>PVJA010000160.1:88480-186416 GCA_004027025.1 Myocastor coypus
GTGGTCCCTGCAGCCGCCTGCAGGCACTTTAGACCACTGAGCCATTCTGCTGGGCCCCTGTTTTCTTATTTCTAAAAAAGGATAATTTAAAAAGTGGGTATTCACAAATGAGTAAAAGATTATTCAGGAGATAAAATAATTTGTATAAGCCTGGAAGATAATGATGTAGGTTTGGAATTGACTTGTCACTTTTAAATTATAGTTTTAAATCTTTTAATTTATTTTCATCATCTGGTATCGTTATAATCTCAGACTCATTTTGAATGCAGGAAATTTTATGTTATATTAAGTAAATTTATTCTACTATATGAAATAAAGTGATGGATTAAGTGAATAGTATTCAAATGTTATTCAAAAACATGAGTTGTGTGTCTTTAACAGTGTATAATTTGAGAATTCTATTTCAAAACCATGAATTTAAATTCCTCATATCAAAGTTTCATGATATAAAGTTAGTTTGGAAAAAAGAACCTACTGTTATTTAGATTGAAATCAGCTGAAATTCTTTAAATCACTCTTTAAAAATAAATTATATTATGAGTGTCAAATAAAAGTTAAAGTAACTTTAAGTTCCTTTTATGATATCCATTGTGGTATATGACCTAACATAATAATGGAATTTCAACTTAAATGCACTTTATTATTCTGAACTTTTTGTGGAATTATAATAAATTATGATGTTGAGGAATTTTACCTCTTTTTCACTATATTGTATATATAAGGGTAATTCCAGTAAAATTTCAAGTTAAATCACTTGTAAAAGATAATTACAGGGGCTATGGGTATAGGTCAGTGGCAAAATTCTGATACAGGGGAATGAAACTCCTGCCCCAAAAGGTACTTGGGATGAGTTTGTGTTCTCTAAAATTGAACATCAAATTTTAGGAACAAATGGAGGTTAGGAGCAAAATATTTACTGGGGGAATGAAGTCTTCTTTCCAAGAAAGAGATAGAAGGGCGATCTGAGCAGGTTGCCCAGGAAGCTGTCTCTTCCAGGAATTCTTATAAAGTAAAACCGTGTGGTAAGGCAGGTCTAAGGTGGAGAACGGGAATGTGCTTAGGTGGGCATGAGGTAGGACAAAACTATGATCAACCCATAAGGTCACAAGCACCATTACTCAGGTACAAATAGTTAAATCCAGGACCAGATGGAGAAGTGAGTCATACCACAAGAGGACATGAATATAGAACGGGACTTTATCCAGTAGCTGGTAGCGGTTGGATTAGTGTCTCTTCCTGGCTTCCTCAAGGCGATGATCAATCCCAGATGCTTATTTCTAGGGAAGTCAGCATTTGTTCAGTCTTTGCTCTTAGGTCCAGCCCACAGTGGGAGCGTCCGTCTCCCTTACAGTTGTAAGGTATCTTGTCTTTCCTGCTGTTCTTTTTTTTTTCTTTTTTGATGGCCTCTCCCTTTCTGACTGCCTGTAATGTTTCTATCGAACTCAGCTGCCTACAACAGTACTTGCTTAATATACACAAGGTCTTAAATTAAATATCATTATAATCTATATTTTTATATTTACATTAAGGCAATAATGAAAAGCTTCTCTCCTAAATATCCTAGTGCTCCCATTTTCAAAGTTTAAATGTGGTTAGCTCTGAACTAATTCAGTTGAAAGAAGGAAGTTGCTAGGCATATAGTCGCATGAACTATTCCTGCCTGTTTATAAAATAAATTGTTAATGGTTTGGTCCTTTTAGTTTCATTGTGCTATAAAGCAACGACTTATCGTTCCCATGAAGTCTATTTAAAAGTATGGCTAAAGATAATGGGCATCCCAAGAGCTAGATGTGGAATTTAATCTACTGAGTAAATAGTACATGAAAATATAGACAAACCATAGACTCACATATCAATGTGTGTCTGATGTTTGTCCTGAAATTAAAAATGGACTCTACCTAGCTCACTGAAGACTGAGCGTATGCTCAGTGAACTTCACATTGTTGGACTGTACTTGGAGACAGCCCTTTTCAAGCAGGAACAAGAAAGAGTATTTTGTAAGAAGTGAAAATTTGGGTAAAGGTGTGAACTTTGGAATGTTTCAGAAATGTTTAAATATGCCTGGAATGTTAAGGCTCAGAAAAAGCAGCAGATCAGCGTGAAAGAGACACAGACCCTGTGTTGTGTACCCAGCAGATTGGGGTTCTGGGTCAGGCTGTAGCGCTGGCACTGTGCAGCTCCTGGAGGTCTTTAACCTGAAATGACAAGAGCCTGCTGTGTCAGACGGGCAGGAAGGGTGTGTCTGTGAGGATTTGGTTTGGGGTAATGTGTTAAAAAAATGTTTTATACAAATGGAAGTCTGTGCTACAACTTTTACTCACTAGAGTTCATAATAATAAAATTTTACTATTCCTAAAAGCAGTAATGGGTTATCCAGAGAGCAAAAGAAGCACAGTTAATGGAGTGGGAAAGCCAGCTACCTCTCAACAATATCACGTGAAAGAATGTGATAAGCCACTGAAGCAGTCATTAAATGAAAGTCCTCAGCTCTGCAATCTTCAAATTTTAAGATTTTCATTTGAAATTGTCTATGTGAATGTGTGTATTTTAAATGTCCAGTATTTTTAAAGAGAGCCTCTAATTCTGTGCATAGTCTATAATGAGAGCTCTCCCAGGCTATAGAGTGTGAGCAGCATTTGATGGGAAAACAAAACACACACACAAAAAACCCAACGAGGTATTAGTGGCCCTTCACTGTTAATGTCTCCTTAATTACCAGGGCATTTTGTTAAAGTGTGGGTTACGAATCCAGATGATCCGGAGTGGATGCTGAAAGTCCGCATTTCAAACTTGTTTTCAGGTGACACCCAGGCGTGTATGCTTGTAGTACACTTAAAAGTAACACAAAGAATTCTCAACAAGTTGTTTCTTCTTTTTTTCTTTTTTTCAGCACATGTTTGCATTATATTATAAGGAGACAAGAGTTTATAAGGCCCAGATGTCCTGACCTAGCCAACTCTCTGTTGACATTAACTTTCAATCTCATATACCATAAGTACAAGCACAATTCTTCCTTATTGTGAATACAGCAATGTGTGTGTGTGTGTGTGTGTGTGTGTGTGTGTGTCTTTTTTTTCTCTTTCTCTCTATGTGTGATTCTGGCCCACATGCTCCTTTGCAGACACTCCTTTCATAGTCCCAGTAGGTCAAGGGCTTTGTCCTACGCCAACCAGTGCTTACTTGACTTTACAAGGAGCTGAGAGTATGTTTGGCTCCCAAAATACCCTCTTTCCAAGAATGGCAACAACTGGCATTGATCGCAGAGTCTGTCCTTTCCATTTCTACGTTTTTGAGGCCAGGTGAGTTGAGTCCTCGGGCTGTTGTAGGCTGAGTTTCTCAGGGAGTAGCTATGTCTTGTTTGGAGCCACCTCTGACCAGACAGTACCTCTGCTGTGGGAACTCCATTCTGTACTGCATTTGGGTGAGGTATATTCCTGTACCGCTGTAGTGACTAGGATATAGATGTGCTTTCTGCTTTAGTAGCTGGGTGCAGTGGTTTATGCACATAATCTCACCAGTTAGAAGGCTGAAGCAGGGTTGGGGAGATGGCTCGGTGGTCCTGGTGCCTGCCAAATGTGAGAAACAGGTCGATCCCTGCTACAACATGCCATGCTGGCATGGAACCCAGACACATCATGCTGACTGCCAAAACCGGGTGTGGTGGCACAAGCCTATAATCCCAGAGCTGGGGAGGCTGAGACAAGAGGATCACCATGAGTCCAAGCTGCATAGCGAGGCCTTGTGCAGTAAGGGCTGAGCTTAAGCGAGGAGACCTGGAGTACACAACGCTTCCAGGATCGGGCTCTCCCAGAGCAGCCAGGCCCCTTGGAAGAGCTCTCATCCATTCTGTCCCACTCAGCATGGAAACACACATTCTCAAGCTTTGAGGTTTCTCTCCACTGGGCTTACAGGAAGTCATTCTGGGTCAGAAGTGAGCCTGAAGTGGTTTGGACCATCCCTTCATGGATGAATGGGGCCCGTGCCTTCATGGGGCCACCCTAGGATGCTGAAGGACAGACACCACCATCCAGTTTCAGGGTGTCAGGGTCTGGGACACAGAGACCCTTCTGGTGTCCCTAGGGGTGGGCATCCAGCTCAGAGGAGAAGGCTGGTGAGTGCCTGGAGCTTGGATGTGAAGTCAGGGCGCAAGCTAGGAGGAGTGGAGGGGTGAGAGGAGTAATAAAGAGAGAGGAAGTGCCTGGGGACCACCTTCAGGGGCAGGTGGGCAGTACCAGAAGGGGCCCTGTCCTGAGGCAAGGGCCCAGCTTCCCCAACAAGTTGTTCCTTAATGAACAGGAACAACAGCTTGCAAGATGTTGTTACAAATTTGTTTATACTTAATGCTAAGATTCTATCCAGTATCTTTAAATACTATGCAAAAATTAACATGCCTATATATTTTTCTTCATGTTGTTTTTATAATCTCTGCAATGAAGGATAAATAGTTATCAAAGATATCATCACCATCTTCAAGAAACTCATTTTAAAAAGGAAGATAAGATATAAAACTAGGACATAAACTATGTAGAGATTTTCAGGTAAGTGCTGTCCATACTGATCATGTAGGGTCATGTGACACAACCAATTATTTTGTTAGTTCAACATTTTAGAATATTAATAATGATGATGACAATAATATTTAAGGAACTAAAGGGCCTTAGGTTGCCTAAAATACAGAGGTTATGATGATTATTTCTTAGACATGATATAAAAATCATATATTAGACCTAGGATTCTCACTTGGATTTTGTTTTGCGGGCACCGTCTATTAAAGGCTTTGGAGATGGGCAGAGGATATGGGAAAGAGGTTCTGGTAGAGAGAGCATGACTGTGACATACGTAAGGGAGACACTTCCCCCTATGGCACTACGTAGGTAACACTGACGAGCATCTGAAGGTAGCTGGTCACTTAGGAGCCTAACTATGACAAGAGCATAGAGGCAATGCCTTGGGGAGTGGAAAGACTGATGGAAGCCAGGTTTATGGAGGTTTTACTTCATAATCATTCCTTCTTCCTCTCCCAACCTCCTTCCTCTTTTCCTCCATATCTTACCCCTCCCTCCCTCCCTCCCTCTCTCCCTCCCTCCCTCTCTCCCTCCCTCCCTCTCTACTTCCTTCTTTCTTTCCTTCCTTCCAGCCTATCTTTAAAGATAGGGTCTTGCTGTGGAGTCCAGCCTGGCGTCGAGCTCGTGTAACCCACTGGCCTTGCAATCATGGCAGTCCTTGGCCCCTGCCTCCTGAGTACTGGCATTACTGGTGTTTGCCACTGTGCTCTACTAATTCTGTTTAATGTTTTGAAGTCCTCAGATGAAAAGGATAGACATGGCAGATTCTTGCCTGTGTATTTTGCAGTTTGTGCTATGTGGGGAGGTTGGAGGGCGTGTGGTCAGTGTTCACCCTCTTGCTTTCTTCACGTACTCTGGAGTTCCTCAGCTGAAGAGTGGTTAACATCCTGCTGCTCATTCCCTCTTCTCAACCTAAACTCTTAACAAGCTGGTCCCTCCACTGCTCCAGGCTCCCCCTGGCAATTAACGTTATTATGCCTCCCCAGTAGGTCTAACGTTCTGCAGTCTGAAGAGGGAAAACTGGGCTCCTGAGGGTGGTGCAAAGCAATAAAAAAGGTACTTAGCCAACTGATCTGGAGAAGCCCTGTACCACACTATTTTTTGCCAGAGCTGAGGTTTACCAACTTTTTTTTTTTGACAAAATCTTTTCTCCCACCTTCCTTCCTTGTGAATAATGTTTACATTTACTTATCACTTCCCCTAGACAATTTAAATGCTAACAAAGTCAAGTAAAAATGTTTAATTGCTCTACAATCAATCTTTTGTTGTATAATGTAAAACTTAATAGAACAGCCTAGAAATACATTTAAATGAGCCACCAGGAAAATAGTATGCAGCGATATCGAGTGGATTTAACATAAGAACTCCAGGAAGCAACAAAAAAGGGCTTTTTCCATTTGCTTTTATGGCATCTCTAGAAGCTGAGAAACTAACCCCATGGCCTTCTTGAAGCCTCTGAACAAGGAAGCTTGCTTTGTGATCCAGAGGTTAAAAGGCAAGGGCTTCCTGTGTGGTTGTTGCTGTGTTTGCACTTCGCTGGCTCAGAAATCTCAGTGAGTGCCTTCCCAGCATCAGGGTCGGGGAGAAATGCTTCTGAAGAGAATCAGTGGGGACTGTGGAGGAACACCTTAGGTCTTTTGGCTTCTCAAGAGACAGGCCTCTCATAGTTCAACCATTTTGGTTTTTTTTTTTATATTTAAAGAGAGGATGTAATTTATATGTAATGGGAAAATGTTTCTCTATTAAAAGAGAGATTGAAAAAAAAAACTTAACAAAAGCACCATAAACTTTCATTTGCCAAATAAATCATTGAGTTTGTTACCCAGATAAACATCTCCTGGTGTGTTAACAAGTATCCAAAAATACTGTTGCTTGAATAAGAAAGCAGCTGTACCCTTCTAAGTATTTAACAAACTTAATAATTAGCTCTGAAGTAAGGTTGGTAATTGAGATAGTAAGTACTTTTGCAGTACTCTGCTTCAGATTATCCATGGCTTTGTCTGTTCTGCGATAGCTTAGGGTTCTTTCATTAAGAACAATTTTGTGATGTTTATATTAGGTCAAACAGATTTCTTAGAGTTTTATTATTTATGAAGTGGTTTGATACCTTAGTCATTGCCCAGCTTTGTTGATATTTTATGAGTTGATCCTAATACATCGTATAGAATATTTTTCTAAAATGAGTTATAAGCTCATAGTTAAATAACTATTTTGTATGTGTTTGTTGAAACAATGCTCTTACAGTTTTCATCACCATGGCAATTTTATTAGGCCTTAATGTAGTCAAAAGCTGCATAAAGTTAGACATCTTCAATGTTTTTTCATTGCGTTAGAATTTAACTTATCTGAAAGAAGGAAGTAAATGTGAATATTATTTGAAAGGAAGATAGCCTGAGATTTCCACAAAGGGAGAATTTTCTCTTTTTTGAAATCCTGAAATACACTGTATTGCCAAACAGTTTATTTTTTCCATTCTCTTCCTTTTTCCTTCTTTTTTCATTTATTCTTTGGTTCTGTGGTTCATGAAGTGAACCACCCTGAAGAAAAGCCCTGGTAGGCAGGCTTTGATTTCTGCTACTCATTCATCTCTTTAATTATCCATCTGGTTGAATTATCTCTTAATATCTCCTGATTCTGTCACTTCATCCCTATCTCTGTCTCTCCAATTAGCTCCCCTAATTTATAGTTCGAGCCTTTATTCCTTTATGCCAAAGTCATTATGTTTTGCATCTCAGTCCTGTCTTACTAGTCCTTAGACTGTGGTTTTGTTTTGGGAAGGTAGTCTTACCTCATAGAAAAACAGTTATCTTTCCCTGGTTGTGTGCTTCTTGAAATTTTTTTTTCATGCCTAACACCTCTAATTTTACTTATGATACAAAAGTAAACAACACATTGTCACAGAAAAGTGGATAGCTTATATCTCGTCACTTAATATTGGAATAGTCAAGCAAAATGAAAAGTGCTACACATCTTAATTTTACTATTAAAAAAACAAAAGTAAACATTAGGATTTAAACTTTTTTCTTCTTTTTAGAGATACATACCACATGTTTCTAGGTTAGTAGTGGTCTACTAAACAATGTACTGAGTTAAAGGTGATCAGTAGAGTACCTGCTGCCCTACACGTGGTGAGCTGCACAGGGAAGCACCGCCTTGGCAGAAGAGGCTAGGGCAGAAGAGGAACTTGCAGAGCCCCTACCTAGCCCAACAGAAACCCAACACAGGGGTTTGCACAGAAAGGATTTTAAGGAAATGTATAGAGAAACACTTAACACTTTGCAGTAGCAGGACAGCGTTAGTTTTCTGTGTTTGTACAATACTTTAGTCTCTTTCCAGCACACACCTCCACTCACTGGTGCTGGTGTAGCTGGTCCACCAATGTGGAAAGCTCTTTGCTTTCACAGCACTGAAAACCAAATAGCACGCAGCATATAATGCTTCAGTCTTTCAGGGGGCAATCGTGGAAGGTCCAAGGATGTACCTCCAAGGTTGGTCTGAATGTCCATCTATACGATTATTTTCTTAAAAATAAGGTTTAAAAGAGATTGCTGACGGCGACATCCACATCCACACTGGTGGCTCCCACATGGAGGGCATGGCACAGCCTTACACCAGACCAGCCTAACTCCAAAGTGCTTTAGAAAGTTGTCCAAGCAGGAGACACACTACTAAATACAAGGAGGTGTTTCAAGAGAAATGGGGCCGGAGGGGCCAGCCATGTTCATGAACCACCAATATGTAGTCCCAGTGAAAGGCTGCAGAGCAGTCTTGCCACTTGAGTCTCTTGGGGTGATGATAGCCAAATTGATCCCATTCATTACACATGCCACAGATGGTTCTGAGAAGCTGGCATACTAGATGATTTGCCAACCAATGTCAACATTAAGACACTGCTTAAATCTAGTTCCTGGCCTTCCTTTTCAGCCCCATACTCCAGAAACATTTCTCTAGAAGTGAAAAGATCTGTAAATGTGAGCAGATATCACCAGCCACTTCCTCTTTTGCAGTGCTGTGAAAGCTGCCATGTTGGAGTCTAGGATCTCTCCAGCAGTGAAGTACTAAAGAATTGCTTTTCCACTGGAGAAATGTATTTGTTAAACATGGCTGCGTGAGTGAGTTTATTCCTCCCTGGGTTTTCAAACTCCTGGCCGTACTTGTCCATGAAATTTCTCTGGAATAACTGGAACTTGTTATCCATGACAGTGGCCTGTAAATATCCAACCACAGCATCAAGTTCTGCACCAAAAGCAAGAGAGGCCAAGGCCAAGCCCTACTTCAGGGCATGCAACATCACAGAGCTGCATCCACTTGTGCGACGTTTGAGCTCCTGGGCCTCTTAGTGCTCCCAGAGCTCCACCTGGCTTTGGCTGGCTGTGTTGCATGGAGCCCATCCCTGCCATTTATACTTGGAAGATGTTTCATGCTACTCTCAAACCATTTACCACCTCAAACCATTGTAGCTGAGTCATTTGAGATACATATTAAAATATATCTTCCCAGCTGTATAGAATCAGACATTCTGGGGGAGAGGACATGCAAAATCAGAGATTTTGAGGATGAAGCGTCAGAACCTGCACCTCTTTACCAAAGCTCATTTACATTATATCTGAAGACTTTCAATTGAGTAGGGGCTTCTTCTCTAGCGGTGTGTTTGTGTCATTACCCTGAGAAGCCTATTTCTACTCAAATAATCGCCTTACCCTGGCCCACTCGGTCCTTCCAGATGCTCCAAGTCTGTCCTCATGTTTTTCTATGTGTGTGTGCATGTGTATGTATGAACATATGAAGGAAAGATAAAGGTTACATTGATGTAGTTAAAATAGAAATTTAATTGTGAATAAAAATATTAGACACTTAATAATCTCTGATTTTGCTTCTTAGGTTTTATCACTATTCAGAGCAGAAGATACCTAGTACCGTAGCGTTTTCAGTTAATAGTTTTCTTTTTTATGTCTACTGTCAATGAGCTGTGTTTTTCTCAGTGCATCTCTAATGGGGTAACAAATATGTATATCTGCCTTATAAGAAATGAGTGCAAGCCTTTGCCTGCTGTGCTCAAAAAACTTACGGCTCTGTATTTATTTGTTGTTGCTTTACCAATATATATTTAGCATCTTCTCTCACATCTTTTATTGTATACTTACCATGATATTTTTAGCTATAGGACTCATTTAAATTCACAACTTCAATAAGCACTTGCTAACATTTCATAGTTTTACTTAAGGGGTCATGGTTAATATTCTACTGAGAAGCTGTTGATTTCTATCTCTAAACTTGTTGTTGTTTTCCTGCCCTTCAGATCACCCTAAATAATGTAGATACTAGTAATACCTCATTAGTATAAGGGAAGGAATTTTATTTATTTGTTTGTTTGTTTATTGTAGGACCAGGGCTCGAACTCATGACCTTGCACTTGCCAGGCAGGCACTTGTACCATGGAGCTATCTTCCCAGCCTCTAAGGGAAGGAATTTTAAATTACTAACATGCTTGTTAAATTGCTGTATTAACTACATCAGTGCAACCTGGTCTTTTGTTCATATTCTTCTTAATATGGAGAAAAAATACACACACACACACATACACACACACACACACACACACACACACACACGTAGAATGGCTTTTCCTGTCAGTTTCCATGGTAATGAAGTCTTGTATTTATTTAACTAGGAAAGAATTCTAGCACAACCTGTTTTTTTTTTTTTTTTTCACACACGTATACATACAAACTCACAAATACTAGGTTATTCAGTTAAATTTTGCTAAAACCAAAGTATATTTTAATGTTTCTTTCAACTATGCTTATTTTGTCTTGACCATTGTGTTTTTCCTTTTCAGTAAAGGACAAACACTATGTAAATTCATGTGTATGATAAATATTTAGAAAATGAGCAAATCTATCATATTTTCAAAACTTGTTACAGCTTTTAGAGTTGTCAGGACTTTTGCTTTTCTACTTACTGGAGTTTTAATAAAATTAGAAAAATGATATTTATATCTATTGTTTATTCAATGTCTTCATATGTGATTATGTCATCTGATAAGAAAAATAATCCATAGTTTAGTATAGATATACTAAGTATAGGCATAGTTACTGTAGTAGTCTCTATTTGTATAAATTAGGTCATTTTCTGGGAATGAAGAATAATTTTTTTTATACTTTCTGGAATACTGGGTGCTTTCTTTTTATGGATTTGATAAAGGGTCTACAGAGTGTTCAGGGTATCACAACATAGGTCAACTTGCAGTGATCTTCCTGTTTTCAGCCTCCCAAGTACTGGAATTACAGGCGCACACCACCTCGCCCAGTCTCAATCCCTGTGTTATTGGTCAGGACAGCAGGGGCCCACAGAGGATTGAACCCCTGCCAATGAAGACTGCATGGACTTGGCAATTTGATTATACCATTAGTATAGAAAATAATTTAATTGTATACCAGTAAGATTAGTGTATCTGCCTATTCTAGTTTGTTAGTCTCATTTATTTGAGCTTATGTAGTCTGTTTTGTTAACTTTCATGATATTCATGCCACTTCACTGCATAATATATTTACATTGCTATTATATTTACATTATCTGTGCAGTCTTAATAAATAGCATCAGGTATATTTCTGAGAAATGTTTAGCCTCCACCAGTAAAATTTGGTGTGACCACTATTGTTAATATCACCCTTAACAATAGGCCCCAAATAATAATGAGAGATATTAGATTTGATCTTGGCAAAAATTGAAGAAATGAGAAAGTCTTTAGGAACAGTGCTGGTTCTACTTTTCTCTCCATAAATGATAGCTTGCCTTTTTTAAAAAAAAATTTTTTTTACCCTGTTTAGTCAACTCTGCTTTTATCATTTGCTGTCTCAAAATGTATTTTTAACTAGAGGGTAAAGTAATAAGTTTAATGAGTGATGTATTCTGTGCACAGAATTTAATCATTTTACATTCAGGCAAGCATTTGTTCAAATAAGCCTTGTATGAAATCACATTACTCAAACATTGCCTCCTTAATTTACAAACTAGCTTGGATATATGTCAACTTTATGGTAACTGTATTACATTGAATATAAATATCAAAACAGTTATTTTTCTTCAGGCTTTCTGTGTCTCCAGTTTTATACTTCTATTAGTAAAACTTCTATTAAAATGTGGAGTTTAATGTGATTAAAATTTGCAAACTAAAAATAAGCCATATACTTGTTGCATCTGGTGAAAGGGTAAGTTTGAAGTTTAGCCATGGTCATCTCATAAACTTGAGCTAGACTGTGAGCCATAAGAAGTGCTAGCTAGAATGTCCTTAGATATTCAAGGGTTTCTCAAAATTTTTCAAAATACTTTCTAGAAAGTTTCAGATCAAACTGATTTTTATGGAATACCTTTCTAGAAATGTTATAATCTCTACAGAGGCGGGCATAGTAATTGAACTTAGCTTTTACATTTAGGCTTTCCCAACCTTTGCAAAGCAAAAATGGGTTTTATGTGCTATAAATGTTAATTAACTCAATCTTAGACAATGACTCCATGGTAAAATTTTGTTTGGATTCATTTCTTCCATAGAAATTACACAAGTCAGAAAGGACCATAATCTGGGTTCTGATTCAGACAATGCTATAATTTTACTTGTTTGGTCTGATAATAACTACTGTAAAGGTCAATATGGTGGAATAAGAATGCATGTAAAATATAAGGGGAAACTTAAAAAAATAACAAAGGTATTTATGAAAAAAGTCAGAAAGTGTCTAAAACCACAGTGCTTATCCTATAAAGGGAAGATCCCAGTAAGGTTCAATGAGGGCTAATCTGTATGCCATATGCTTCAGATTTGCTGACTTGAAGAGTATTTACGTAGGTAGTGAATTAAGAATGATGAAATCTAAAACTGTTATCACTGTATAACTCTGAGAACAATATTGAAAGACCCAGGTTTTCCTTCTAACATTCTCCAACATTACAGACTGTTATTTGACCTTAGAACAGCAAAACCACTTTCAATTTCAAAACAGCTCTTGAAGCGGAAATGATCTTAATAAGAAAAACAATTAAGCATGAACTACTCTATTATATTTTCCTGATATTAGGTACAGTTCTAGATGATCTTCAACAGTCTACTTTAATTAAAATAGGCAGTCAGCATAGATAGTTTTTCTAAGTACTATGCATACCTCTTAATGGGCCAGTGCTATCCTTCATCTTGGCCTGGAAGGGTTGGGCATAAGACATCAAAAATATGTCTGACCCATGAAAGGCTATATCCTCACTAATATAAGTGTGTGCCCACACCTCCCAGAAGATCTAAGTTATCCCTACAGAAGTAAACTCTTCTGCTTCTGTAGTATTGATACAATTTAAATGATCTGTAAAATTTCAGAGTAGTCTGTGCTCATGTAAATCTCCCAGTGTGGAAATCTGTGCTAGCGCTCTGTATTATGGAGCCTCTAGTAGTTAGTATAAAGATAACCTCTTGTGTGCTTTTAACTCACGGTAAGTTTGGAAGAAATTATTTGTAGTAAAAAAATAATAATAATGTGAAGCTTCTCAAAAAAGCCCTTGGCAGGGTGTGACAGTGTCACACTGTCATCTAAACTTTGTTTTGACTCCTCTTAGGGACATAATGTAAGATAATTTTAATCACATTATATTTTACAGAATATACTCTTTACTAATTCTCCTTGATAACAAGAGCTAATTTTCTTCTACAAGCCTGGAGAATTGGTGTGGCGTTAGAAGGTCTCTATAACTGTAGATAGTGATCAATATCCTTGAGAAAGTATTCAGAAAGAATCTGCAGTAAGATTCTTAGATAAGCAAATCTAAAGGTTGATTTTTCAATTACCATATGAAAGTCTAAGTTTGCTCAAAGTGAATTCCAAATATAATTGATATTGAGCACGGTGTCTTTCTAAACCCAGCTCATATCCTGTATGAATAAAAGAAACAGTTGAAGCCTCTGTAGGAATTAAATGAACAGATTCATGATGGTGACAAATACCTGGGCACATTTATAGAGGTAAGCCCATTTCCCCATTACAGTCTCATTTAAACCTTTGAAAATCATGGTGAAAGAGACCGGATAGCTATTATTTTAGTTCCATGTTTACACATCAGGTACCTGTGCTTCAAAGTTCCACAAGATCAAAACTAAGAAGTGGCAGCACTGGGACTGAGTACAGTTTTATTACTGAGCATTCATTGATTCAACAAATGTTTGATGAATGATTTATTTATGGCCTGGAGTAGGTTATGCAGTGGAAAATAGTACTAAGGGTTCTTCCCTGGAGGAGAAATTTGATAAATACATATTTCTTCTCCCATGTATCACTTAATTCCAGTGTCATTAGGGCCCTTGATGGATTTAGTGCTGTTGACATTTTTCATGCTTCCTGGCTCCATAATTTGGCTTTGCATGGAAGAGAGTAACTGAAGAGACCTAATTTACATCTGACTTAGAGAAATGTTTTCACTCAGTGAAATATTTTGTTAGGAAGTCACACTTAGTTTGGGACCTGGTGAGATGGATTTGTGGAAAATCCAGAGAGGGTGTCCTGGGGAAAAGTAGCAGCCAGTGAGAGGCATAGTGCCTGGAGCTCATTTGGGAATGGCCTGGGTGGCCAGAGTGGAGCAAGTGAGGGCCAGAGGGACACAGGCAAGCTAGAGAGCCCAAACAGCCAGATGAGGGCATCATATTGGATCCAAAACTTGTCTTTTAAGTAAAGAAGCTAAAGAGAAAAAAACATGATACTATCTTCATACTTTCATGCTGCTATAAGGAAGTACCATTGGGGCCCGGCGGGATGGTTCAGTGGTCTAAGGCGCCTGCTTGGGAAAGCTTGGGCGGCTTCAGGCACCGGGGTTCGATCCCTGGCACCACATGCTGTGCCAGCCCTGCCCTTGGGGTGGGCTGAGCCGGCCATGAAAATGAGTGAATAAACAAACAAAGGTTCTGAAACAAGAAAAAAAAAGAAATAAATAAAAGGAAGTACCATTAAAGTAAGTAAATAATAAACCACAAAACTTAGTTTCTCAAATTTTGGAGGTAAGAAAAGCAGGACTAAGGGACCAGCTGGCTTGGCCCTTGGCTGAGTACATGCTTCTTGTCCATAGGTAGCTCTCGCCTTGCTGCATTTTCATATGGCAGAGGACACAGAAACTTGCTGGGCCCTTTGGTCCACAGGCACCAATTCTGCTCAGTGACGTCTCTGTCCTGGTCAGCAGGACTCCTTCCTAAACCTCACCTAACACCATCACATAGTGCAGAATAGACAGGAGTGGGTGTCCTTTGATCTATAGCAGATACTACCTGGCTTGTGCTTCCACAGACCATGGACAATGGATTGAAGAGGCAAGAAGGAAGCAGGGAGACTCCGCTTTCACTAAAATTGGTAGACCAAGTAGGAGAGTTCTTGATCAAGGACAAGAAGAGAAGAGACTAAGAGAACTGAAGTGTTCTGGGGCCTTCTCGCTTCCAGCCAAAACACATTGCTTGTTTCCCCTTTTCCCTGAAATTTCTCACTTTTGCAGCCTAGCCTTTCCTGCTCTGAAGTTTCTGACATGGGCATGCATGGGTTTCTTAGCAGTCTCTTGTGTAATTCATAGCTAAAAGTTACTGAGTGTCCATAGTGTCTCCCGTCCAACATTGTGATGAGCATCACATTTAATTTGGAAAAATAGCAAACTGTGAGTAACAAAGTGATTAAAATGTATACTACATTTATTATAGTAAAGGAAGTAATCATATTTTAAATAAATTGACTGTCTTCTGAAAACTCTGGTAAGCAAGGTTCTCTTTAGTAGAACCCATTACTTCGTACCAGCGAATAGTGTGACGGACTGTCAGGTGGGAAATCTAAATAGCAGTGACATATTTTACTGATGTAAGTAGATTAATGCCTTGTAATTTCTCAGTTTAATTTGACAATTTATATTCTTATGTGGAGTGAAACCAATTGTCTGAAAATGAGGATTTGCTGCCCTTAGAATTCCATGTCATTTTGGGGAGCATATTAGGTTGTCTTTTAAAAGTGAAACCATTTTTAAAAATTACAATAAAATGTTTTTCTCCTTTGTGAAGGTTTATCAGTTTAATCAATTTAAATGTATACTAAGTAATAACATAGATTAAAATACTTATGACATTTTACTTTGCCACCAATCACAGTTCTTAAAATTCTTGCTAATTTGTTTCAACATTTGAGATTTAAAAATATACTACTTTGCCCAAGAGCAGTGTATGCACACACACATACACATGTAGGTAAATCTAATTTAAAATATTGGACAGTGAGTTGCTCAGTTCCCTATTTTTCCTGTCCTTGTCACCCTCATCACTGGGTGTCACTGCCTTGCTGACTCACCTTGCAGCCCCAGCTGCAAACCTGGCTATGACTGTGCCCCAAGCACCACGCTAAGTGGATCCTTCCTAGTTCTCTGATTTCACGGTGCTTCCCCAGTTGTGGGCAAGGAGCCTGATACTGGAATTGGGAAGCTTTGGCTTTGAGCCTAACAAATTTCATAACCCAAGTCTACTGACTCTATGCCACACAAAGGATCTACTTTTACATTTATTATCTAGAAATGTCCAAACACGGAACATCTCTTTCAAAGGATGTGGTTAAGAGGCAGGAGAACCCTGTCTCTGCAGGTATTTACTAATAGCTGGTTGTGCAAATGAATGTGATTCTAGAACAGCTTATCACACTCGACAGTAGACTTGGGGTGAGTATTAAATCAATCAAGGAATGCAGCACAACACCAGATGCATAGAAATTGTCAATATTTATGAGCTATTACTATTTTATTGTTATTATTCTGTTTGACCATTGAACATGTTATCTGATACAAAACAGGTGCTTGTATAAAGCGATAGCAGCTATGACCACAGGCTTGGAGCCAGTTCCAGGCTCCTTTGCTAATTTGTGTCTCAGTTGCTCTTCTCCTGTTCCTGGGACAAATAGCCAATATTCAAAATGAAGGAAGGAAAGGTTTATTTAGCTAATAGTTGGTGGAGGTTTCAGTCCATACTCAGCTGGCTCCAAGGCAGAGTGGCACATGGCAGAGGGCAAGCATTCATGGTGGCAGCAAAGAACAAAAAGCAAAAGCAAATGCTCGGAGTAGGGGCAACAATGGGCACAAAGAGCAAGTCTGTCTCCGTTATGTCAGATGCAGGCTATCCGCCCCAGGCTGGATGTAGTACTCATACCCATCATCCCAGCAGCACTCACACCTATACTCCCAGTGGACCATGAATTAATCAAAAGTCTAGAAGTCTGCTCCATAACTGTGTGAGGCTTTGGGGGATGCCTAGACAGAAACTGTAACAATTTGGAAATGATATCAGAAAAAAAAAAAAAAAAAAAAAAAAAAAAAAAACCAAACCTCTCTGTGTCCTTCTCCCTTTCTCCTGATGTCCTTATCACACTATTTCCATCTCTGTCTCTATCTTTATCCCTCTCTAAAACTGTGCCTTTTGGTTCAATCCATCGTTTCTCCTATCTAGTACTTTCATCTTCTGTCTCTCGGCCTCTTGTGTCTCTCAGTCTCTGTTTTACTTTCACCATTCTTCCTGCCATCCTTTTTCCATTGCCTCTCTCATCTGTTTTCTTTCTTTCCTTGTGTTTGTTCTCTTGGCTCTGTGTTTTCATCTGTCTTTTCTCCTGCCTTTCACTCTCCTTTGCATTGAGAACAGTTCCAGCCACATTCTGATGTCACAGATGGCGGTCTTACAGAAATACTAAACCACTTGTCTTGTACTCAAGCAAAAATCCAGTCTCCTCATCCCCGGCAGGAGTAGGCAGAGTACTGTGAATGCCCAGGTCTGGAGCCGGGAGCTTTGTTCTGCCCAAATCTCTTGGACTCAAACTGGACCATGTGTGACATGGTACAGTAGCTTATGGCATGTTTTTATGTAGCAGATTCTGTGCCATACATTTTTGTAATTTTAAGTACCTTCTCATACCATCTTTAAAGGTAAAGAAGTACACTGCCTCTGTTCAATAAATGAAGAAATTGAAGTTTAGAAAGTTCAATGGCTTGCCTGAGGTTGTACAACAGAGCAGGTGTTACAATGTGGAATGTATCGCCCCAGTTCCGTGCTTTAGATTCTCTGCATATGCCTCAGTGTTACAGGAAGCTTAATCTTTCTGAGACTATACTTCGCATATGAAATGAGGTGTCTGATTTAGAAAATTGATGTCAGCCCTTGAAAATTAGTTTAGCCACATGTTGTAGATACATTTGGACACTATCTGCACTTCCCTAGTAGTTCCCATCTCCCATTGCTGTATTTTGTTTTCTTCTGTTTTTGTAAAATCTGTGGGGTTTTCCTTGGCCCATCACTCCAGAGCTATGAGAGCTCCTAAGGACATAGACATTACAGAGAAAACAGTGCTGGCTTCACACTGTGGACACAGAAACTTAACCTAACCAACCCTCAGCACAACACTCTCTTCCACTGGGCCTGGGATTTTAAAGTCAAAAGATGTCTCCTATTTAAAAAAGATCCTTCTCATATCTTTGTCATACAACTGATAAATTTAGGAAATTGTGGGTTTTCATATCTTTGAATAAATACAAGTTACCACAGGAAACAGATATTTTTGTCTGTTTTCTTGCCTTTTTTTTTTTTTTTTTTTTTTTTTTTTTTTTTTTTTTTTTTTTTTTTTTTTTTTTTTTTTTTTTTTTTTTTTTTTTTTGTGCGGTACCAAGGATTGAACTCAGTACCTTGTGCTTGCCAGGCAAGTGCTTATTTGACTGAGCTATCTCCCCGGCCCCTATACTTAATATTTTTCAACTAGATTTTTTAAAAATTATTTTTCATTTCTTTTTAAGATACCTTTTAATTTATTATGTAGGCTAATAAATATTTTTATTATTTTGGATAGGTATTTTTCTTATAATTTGTGTATTGGTCAGGGTTTTACTTAGAGGAACAGAACAGATATAAGGAATGGATATTAACACAAAATATACAATCTATAAGGAATTATAAGATTGACTTACAGTAGTCAGCCACAGAGTAAGATGAGGAAGCGTGCAGAGGGCGTCTACATGCTCCAGACTGAAGAATTCAGTTCCGAGGTCTGAACTTCACTGCAGTGCTCCAAGCATGTCAGTCTCTACCACGTTGGCTGATGAGTCTACCATGGAAGACAAAGTGAAGTAGTGACTCCTTCCTCAGCCTTTTAAAAAGTCTTTTTGTGCTCAGTCATTCTGAAGAGGGCCCATTGTACCCTAGGGTAGAACCAATCATACCCCAGGATGGGCCCTTGATCCCATTCTAGGGAGAAGCCAGTCATATCCTAGGCAGGCCCTGGTCACGCTCCAGGGAGGAACCAGTTGTACCCCAGGGCAGGACTCCTACCAACAGGGAACCGGGCTGCTAGTCATCCAGTCAAGTTGACACAGTGTATGGACCACTACAATTTGAAATCTCACAAAATAACCTTTATCATCTGTAATATTTTGTCTTAACTAATTGAAATGGGAAGCTTTTGACATCACAAGTCCCACTATGTGACTTGTTTGGTGGAATTTTTTTTTTTTGTGTGTGAGGGGGACCGGGGTTTGAACTCTCAACCTTATACTTGCCAGGACTTGTGCCACAGAGCTATCTCCCCAACCCTTTTGGTGGAATTTTTAAATGGACCTTAACATATCTCCCTGCAATTGATGCATCAGTTTAAGTAAGAGCTGTATATGCTGAAAATTTATTTTGTTTAGAAAGCAAGTAAATTAATTTTGCATTCAAAATTCCATTTTAATTTTTTATTGTTTTCTTTTTCTTCGTGGTATTAGGGTATTAAAGCTAGGCTGTGTGTATGCACTGAGCTGCATCCCCAGGCCTTTTAATTTCTTATTTTGACACGAGGTTTCCCTACATCACTAAGTTGTTTAGGCTGGGCCAGAACTTAAGACCCATGACCTTGAGCCTCAACCCCCTAGAGTGCCAGAAGTACAGGACTGCATGACTACACTCCGTTTGGTTAAGTTCCTAGCAGCAGTATGGATCAGGCTTTGGTAAGATACTGTTGCTTCAGGGATTGTTCAAAGATAGGAAAATGTTAATATACTTTTTAGTCATTACTTGTTTTCTGAAAATAACCTGTTAATTCAATAGTAGTCTTTAAATTCTATATTTGGAAAGTGTGATGCAGTAGTAGTTTGACACTATTGGTTCCACAGTTCATTTTGAAATGCCTGTGAAGCTGTGTCTGTGGCCCCTCCCATATGCTCACAGTGATTTCTCTTGCATGGCGACTGGTGAAAGAACATTGCACCTTATGGCTTCTGGGCCTCATCCCTCGCTCCAGCCTCTCCTCTGCTCATTTGAAGAAGGCCTCAAGAATGATGGTTGAGAGTTAGTAGCATATAAGCTTTTAATGAAATATTTTGCCTTGGGAACAGTGATAGAAAGTTTTTACCCCACTCAAGCAAAACAGGGAATGGGTTTTATTTTTAAAAGTTTTAAATATAGTAGACTTATCCTGGAAGGGCCAGCAAGAAAGCTCAGCAGTCTAAAGTGCCTGCTTGGGCAGGCTTAGGCAACCATAGGGACTGCAGTTCGATCCCCGGCACCACATGCTGTGCCAGCCCCATTCACAGGGCGGGCTGAGCCGGCCATACATAAATAAATAAATTTTAAAAAAGAAGACTTATCCTGGAAGAATTAAACCCTAGTCATAATTTTTCTGTGAAAAAAAGTTGCATATTATTTAAGACAAATGTCAGATGGTGTCTAGAAAGAAGAGAAGGATTCTGAGGCTTGGGATGTCCCAAGGAGTCACTCACTTTTACGTACTTGTACTAACACATGAAGAGGCTGAAGGTCTTTCAGAGGCAGATGCTGTGAGACCTTCATTATTTTCTATGTATTTATGCCATGTCATCATTAAATGCATTTATGAATATTTGAGTTTTGAAAATATTTGAAATAGTGATAAAATATTATTATCTAACTATATACACAAAAATCCAATAAAACAACCCAAGATTTTTTTTTTTTTTTTTATTCTTTAAGGTAGTGTAAATCCTGAAACCTAGATGGTTGTATGTATACTTTGTTTTTAGCATTCATGTGACACTAGAGCTTGGGCTGTCAGCCAGTGAGAGTGTTGTTGGTCATCAGGTTCATATGAATTATACAAGTTTTGAATTTGTTGAGTTTTGCAAAGAGGACATATCTTGCATAAAATACAAAAATCACTTACACTGTTGCTATGGTTTGAGTCGAATATGCCCTGTGTGGGTGGGTGTGGCTCCTGGCTTGTCGAGTACTGTGCCATTAGTGGACTCATCCATCCGTGGCTGAGTTCGGTAGCTGAATGTGCTTTGTGAAAGGTCGGTCCCTGGGGACATAAGCTGGCAGGGTGCATTCCTGTTCCTGGCTCCTTCTTTCTCTCCGCATTATGAGGTAAACACCTTTCTCCTCCATGCAGTTCTTTTTTTTGCGGAACCAGGAATTGAACTCAGGTCCTTGCGCTAAGCAGGCAAGTGCTTATTTTACTGAGCCATCTCTCCAGCCCTTCCACCGAGCCATTCTGTATTCTGTTTCTGTGTTGCAGCCAGTATACCATACTGAAACAATGAGCTGAAATAAACTTCTCCTCCAAAAACTGTGGGTGTCAGTCACTGTGTTCCAGGGCCAGGAAAATGGACAAGGCAAGTATTCGTTACAACATGTTCAACTTCATTCATGGATGAGTTCATTGACTGTCTCGGTTACTTTTCTCTTGTTACTGAGACAAAATACCTGACACCCAGAATTCAGGAAAGAAAGGGTTATTTAGCTCACAGTTTGTGAGATTCCAGTCCATAATCAGCAGACTCCAAGGGGAACACATGGCAGAGGATAGCTGTTTATGGTGGCAGAAAACAGCAAAACAGCAAGAGCAGAAATGGAAGTACAAGAGGCAGCAGAGAACAAGCCCCTTTCTTGCTTGCTTGCTTGCTTACTTGCTTACTTGCTTTCTTGCTTTCTTGATTGCTTATATTGCATTCAGGCTCTCTGTACTCACACCCACAATCCCAGCACTGTATCATGAATTCATCACAAACTCTAGAACTCTACCCCATGACTGTGTGAGGCCTTGCAGAGAGGCAACTAGACACAAATCGTAACATTGACTCATTCAAATCTGTGCCTGAGCTAAATACTATTCTGCTTTGGCAGAGCACTAGGGTTCGATCCCCTGCCTGCAGGGTGCACTGAGACAGTGATTGGGACTGGGTGTGATGGCACACACCTATAATCCCAGCTGAAAACAGGAGAATCACTACGAGTCCACTCTACATAGTGAGACTCTGTAGACCCTAACCTAAGTACAAGAAGAAGAAGAAGAAGAAGAAGAAGAAGAAGAAGAGGAAGAGGAAGAGGAAGAGGAAGAGGAAGAGGAAGAGGAAGAGGAAGAGGAAGAGGAAGAGGAAGAGGAAGAGGAAGAGAATAAAGGCATGATGTGTATTTCTTTTATGGTTGATCCCTATCACTTACCCTTTTGCAATTTATTATCAATAAACCCAACTATATAATTATCAGGGTATGTGTTTGGAATATAGTCAAATAGTGTTGTCTATTCACTATAGCTATGGTTTGCTATCTATATTAATAAATTATTTTCTTCCAGTTAATACAGAAGTGAGACAACTTTGAACAACAAGATAATTTCCCTCTGTATGAGATATTGTTTGAAACATAGTGTTCATCACATAGAATTATGTGCATTTTCATTTCTACTAATAAAGTGATATTTTGTATGCTGTGCTTGTTTATATCAAATATTAACACCGAAGATTTGACTGAGATGCATTACAAAGCCAGGTTCCTCTAGCCTTCCCTCAGAGCCCTGTGTCTGCTATCTCAGTAGCCCTTTATTTCCAAAATAAGGATGCCATCCCCTACCTTAGGCCTACTATGACAGTTATCAGAGAGATTTTATTGGACAGTTTTACTGTCCAACTGCTACCCACTTTCACCTCAGATCTTTAAGAGGGAGGGGATTAAAGGACTCCATACTGAGGATATAAAATCAGCCGTTTGAAGTTCAGGTAGGTGGCTGAGAAAGCAGAGCTAAATAAGAATGGGAGAGACAGGTTGATATTATGGAATAAACTTGCACTCTTAGGGCTCTTGGAGCTTTCCGCATGCATCTGGGAAAGAGTCACCTGAGATTTGACACTTTAGGACCCAAGAAAAGGGACAGAATGGGCCTAGAAAGCCTTCAGACAGCTTCTCATATCTGGGCATCCTGCTAGCTTAATGAAGAGTTCAGAGCAGAGTGCGTTTCAGAAGGGACCAGGCCTTGGTTTCAGAGTCTGTCAGCCACAGCTGCAAGCCACCCAGAGTAGCCACACATCTGGCCGACTTTTGGAAGCTGTTGACTAACTACAGTTCTTAGACATGGACCTCAAAGGCTTGCTTTCATGTTAGCTGGGTGGGGTATCTCCATTTATAAAGTTCCTATGGAGTTTTTGTTCATGGAAATGTAGTAAAAGTCTTCTGTGTCATCTTAGTTATTAAGTAACCTTATTTAAGTAATTTAAAACTTTGAGGTTAGTGTTCATAATCAAAATTCTGAATTTTCTTGTTTTTCTTTCTTCTTCAAACTCCAGTACATATTGAAATATTCTCCTTTCCCCCTTGTTCTTAGCTTTTCTTTCCTCTATCTGACAGAGAGAATTTCTTGCCCTTTAATGAAGACCCAGAAAAAGAAAAAGAGGTATTAGTGGAAGGAGAAGTCATTGATGTCCCATTGATGTGTAATTATCTCATAAAAACATGAATCTTCATTAAATAAACTCCATTGTGTAACAATGCTTTTGGTATGTTTTCACTCACATTACTATTGATTTAACACTTTACCAAGCACTTTACTTAAAATTCTATCTAATTTCAATAGACTAATTAATATATATGGAACCATGCTGGTTAAATAGATGAAATATAATCACAACATTCTTATTTCAAGGCTTTCTAAATGCGAGAATGCTTTTATTATTATTTATATTCTATTTTTCCACAGATAGCACCGTTGAATTTGATATTTGCCCATTAACAGTCTTAATGTTGGCACAAATCAAGTGATAAAATATAATTTATGCTCAGAACAACTAAAGGAATTCAACCTTTCATTCCATGGATAATTGGAAGGTAGTGTTACATATGAGCAGAGGTTTTTGGATCATGAGAAAAGATTTTGAATGCAAATTTTGACATGAATATGTTTTTTATGGAAGGAGAAGCTGAGTTGAGCAGATCTAATTCAAATGAACCTTGCTTTGGATCATTGCTCAAGTGTATCTACCAATAAGATTCCCCCGATGTTTATTTACAAGTTGTTTGATTTTTATTATTTGAATGAGAATATATGTTTATGTGGTCAGTCACATTTATTCTTATATGAGACATGAACCAAGTGTTCAGAAATTTTATTGTTGGCCAAGCTATAATTTACTGTGAAAAGATTCTTTATGTATATGAATATATCACTTTACCAGGTTCACTCCATCCTTCTTCCACCAGCATTCCAATAAACACAATGTTCCTTTGCAGTACCCAGAAAAACTGTCTTTTCCCTGCAGACCAGTGACTAGTTGCAAGGCTGCCAGGGTAGGAGCATCAGTCTATATATCTTGTATGTACATAGTTAAAGCAGTGTGACAAACCTCTCTCAAAGTAGCAGTCCATTCACCTCAAGTGATCTGACCAAATTCCTAGCCCCTATGGCTGAGAAAGAATCTTGTTTGTTTTTCCACTGATGGTCAAGGGTATTGAGATCTCAATAGCAAAAAGCTAAGACTAGCAAGGAGTCAGTTTACTTGCTTTATTACTGTACAAGCAACACAAGACTGAGTTACTGGAAGTTTTTAAGTCTACACTTGTAAAGCCCTAATATGAGTCAGAGTTACATATGTAATCCAGGTGTATCTTAAAGATCTCTTGTGATCACAGTTGCAAAAAGAAATTGAATATTTAGGAAATATTGACAAAGAGAGGTTTTACCCCACCCATTTTAATAGTTACATAAGTTTTTCTTTTCATGTCACTGTTCTTTGGCATTGTTGTTTATGAGGATCATAAAAGAAATGTGAGCAAATTTCACTTCATTTTGCATGAATACTCTGAAAGACTTTTAGCTTTTAATCTTGGCTGATTCTCTAGTGGGAGGCCCAAAGATTATACACTTCTTAAATTATTCAGAATTCATCTTTTCCTATTTATGAGGTACAAATTCACATTTTTAAAAAAGAATGGTTCATTTCCCCAAATAGAAATCTAAACATTGCCAACTTTAGCAGCATTTTATTATGTGCAGTTGTCACCATTCTCATCATTAACATTTCCTTGGTTTTCTTTCAAAACTAGAAAAGACTCCATTCAACAGATATTTATAGTTCAGACGGTTCCTAGGGGCTGTGTATGAATCAAAAAAGAAAACAGACACAGTTCTTCATTTCACAGCAGTCCTATTCTGAAAAGGTGAGATAAATAAAAATAAGCATGTAGGAAAGCTATCCAGCATTTACTCTGGCATTAAGTGGGACGGTATAACAACGTGAAGCAGAGTGTTAGAATGGTGAAGGGGAAAATGTTTGCACTTTTAAAGTGGAAAAGTATACCTGAAAAATAGCATTTGCATGAAGGCCAATAGAACACAGGAAATGATGCTAAAAATTATAGAGGGGACAAACTTCTTCAATAGGGAGGATGACAAAAGATAAGAGCCCTGAGACAGGAATCTTGCTGACATGAATGAAAGATCAGGGAGATCAGTAAAGCTGGGGCAGAATGGACAGAAATTGAAGAGAGATATTTGGATAGACATACAGCTACTTTGTCTTAGTTCAATGAGAAGAAAGGTTTGTACTAATATTATTTAGACAAGATGTCAGGTCAACATCTTGTCTGTGAATAACTACTATGAAGACAACAGATGCAATGGATTAATTCTTGTAACTGTCCTATTAACATGTTTTGGTACTGTTTCATTGCTATTGCATCTCTTTTTCTCATTAAAATGAATCAAAAATCAAAATAAATAAAACTTGCATCTGCAGTTGCACTAAAAAAGAGAAGTTAAAAATAGAGAAAAAATAGTTTTATGAGGGGAGCTGTAAATGCAGGCAAATATTTTTTATTAGAACAGTAGTGGTCTTTTATTTTCATGTATATTGAGCATATGCTATAACAATAAGGAAAGAAACAGAGATTTTACAGCAGTCTCTTGCAATAATGCCATTGAGAGATGGTCATGACTTGGACCAACATAATAGAGTTGGGGTGTGGCTCTTTTTTTTTTTTTTTTTTTTTTTTTTTGCGGGACTAGGGTTTAATCTCACGACCTTGCACTTGCCAGGCAGGCACTTGTGCCATGGAGCTTTCTCCCTGGCCCCAATTTTTTTCATTGTTTTAAATGCTACTCATGAAATTTCTGGAAGAATTGGAAGTAGGCATGAAAAATGGGAGGAATTCAACTTTTTGTCAAGGGTTTTGGTATCAATATAAAGAATGCAGTTGACAGAATATATGAATACCTGTAGTTCATTGAAAATCTATAATATATTTGGTGTTTATCAGGGTACAAATATAGTACATTTTTAGAAAACAAAAAAAAATAGAAACTAAATTTACTACAGTTAAAACACAATGACGTGAAACACTGTAGATACCTTTGAGCTGTTTTGTAGCACTGGTACAGTGTAAAACTGATCTCAGGTGGATGACCTCCAAATGATATAGGGACATCCAAATGATATGGGGAAAACTGAGCTTTTAACCTGACCTGGGATCATGTTCTCTAAAGCCAAAGGGTGAATTTTAGGAACAAACAGAGGTAATGAGAAGAAGGTATTTATTGATGGAAAGAAAGCTCCTGTCCGAAAGAGGGACAGTAGGAAGGTCACAAGTGGGTGGTCCCCAGGAGGCTGTCTCTTTCATGGACTTTTATAGAGTAAGACCATGCGGTGATGTGGGTCCAAGGTGAAAACCATGGGAACTTGCTTAGGTGGGCATTTGGTGGGACAAAACTATGGTCAACCAATGAGGTTACAAACACTGTTGCTCAGGTCAATTTGATTAAATCTAATACCAAATTGGGAAGTGAGTAATAACAAGTGGGCATAGATGAGGAACAAGATTTCTTCCTTTTGGGGCTTGGGTTATTGACTCATTTAGGCTTTTTTAAGGTGATTGATACCTATTTAGAATATCAATCTAATATTTAGGGAAGTCAGCATTTGTTCTCTCGTTGGTCTTTAGGTGTGGCCCACAGTGGGAACATAGGTCCCTCCCACAACTGTAAGATATTTTGGCTTCTGTGTTATCTCCTTTGAGGGTCTGGCCCTGTCTGACTGCCTATAATGTTTCTGTCTAACTCAGCTGCCTATCACAGTAAGATTAATATCAATAAGTTATTGTACATATGCTTCAAGATGCAAAAAACAGGTGAGCCATGGTCCAACTCAGATAAATATTACTTTGTGAGAAGGGTGATAAATACTCTGTGAAAATTAGTCAAATCGGATCTGTAGTCATTGAAAACATGCTCCTAAATTCTTCTATTTTCCAAAATCAAATGACATGTTATGATCTCTACAGGTAGGTCCTATGAGATGGAAATTAGGAACAAAGTATGTAGCTGAACAGACTTTCTCTGGGTTTTCTCTCCCATCAAGCTCTAGGTCAAATGCTTACTTACAATTATCCATTCAGTTGTTCATTTAAAGATGCTTTACCAAACAGTTCATGAATATCACAGCAATCATCAACCTCCTGAATTAAAAAGCTGTACAGCTGTACATGTTAAAAATATTGCAAGACATTTTATATAGTCCTGAGCAGTGAAGAGAGTAATTGTCATTCCAAACGATAATGTCGGAAGGTGGGTTAGCATTTCAGCATGGCCACAGTCTAATATTACATGACAGTAGTTGCACGCACTGTCTCACAACTCTGTCTGTGACACAACTAGTAGTGATTTATACAAAGCCCATAAAGTGTGCACTCTTCAGAGAATGGATCAAAGAAACCAATAGCAAAGGCACTCCTATATAATTCATTCTTTGTGTCTTACCACTTCATGTTTGAGGAAGCTACCAGATTCTGTATCTGTGCTCCTTTTTAAATTCTCTTTATATTTTTCTGGTGTTTCTCTTGCATTTGTCTGCTCACCTATCACAATTCACTGAGAGCACCAAATTATAAATGTTTTTAAAGTACATGTAGGTGGCTATATGAATGTGTACTGATTACAGTGACATTGGGTTGATATGTTACAGTTCTCCACTTTAGACATATCTGCCTGTTTATTGGTTTAAAAACATTCAGTTGCCAAATGTTGCTGAAAAAGTGAGAAAAGAGCTCAGCTGTTAGAGCTCTAGAGGTGTGAGCTCTGTCCTAGACCTACTGGGAGCTAGCAGTGAGCTCTTCCTTAGCCTCTTTGCACCTATTTCCTCATTAGCAGAGAGTTCTTCAGTAGGATGACAGGAAGGTAACAGAGTAGGAGCAGTTTTACTCTCTCATTTTAGAGAAATAAATAGCTAGACATTAGTCACCCACATGGGTGAGCAGAACATCTAGTCCTGTCCCTTCCCAATAATGCTTTCCATGTATCCTTGCTATATGATCCACTTTCCTATCAGGAAATGTTAGCTGAACAGCTGTGCTTGTAATCATGTAGGTTGATTATAGCTTAACACATGTTGTATACCCACATTGTGCTTTTGCTGTATAAATTGCCCCTGACAAGGGGCCTCAGTGACAACTCTCTTCCAGGGCTCCTCCTCTCTCTTAACAGCTATTTCTGTTCCTCCATAAACCTTTCTTATTCTTAACGTCCACTGTTCTTAAAATTCATTCTCCAATTTCAAGATGCACAAACTCAGCTTCTCTGTAATCTAACAGGATGGGAGTTATATTTTTATTCGTAGGCTGGAGTTCCTTACTGTCTTTTCTAACTTTCTAATTATAGTTTTTATCTTGTAAATTTGTGCTATGGTTTTAACTTCCATTCCTACTAAAGCAAGCATCCGTGCTAGCTGGTGGCCCATACACAATGAGAGTGTTTTACTCTGAAGTAACAGTGGAGGCAAACTGAAAGACTATCCTCTGAGACAAATCATGTTTAATTTCTGAAGCTTATCTTTGATGCAGTTATTAGATGAGTGGAGCATATAGGCCACCATCCTTCTAGTTAAGGAACTTGGCAAGCAAAGATACATTCCAGAACGCAGGCCCTAGCCCCTTCTCCCGTCCCCACTCCTTTCCATGGAGCAGTGTGCAGACCAAGTAACCATGGGGGTTGTACAAGAGGCTGCTAGATTTGGTGAAATCAAAATAAAGTGACAAAATGGAGGAATTATTTGTAAAATACAAAGTTACAAGTTACCTGTAAAAGTATCAATTTCTTGATTTTGAGTTGACCAAAAGAAGTAAGTAGGAGAATGGGTAGGCAAAAGTAATTGGAGTATTCTATAACTTGCTTGTAAAATATGATGCATTTTCAAATTGTAAAACATCCATAATAACCACTATATCCATTTCTACTAACAAATAAAATAGAGATGATGGGACTTTTTTTAAAAAAATAATAAAACCTCTTATTTTGACCTATATTGAATTAAGAGTGTGACTCAGTCATACTTGAATTAAAGTTTTAAAAATGAAAAGTGCTGTTTCATATAGGGCCCATTGCAGTGCTTGCTGAGTTCTTGGTAGGCTGCAGGCTATGTCCTAGAGCTTAGCCTTTAAGGATAGAAGAGATAACCAGCCACCTTAGACTCTGGTAAAGTTGTCCACATCCCACCATTGTGTGAAAGCAGCTTTTCTTTTTTATAATCCTTATTCATTTAAATAAAAAAAGATAAAATAGCATTGAAACAGTTTCAAAACAGGTTAGTGGACAGTTACAATAAATAATTAATACAGTGCATTTGGTTGCCTTCCTAGTAGTTATTCAGAGGACAAAATGTAGACACTATAGCTTGTCTAAATACTGTTAGTACAAACCTTTCTTCTCATTGTCTTAAGAGAAAGTAGCTATATAACTATCCTAACATATATACATACAGATAGATAGATAGATAGATAGTTATAGATGTGTGTATATCTATCTATCTATCTATCTATATATATATATGTATATATATATATATATATATATATATATATATATATGGCTGTGGGAAAATAGGCACTCCATTTTATGTCTAAAGTATATGATAATTCAGACAGATAGTGATGTTAAGCTTAACTGCCACTGTTATAGGATAATGATGTCATTAATATTCGCTTCTTCATGTTTAACAGACCAAAAATTAGACAGACAAATGGGCTAAAAGATAGCCAATATGTTGGCCATAGCCCTTCAACGTCAGTGACAACTCAGGACATGAGAGAATCTCTTCTGTGACATTCTGCAACGAAGTGATGTCCCACATTTTCTGATTAAAAAGCAGCCTTTCGATTGTGTATAGAGAAGAGAATGCAGAGTTTTTAAAAGTTCAAGAATCATTACTATTTGTTTTTAGAATCACTTGAGCTACTGACCCCTAATTTCTGGTGATATTTAACCATTGGACCACGGTTGAAGAGATAAATATTATTAACCTGAATTTGCTATTTCACTCACCCCTGTGGTACGCAGTGAGAAGAAATTCAAAAGATACCTGTTTAGCATGTTAATTTCAGCTTCAGGGGGATTTGCTGAAATTTACATTTGCTTTGTATTTAACTCTCTGCAGGCAATAACTTCAGGTATCTCTGCCTAAGAAAAGGGCAGAGCATCAATGTTGTGTAATTATCCTTTCCTTTATGTCTCCAGAACATTTGTCCTGGAAATTTAGGAACAGTGTAAAAGGCCACTTTTTATATTTATCTCCTTGAAAAGTTCAAATGAAGCATGGCTCTATTGCTTTCTAATAATGGTATGAATAATTATTGTTGAAATTGGAAATAAGCCAGTTAACATTCAGTATAACTATACCAATTATTCCTGGTTGTCATCATTACATTTTTAAAGGTCTTGATAAACTTTCTCTTATATATAATCATAAATTTGTATTTATCCCAAAGATTTCCAATTGTAGATTTGCATGCATGTATCTGTACCCTTCACGTAGGTGTTGGGAAGGACCAAAGTGATTTCATGTTTTAGAGATGTTCTAATGTGGCTGATTACTTGTAGGCAATCTCTACTACTTTCCTCTCTGTAGCTCCTTATTTGAATATTCCAGTCTTTTCTTTCTTTGTCATATGCGTAGTGCTCTCTATTACACACACACACACACACACACACACATAATTGCATATTATGTGTTGTAGTCTGGGTAGAGATGCTTTTTCCACATTGCCCTACTGTTTGTGTACCACTACTGTTAAGAACGAATGTCTGAAAAAAAAAGAATGAATGAATGTCTGGTATTTATAACAGAAATCATCAAGAAACAACATGATAGTTTCTTTAAAAAATATTTTTAGAAAAAAAGAAATTTGAGCAATTAGGAGATTAGGGATACACTGAACTGCTTTCTGATTTTGATTTATATCTAATTAAAGCTTCACCCCCCAAAAGGTGACAGTTTTACTCCAGATTCCTTTTTTTGGACATTAGAATTATTTGTCAGAGCAGAATTCTAGAGAGAAGGCAGTTTATATGAAAAATAGACAGTAGGTTAGCGTATATGTGTGTGCTGGAGGAGAAAAGGGAGTCGCCGCTAAGTTTTCTTACTGGATACTAAAGAATTTTGTAGACTGGTTAATACTGGAATTGTGATTAATATATAAGGATTGAGAATACTTTCCTCATGGTGTAAACATTTTTTTTCCCTCAAAATAACAGTTGTAGCAAAAGGATTGTTTTTTCATGTAAGCAACTTTTCTCTGTTACCCTAATGTTTTTATGATATTTGATGTTTCGGGCATCTGTTCTGAAAACATTCTGGATATTAGTCTGTTTCTCAGTTTGGCAGCAGTACTGTCATTTTAGAGAGGTTGGCAAAGGGAAATTATCCTATTTCTTCCACGTGTTAAATAAGTGGTGTGTTCTCTGGGCATTTTAAATTTTAGTCGAGAGTTTTATGCTATTGGCCATACTACAGAACATCATTAACAATCTAGATCTTAAGATGCCCCTAAGTCCTACAGAGATCTTCAAGTATTGTTTTGTAAATCTCAGATAAAGCTGATTCGTCATAACTTCAGGTCTCAAACACCAATCAGTGACCATTTTCTTGAAACACTGTGCAATTTGTCCACTCAGTGCATGTCCTAAGTCACAAGGAGTGCTTTCTTTTCTCTAAGAGTCAGCTTCTAGAGAACCAATTTCATCAGGCTATTAAAGAACCAATTTCCATGTTGTATGATGACATATCCATTATAAAATTCATGTCTCCAAATTGTTTAGATTTTTAGTAATGTGCATTTGAGGCTATGAAAATTTTTGAGTTGCCAAACTGCCATTCTTTGTCAGTGTTTCATTCCGACGGGGCAGAAGTCTCAGCCTAGATAGGCATTTACTCATTCAGTGGTCTATGGTAAATTCTCAGCAATGCAAACCCTTCACATACTATGCTGTGGCTAGTGGACATCAGAAAGGCAAACAACTCTAAGCTTTCAAAATAAGCTGTTGTTCAGGTTTTAGAGAAACTGATGGTTATGTCAAGCATTTAAATGGTTAGCTTGTAGCCTATCTATATTGATAGGATTTGCTGAAGAAAGAAGAAAAGTGGTTCTTAGAAAGTTTTTCCCAAATTCTTTTAGTGTTTACTTTGTATAAATCATTAGGGAGGCTCTTACATAGTTACGTACAAAGTAGTAGACTTAATTTTCAGAACAATAGATAATAGTAAGCTCAGGCAGCAAAATTTTTTGCTATTTATTTAAAAGGAAAGTTAGTACTAATAAATAGACAGAATGACTAAGAAAGATCCTCTTTGTCCCAGCCATTGGGTTGGGGCTCAGAATCCAGTCTGTGTTGTCCCCTTGAAAAGGTGACTGGATTATTGGATCATTCTAGCTGATTTGCTACTAGAAGGCAGGGCCTGGTCAGAAGAGATGGGATATCTGAGGCGCAACCAGCAAGGTCATGTTTCCTTGGTACCCTGCCTCCGGCTCATCATGAGGTGAGCAGCTATTCTTCCACTGTGCCCTTCTGCCAAGCTGTCTTGCCTTGATGTCAGCCAATAAAGACTGAAACATGAGTCAAAATAAACCTCTGCTCCCCTAAGTGGTTTGTGTTGGGTATTTTGTCCCAGCAAGAAGGAAAGTGACTAAAACAGCTGTGCGACTGGCAGCCCCTGCTTCCCAGCACATCAGGCTGAAGTCGGGCTTGATCTGAGACCTCCGAGAAATGCACCGCTCTGCTCTGCTCTCTGACACACTTTCCCAGAGTGCTCTTTCAGTCAGGCTAGTGTGTGTGCTTGAGCTCGCTTAGCACCTAGCACGGAGGAGAGGGTGTAGGTGCAGACGTGTGTCGTGTCCTTGCTGTTGTGTTTCACTTTCTCCATTCCTGGCGCGCCTTTCCATCTGCACAGGTCCACCATGCCGTCCCTATTGCCCAGCTTCCATCTTGCTCTCTGTTTATACTCCAGATTTCTCAGGTAGGGGAAACTATGCAATCTTTAACCATTTGTGGATGAATTATTTGGCTTTAAAAGTATTGGTTGACACGTCTGTACGAGTTGTAAATCTGGAAACACAGAGATAGGGCAATGGTGGAATAATGTAACAAATACTTTCTAAACAAATTTTTAAAAGTTTGAAATTAATATTTGAGAATCTCTTCTGAAAACAAGTATCATTTATATCTTCTATTTTTAAATTTATGTATAAATTTATTATATGATACAATCTCACTAATATTTCATTTCCTCTCAGATAGTAATTACTCAGGCCAAAATAAATATTCATATTTTAATTCTTTTTTTTTTTCTTTTCTTTTTTTTTTGCTCAAACTCATGACCTTGCACTTGCCAGGCAGGCACTTGTGCCACAGAGCTATCTCCCCAGCCCTAACATACTTTAATTTTTAATTATTTGCAGTTTCTATTACAATTTTAACATGATAAATTACCATTATAATATTATTTTCATTTATCTACTATTTTTAGACATCCAAGTCTGTCAATTTACTTTGATCATACTTTACACATAAAAAATTCAAGTTATTTTTTGATTAAAGTATAGCATTTTAATCCCCCTCCTCTCCCTCTGTCAGGCAAGAACTTTCTTTCCCTCAATAAATATGTTCTACTCATTTAAAAACATATATATATATATATATATATATATATATATATATACACACACACACACACATATATTTATATATATTATATATAGCATTTAAGTTCTCAGTTTGAAAAAGTTAATTTTCATTACCTTTTCAAGATTTTTAAAATTTATTAGAGATAGTCAATCAGTTCTTACCAGTTAAAGAAAAATATCAATTATATTCAGAGGGATAGCGTTACTACCAAACAAAATGGCTCATTACTCTGTTTATTTTTTCTCACTCTTTTTGTAGCAGACACACACTAGATCATTTCCAAGGTAAAATATCTTATAATACTTTCTACTTATTATGACAACATGCATTGTCCACCATCATCAGTAGAAACAAAAAATGTGTTCAGAAAAATAGCTTGATTTCCTGGTTCCCCAAAAGGATAATAAATGTAATGGCAAGAACTCTCCCATAAGGACTGCACCATCAGTGCCCTTTATTTAGTATTGTATGAAGGTTAGTGTCAAATAGTTATGTTAAAGTCTGAAACTTTATTTATTTGTTTTTATGTATCAGGTGCAGGGTCTCACTTTGTAGACTGGACTCCTAGTGATTCTCCTGTTTTCAGTCTCCCAAGTGCTGGGATTACAGATGTGGGCCACCACTCCTAGTTCTATTCACCTTCTCAGCATGCCTGGGGGTGGGGCCCTAACAACACACAGTGCTGAGCTCAGCCTGCTGCGCTCTCTCTACCTAAGCAGGTGCTTTAGTCTGCTGAGCTATCTGACCAGCCCGATCTTGAAACTTTTAATGTAGGTTAGCTGTCTGGCCTTGGGTAGATAAAGTCCTTCAGTGTATAGCTATTACTAGCTTAATGAGAAGGATAAAACATTTTCTATTTCTGTAATATAAATTTTATGATTAAAAATATGAAAATTCCTTGAACTATAATATGTATGTTTTGTTGAATTTTTCTGTGTTCTTTCTGCGCTGTTTGAGTTGATTATTAAACATTATGACTTCTAGGAAAATTAACCCATTTGTCAATACTATGTGTAAGTAGATGACTTCTCATATCCTTTCCTGAAAATGGAGTTTAACAGAGGACTAAATCAGTGGAAAGAATGGCTTTGAGTGCACTTGAACTTTTTGACAAATTCTAATAAGAAAAAGAAATATGCTTGCTGAAGAGAATGTGAATTCAAAATACATACTTTGAATTCATTATCCTATTAATTCAATAATTAATTAAAATCCAATCTCTTCTGAATAAAACAAACAAACCCATAGAACTCCATTGTGATCACTTTGTTATTTAAGAGATCATAAAAATCTGATAATACACCTTTTAAACATATAGAACTCTTAAGCATGTTTTTGCACACTGATTAAAATTCACCAAAAGAAAGGAGAAATTTGTGATTGTTAACTGTTATTGGCATTTGGGTCCCACCGAAATCCTTTCCAGATTATTCGTGTCCTTATCTGAGACCTGGGCAAGACGTGCAGAAACAGTAGTGAGGATGTGCATTCATGGAAGGTGGCAAGCAAGTGTGCTCCCAGGGAAAGAGCAGGCCAGTGGGCAGACCCAGAGGCCAGGCAGAAGGATGGAGGGTAAGATAACCATTGCAATGCATGCCACTGTACCCTTGCCTTTAAAACTACCATATTAAAGGGCTAGAAAGTACCAGCCAAGTGAGGCCCTTTGTTAATGTCGCACTGCATTTAGGTTGAAATGATACTTTCCCTGTAAATTATGTATCTCACATCCTAATGTTCAGAAGGTTGGAGAGCAATGTAACATACAGATGAAGGTTATTTGCATTATCCAGGACAAAAATTAGAGTAGTTTAAAACCAAATGCTACCTGTGCTATACTGTGTCCTCTGAGTATATTTTAAAATACAGAGGTGAAGTTAAAGGAGATGCTGACAGCAGTGTCTTAGTTACTGTTCTCTCCTTGCTGGAATGTACACCCAACATGCAAGCTTAGGAAAGGAAAGGTTTATTTAGCTCACAGTTACTGGAGGTTTCAAGAAACTCCTCTGCTCTATAAGAGTCTGGAGGAGAGGCTGGGGCACTGCTGTGTAGGATGATCTGCTTTATACCTCCGAAAGAAATTGCGGTTAGGGGGTCATGCTGTCAGTTTACCTGTTCACCACCTCGCTCGCCACACCCCTCAAGCCCCCTCTGGTCCTCTGGCTCTGCCCCTCAAGCCATGTACCTGAGGGCTCCATGATTTACATGAGGCTTTGGGAGACAATCAGATACAAACCATAACAAACACTGTTATCAAAAAAAACTAAACAAAATAAAACAAAACAAAACAAACAAACAAACAAAAACTGGCCTGTTATTAGGGAGTTAAAAACTTCACTTTTTGCTATGGTGTGGTTTGATCTTAAACATGTAGACTATACATTTGATCTTGTGATTACCTCAAATATCTATTAAAAACTCTTGAGTGATGCTGTAGATACAATGTTAGGATAATATATTTTCTAACTTGAATGAGTTTATCATCTAGTAACGGATGCAGTCTGTGGACAATCACAGCACTCTAAACATCTACTCTGGAAAGACAGAGAATTAAAGGTCAGAAAAGTGTGATCTCAAATACATGACTATATAGCAATAAATAAATAATGTTAAGAGACAACTCCAGAAGAAATCAGAATCTCTGCTTTTTTGTGAAACTATGCAGAAAATTAGATTTTTGTGACTTCTAAATAGCAAAGTTATCACAATGAAGTTTTATGGGTTTTTTGTTATTTGTTCAGAAGAGATTGGATTTTAATTAATTATTGAATTAATAATATGAATATAAAATGACTTAAAATAAGTGTTAGAATGAACATTTTATTTTATTTTATTGTGGAACTGGGGATCAAATTCAGGACCTTGAACTTGCCAGACAGGCACTTGTGCCCCTGTGTTATCTCCCTGCCCCCTTAGAATGAACTATTTAAAATTTAAAATACTAGTTGTATTTGCCCTATTCTGTTTTAGTAGGTAGACTTGCTCTCTTGTGTTATATAAATTCAAGAAAAAATTCGAACTCAAAAGTGTATTTGACAAATTGAAAATATGAACCTCTAAAAACTTTGGAATAATAGAAATAAATGAAAAAATATTTCAACTTTCTCTTTGATCATATTTACATTCAGAACTACATCAAATCACTTTACCTCTCCTCATGTTAAATCTCATCTCCCTTACACGGTTTTAGGCACCATAAGGACTCATATCTAGGAAACATTAATTTTTAAGCTACTGATATCAAGAACATTCAGGTAAGGGATCTGGAACATAGGACCTTATGAAGTTAAATACTGTGTACTAGGAAAGAATCATTTTCTTAATTGCCTGCTTAGGCAAGTGCAGGGACCGGGGTTCAATCCCTGGCAACACATTCAAAACGGGTCCCACCTGCAGGCATGATGAGCTAGCCACCCCACTGGGCATGGTGATACATGTCTGTAATCCCAGTGCTGGGGAAGCTGAGACGGGATCATTATGGAGTCCAAGCTGTGTGGTGAGATGCTGTAACATATATATATATATATATATATATATATATATATATATATATATATATTGTGGAATATATATATATTGTGAAATGTTTTAGAGAAGTAACTCATTGGCCATCTGGAGGCCATCAGTCATCCCTGTTCATCATCCAGATTTTCCCTTGTCCAGATTTCATCTCTATTTAATGGAAAAGTGCTGTTGGGTGCAATTCAGTAGATGAGATGAGAAAAGTTCAAATTAAATATTGGCCTTAGATAACACTGTAAGAAGCCTCAGAAGCAACATACTGAGCTCTGTCTAATTCCAAAATAGTAGTGATATCAAAGTCCACTTGGACTGTAGAAAGCATGAAATAAAATTCAGTGCTTTTACTTTTATCACTTTCCTCTTTAAGGAAGTCAAATAGAATATTTACATCACAATATAGATGTATCTCTGGATAATTATCATCTGAATTTTATAGAACAGCAAAGTAAAAGGCAACAGGTTCCATTTTAAAGTCTCTTTTATAAAATAAAGTACGTAGTTTTTTTTTTTTTTTTCGGAACCAACAATCAAACTTAGGACCTTGAATTTGCCAAGCAGGTACCTGTATCACTGAGCTATCTCCCTGGCCCCGAATAAAGTGCATAGTTACTCCTTCAATATACACTTATTCTCCCGTGAGTTTCTCTGTATACCTTGTAATTAATCTCTTATCCTCTTAGTGTCCTATAGTTTGAAACTCTGATTTTCAGTGTATGTCCTTAAAAATTACTCACTTTGAATACAATAATGATAGCAAATGCAACTCATCCTACACTGCCTCAAATTTATGGAGTGCAGATGAGTGTAGTGGTGCTTGCCTGTAATTGCAGCTCTTTTGGGGGCTGAGCCAGGAGGCTCACTCCGGGGCCAGCCTGAGCTCTGTCGTATAACCTTGTCATGATGTTGATGATGATGATGATGATGATGATGATGATGATGATGATGATAAACAGCAATAATAATACATTTTTAAAAAATACATTGAACTTTTTCTTTAATTTCTGGAGTGCAGCTTACAGTAAGGGCAAAATTAAATGGGGCGGGACCCTGGCTCCAGCAGGTCTCTCACACTGCTATCAGATCTGTGCTAATCACTTTGTTCCCTCCCCTCTGCCCTCCTCCCATCCCTTCCTAATAATATATCATACTCTCTCTTCTTTCCCTCCTTCTTTTTTCCTTCCATTGCTTCTGTTTTACATTCCTTCACTTTTTCGCATATTTATAATTTCGATAAGCTTTTCTCTTGACTGAATTATCGTTGAATGTGTGAAAAAACAGAATTTTGTACTGCAGAGGCTAGGAGTAGGGTAAGGGAAAGATGTTGGTCAATGGGTTGAAAGTTTGAGTTACATAGGAATAAATTTTTTAAGATTTATTACTTAGCCTGGTGAGCACAGTTAATAATAGTATGTTATTATGTGTTTCAAAATGGCTATGTGACTAAATTTGAAATGTCGGCACAAAGACAAAGAAAATTGGAATGGTAACTAAAATCTACTTTTCGACTGTGATTTTCCTCCTCACCAAAGTTGCATAAAGAGGGAGAGGATAGTGATTATATAATGAAGAACCTTTCTAATTTAACCTGGAAACATGAGGTATATCGATGCGTCTTTAGAAAATTCGTATGTTAGAATTTACTTTAGAACTAATATAGAGTTACTAAATAAAAAATATGCAACATTTATTTGCTTAGGAGCTTGGGATTTTGGTTTTCATGAATAAAATTATCACACTAAAAGGTTGTCACACCAAAAAGATATTTTTGAAAATTCTTTTACAGACCAAAGTAGAGCTTCTTTTCATGTCAGTGGGGAGCATTATTGCATAGTATAAGGCTTCTCTTGTGAAAGAAAATAATCTGTTCAAGCTGTATTCCTCACATTGCTTTCAGATAGCTGGCACTGCCATGAAGTGGGAGCAGAAATCATTCTCAGATGTTCACTTAAACGTTGCCCTAGACCAGAGGCCACTGTGTATCAGCTCCTCAAAATGACGAAGTCTAAATGGACTTTTTGGAAAAGCATTTAAAGAACTTTTATTTGAATATATAGTTGTTTTTTTTTGAAAGGCTGTGAAAGTACTTTAGTTACAAAATAAGATTATTTACCTGAAAAGATATAAGGTCAGAATCTCTCACTGCAATGTACTTTGTAACTATAAATATGGAAGGTTATTTGATGCACTTATTAATTAGTAGCTGATTGGGTAATTCTCTGCCATAGCCAACAATCAATGCTAGAAAATTCTCTACATATCTTTCCAAAATTTCCCTAATTGGTGTTGTTAATAGCCATGCCCTTACTCAGAAATTTGTGGCTAGATAAAAGTAGTTTTGTGCCTCATGAAGTTAGTCAGTGGAGGCAAAAACCAAGAACTAGTCTTTATTTTGCTTTCCTTCCTTCCTTTCTCTCTCTCTCTCTCTCTCTCTCTCTCTCTCTCTCTCTCTCTCTCTCTCTTTCTCTCTCTCTCTCTCTCTCTCTTTCTTTCTTTCTTTCTTTCTGTGGTACCTTGCACTTGCCAGGCAAGCACTTATGCCACTTAGCTATCTCCCTGGACACTTTAGAGAATGTTTATTAAGTAAACTTTATAAGATATATCTTCTTAATATTTGAATAATAATAAAAAGTACTAAGCCCCCTGGTGGTATAAGACTTTGTTTTTGTAACCCCCATAGATGAATACACAGATGATTGTCACAAGATTTAAATTTTATGTCAGGCATTTTCAAGCATTTGCAAACTATGTTATCATTTGCCCAGCCAGAGCAGGCAGGCTACTGCGTCTGCACAAAGACTACAAAGTTAGTGCTATGATGCAGTCTTGATTTTGATCTTTTCAAGTGGCAGCAATTTAAAGAAATGGCAGTTTAGCTAGTCTTACACAATTATAGCTGGGTATATAAGCACTTCTACTTGTTAGAGAAGATTTAATAAATGCAAAAGGTTAGAGATAAAAGTTACCTTTCAAAATTTGAAAGCTGATCAAGGAAAGGGAACCTAGGTGCTGTAATAACACAGTGTGGTTCCAGTTCTAGGTGAGGTTCTTGATTGTGTGGAGAATGGGCCTGTGACCGCCGTCCGTGTAAATGCACTCATGTTTAATGCAGACACTGGACACCTGTAGAAAGAGAATGGTGAACAAGGCTCATCGAGGTTTAAGAAGACCAGACTCATGTTGTCACCAAACTCAGCTGGCAAGGGAAGGACCACTAGTTATCTTTTACAAAATAACATTGTTCCTGCTGTCCTTCAGTGATATAACCATTGCATGAATTGGTGTGAAGGCTACCAATGCATCTATTACAAAAAAGTATGATATGCTTCTATGTGCTATTATGGAAAAAAATATTTTCTTAAATGGAAACGTTTTAAAAAGCTACAGATCAGTATTCTGTTTTTGCCAGCATTGTCAAAGTACATACATACTTAGCATTAAAACTTAGCAAAAGACACGGAGCAATGTCTTTTAAACACTGGAGTCACCTCTGTGGAAGGAGAGGAAGGCTGTGATACACCCAGGGAGGAGTCTGTGTAATTCAACATTGTGTGGATCTGCTGTTAAGATAAAATATGTTTCTTCATTCTCTAATGAGACAAATCTCTACAGAAGAATTTAAAAATTTAAACCAATGGTTTTGGGGAGACTAGATCCCAAGTCTTGCTGAATTTTTATTCTTTCCAGGTTGGTTTAGTTTTCTAGTAAAAAAAAAAAAAAATGCTTTTAAGAGGATCTTACACAAGTCTTCTGATTTTGAGCCTTCAGCAAACATGTGCTCATGGTACAACGAAACTATTACACACCGAGGAAAACTCCACATGGATGGATGTAAGGTGTAACCAAAATATGCAGTGAATGTTTGAATTCAAAAATACATTATAGTAAAAGGTACATTGTCCTTAATCTCCTTAAATTATTCCATCTCACTTTAGTCACACTTATGTCATCATTCTTACCACTTCTGCCCTAGTTTTGGAAGTCTTCTATTGGGATTGTCTTTGTGAATTGTAATAAAAAAAATGCAGTGAACACTAAGGCCAAGTGCTATCCAATGTAAAAAGGTTTATTCATAAAAAAACATTATTGTGTGTCTAGATCCATGGAACTCCTGGTTTGTCCCGAAAGTCAAAATGACTATGAAAAGTAAACATTTTGGTTTTCGAACTTAGTTAGAATTTTGAGGTATCTATGATAGGACAACCAAAAGTAGTCAGGAAAGAAGATTTCCAGAACTGCTTCAGAAACTGGCAAATACATAGGATAAGTATATTCTAACTGAAGAGGGCTATTTCTAGAGGGATTAATAGTACTATGTATTTGTGCATTTTTGAAATTGAAGTGTTTACCCTGTGTTTGATTACACATCTTATAGTAGAACCCCAAAGAATGGTCCAGAAAATTATCTTAAAATGGCATAAATTCCTGCACGACAGGGGATGGTATCTTCTCTAACGAGTGTAAGCTCTACAAGTTGAATTTTTAAACCTGAATCAGACATGTGTTAAAAGAAATAAACTTATCACCAAAGGCAGATAACATATATGGACAGGGCAGATGAAATGACAGAATTCAGGTAATATTGAGGGGAAGAGGAGGACGAAAAAAGCAAAAGTATGAGTGTATTTGTAAACCAGATGTAGAAGTGGAGTTGGCAGAGGAGGTGGCAGGCAGTTTAAAAATAGATCCCATTCATTGAAGTGATCATAGTACAAGCTCAGGGGAAGAACCGGGAATGACAGCTCTGTGTATTAAGATTCTTGAAGTAAAAGCACACCTTGAAATGCAAACTGTACTTCTTTGAAAACATTAGTACTGCACAAACCAATAAGTAGATCTCGTCCTCTCTGCTTCTCTGTGTGTATTTACATCACTTGTATTTCTGTTCATAGATAATATTATGTAGACTCTCAGACCAAGATTTTCATAGCTGATTGCTGTGACAGCTCCTCCTGGGCTTACCCTCTAGACTAGGGAGCCAGACTCCTCAACAAGTGTAGCCAGATTCAGAACTTTATAATGTGTTACTTAGAAATAGTAGTTCATGGGGCTGGGGAGATAGCTTAGTAGAATAAGTGCTTGCCTGGCAAGTGCAAGGGCCTGAGTTCAATCCCTGATTCTACAAAAGAAAAGAAAAGAAAAGAAAAGAAAGGAAAGGAACGTAATAGTAGTTCATGGTGCAATCATAATTTCTGTGGAATTGTCTCACAGTGCATGTGGGGTTCCCATACTAAGTGGGGAAATGAGTTATGGCCAGATATTTTCTCCATCTGTTAACTTTATATCTTTTTTGTAGCCATTGCTCATTTTTCTTTGAACTATCAACAATAAAAATATGGCTAAGACGTAGTTTGTGAGAAGTCATTTGATCTATGGCCCTGATCAGACCAGTTCAGCAACAGCAGTTGCTTAGGTGGGAGGCAAAACACACTTTATTTAAACAGAAAGAGAAGCTTCTGTCTAATCAAGAAATATTGGTGGCAATTCTGTGAAATTTTTGTTCTTCCAAGGCAATTTGTATCTTTATCCATAGCTTTCTGAATCTCTGTATTATTTAAATAGTGTCGCCTAACAACATCACAGCCTTAATTATTCCTTCTTGAAAGGAAAAGATGAAGCCCTTAATTTTTCTCAATCCTGCTTACCACTGAAAAAAAGGGACTTCAATCAATGACATATACCTATGGTATGCAACCGTGGAAAAGGTTCCAGTTACTAAAGAGGATTGCCTCGGAGAGAGAAGACACTACAAATGATGTAAATAATGTCAAAATTTAATAATTGTGAAAGATGACAAATAAGAATTAATGAGACAATAAATCCATGATTAATTGTTGAGGCTGTTATGTAAAGGTAAATATTATGCATTCAATTTCCTAAAGATTAGAAACAAACAAGCAATTTAGGTATTCCTATATAGGGGCAGCCTCACTGTACTGGATAATAAAAATCAATAAACGTACATGTTTTATACAGTCTGTTTGGCAACAGAGACTTACAAGTAGACTTGTTAATAGAAGCAAAAGCAGAAGGCAGTAAAATTTACCTAAAACATAATGTAGACATGAGAGTAATGTCAAAGGCAGGACCATAACAAGTCATAGTAATTTAAAGGAATACATAATAAACAACTACAGTTACAAGAAAGATAGATGGATTCAGATGGGAAGATAGCTCAGAGGTCTAAGTGCCTGCCTGGCAAGTTCAAGGACATGGGTTCAATCCCAGGTACACCATACTGTGCTGGCCACCAAAACACAACGTGGTGGTGCAATCCCAGTGCTGTGGGGGCTGAGACAGGAGGATCACTATGACTCCAAGCTGTGTAGCAAGACCTGGTCCAAAGGAATAAATACATAAATATTTTTTTAAAATGCTATAAAAATAAAAAGAAAGATGCGTAGAATCAAAGGTAAAAATTAGTGAGTTAGTGGTGGGAAACCCAAACAAGCAGACCCACAGGAGGAATTCTTAGAGCACAACTGGCTGTTGGTGAGGGACCATTCCTCGTGTGTCTCAGTCTCAGACTCACAGGCACTGCCTTGGCTCCAGAACTGTCCTCTGGCACTTCACCAGGAAGCTGGGTTTCTGGTATGTATCAGTGGAGAATCTCCACATGGACTCATCACCTTCACTGTGCAGCAGTTGTTGCCTTTGCTGTCTCTTCTGTGCTGGCCTGAGTAAGTCTCAGTTCTGTATCTGAGAGCGAGTAGAGCAACAGATTAAGTACAGCCTGAAAGGGAGGAAAAGCTAGCATAGGGCTTGCATTTAGAGGCTAGATGATTAGGAAACTCTTAATATTAATGATGAAATGGGAAATTAAAATTAAGATCTATTAATGTTAGGTGAACTCATATGTACTTTTTTTTTTATTTTAGGGAAGGGTCTACAGGGTGTTCAGGGTCTCACTACTAGATCAGACTCATAATGATCCTCCTGTTTACAGCCTCCCAAGAGCTAGGATTACAGGCGTGTACCACCATGCCCCATCTCAGCTGCCGTCTCTGTGCACTCCAGGGTAGAGGCCAGCACCGCAGGCCCCGGGGATTGAACCCCTGGCCCCTGCACCAGCTTGCAGGCACTTTCATCCACTGAGCTATTTGGCCAGCCCTTGTTTACTTCTGTTAATTTTACAGTAACCAAAAAATGAAGCATCAATATCTGCTACGCCTGGAAAATTCATTGTGAACTGTCAGACTATGTCTGTTTTCCTTGCTTATGCAGTATGCATTGGGACCCCCCCAGGCTCTCAGCCCTAGTGCCCTCAGTTTAGGAATAGTCAGTACTGTTATTGGTTTAAATGTTCTTGTGCCTCATTGTCTTATTCTTTCCTTCTGAAAATCCTTTTGGTGAATACTGGAATCAGCCCTCATGTCTTTGGCACTTTCATTTTCTGTGTCTCTGTGTTTCCAGCTGCTTCTGGAATTTCCTGGCTCATTCTCCTACAATGTGCTTCAGCAATGTCTATTCTCTTATTCAGCTTATCTACAAGACTTAAATACCAATAACCCATTTTCAAAAAGATCATTTTTTTCTTTTTTCTTTTAGGGAAAGGTCTCCAGGGTGTTCAGGGTCTCACTACTAGATCGGACTCGTAGAGATTCTCCTGTTTGCAGCCTTCCAAAAGCTGGGATTACGGACATGCACCACCATATCTAGTCTCATTTGTTGTCTCAGTGGACCCTGGAGGCAGGGTTGGCATGTCAGGCCCATGATCAAACCCCCGGCCCCTGTGTCTGCTTGCAGGCACTTCTATCCACTGAGCTATTTGACCAGCCCTAAAAGGATCATTTTTGAAAACTAATAAATTCTTTTTTGTGACTGTTGCAGCCTCCTATTACCTGCTATTAATGGTACTTAATCCAAGTTCTTGGAAAGAGTCTTCTGTTAAGTGTTTTCTCATGTATAAAAGTTATTCCACTGCCCCCCACCCCATGCCAGTGAGTAATCTGTTCTGGGATCATAGTGGATACTGAAACCACAGATAGCACCAGTCCCTCTGTGTTCCAACACATGTGCACACATCTGATGTTTTTCTATATCATCTAAGAATTTATTGTGACTGTGTCATAATTTTTAAACTTTTAGGCAAGGCAGCATCTTTTTTTTCTTTACGATTCTATTATATAAGAGATTTTCCTTCTTTTTACTCATAATTCTACTAGCTAGCAGATATTCTGCTTACTGTACATCTTAGCAATCTTAGCATGTGACACTTTTCTACTCTCAGCCAAGAACTTTCACCTTTCCAATTAAAGGAAACTGTTCAGTTTCTCCTTGGCATGTCTTAAGTTATGACAATGACTTTGCTGCCATCTGACAACTGACCTGATCACTGAGGTGGCCACTTAGTGACAAGGGCATGTAGTGTATACAACAGGAATACACTAGATACAGGGAAGCTGTGTGTCCCCTGGCTAGATAGAGCAAGATGGCACAAGATTTTATCCTGAACCTTGAAACAAAATATCATTTAAAACTTATGAATTGTTTATTTATGGAAATTTTCATTTACTATTCTATTGATTGTTGATGACTGCTAGTAACTGAAACTGTGCAAAGCAAAATTGTGTATAGAGAGATGACCATTTATTATGGCATCAGCTTGTCATGGAGTTCTACTTTTTGTTAGTTCAAGAAAAGGCCTTGTAAAGTCATTAAGAACATAACTTAGAGCCCCAAGGTCTGTGAATATGTGATTGTGGTAATTGGTCACCAACATGAGAAATTCTTGCTTTACCATGTGATAGACCTTTATTATTTTTATTGCTATTATTATTATCTACCTGTGATTAACCACTTCCTATTTCTATACCTAAGTTTTTTTATTATTAAATAGAGAATAATAGCCCTCCGTGCACAGGATTTTTGTAATTATTCATAATTGCTAAAACATCCGAAGATTTTAGAAGGCAAATGATCACTTAATGAGTATTAGCTTTCAGTTTCATGAAAGCAACAAGTGTTTTAGTATGAATAAACACTAACATCTAATATTATGAGACCATTCAAATATTTCATTTCTTCTGAAGGCTAGAGGTTGTGTGAGAGGTAAGGTGGGGTCTACACACAGTGAGAGAGAGAGATGATACCTTCTTCCTTTCTGGGTCCACGTGTGTGTATGCAGGAGGAGACATCTTGCTTACTCCAATCCAGTACCAATACTCGTTACCTTATTGGGAGCATCTCTGCCTGTGGGTGTCCAGTTCCTGACACTGATCGGGATTCCCTGTGGGAAAATGTACTCTAGCCTGTGCAACCCCTGTGTTCAGTGAGTTCTTCATGATTTTTTGAATGTGAATCGCATAGCACATATTTGGAAGTGATTGTGTGGTTTGATGTGTCCCTGTCTATGCTAATAGATCTTAGAGTTTTCCTTTTGTAGAAAAAAGAGGAATTATTTGGTGTGTGAGCTCATGCAAAGTGCTGAAGTAGTAGTAGTACTCTATCCTTCGCCTTTCAGTATGTCATTGTGGTAATTGGTCACCAACATGGAGGAGTGACATGTGATAGAAATTGTAATAGTAGATAGATTTGAAAAGAGGACAAAAACTACTGCTTCTGTTTCATTTATGAACATCAACATTAAGATTGCCTACAATTTTGTAATTATTAAGTTTATCATTGGTGGAAGAGGTGACTAAATATAATCCTGTATCTAAAAACAAATTTGTGTGACATGCTTCAAAATCTTGAACTTTAATTTCTTTCTTCTGTGTAACTAACTTGAGACTGGACGCAATTCCTTGATTCAGAAATTGTCAAGACAGTGGAATTTGATCTTTAAACATACTTTCTTAAATGGTGAAAGACAGTTCTGGTTCTTCAGAATTTCTGAAGAATGTTTTAAAATAGTAATTCACAGGGAAGCTCAACTCTGCTGCCTGCCCTCTTACTCAATGGCACTCTGAATAGTGTGCTTCTACTTGGGGTTAGTTTTCTTTCTTTTACTTTGCAGGACTTTGATAGAGAGTTGGGCTGTAGCACTGCCTTGATATTAAGTATAACTGTGATTGGTAAGAAAAGAAATTTCAAAGCCGGGTGTGGTGGCGCAAGTCTGTAATCCCAGCACTCGGGAGGCTGAGGCAGGAGGATCGGTGTGAGTTCGAGACCAGCCTGGGCTACAAAGTGAGCTCAAGGCCAGCCTGAACTGCATAGAGAGACCCTGTCTCAAAAAGACAAAAAAAAAGAAAAGAAATTTCAAAATGAATGTAAGCTGAATCAGCCCAGCTTTAGTAGAACAAGGGGTAAATGAAGGCTTGTCTTTCCTCATTTATCTGTTTTGTTTTATAGCTTGTTTCTGCCTCAATACACAAGGGACCTACAGAATTTTAAATAAATAGCAAGCGTACTCTCAGTACACTGTGTACAGGGTATTATAGAACAGCGACTGAATCATAGATAAAGCCTTGGCTTGGCCCTTATGAGGTATGTGGTCCTGCTTGACTCTTAACAACACCATGACTCACTGTTCACATATATAAGGTAGGACAGTATCTATCAGATAGGATGATTATGAGGGCAAGAGTCAGTGCTTGGAAAACACATGGAACTCTCCCTACTACTTGGAAGCACTATTTATGGGTTGGTTATTAGTATTTCTTTAAAATGAAACTACCTCAAAGGATAGGTGAACTGAAGTTGTTACTATATAAAAGGAAATTATTTTCAAAGATATTTGCAAAAATATTTTATGATTCTGACATTATGCATGGTAAACTATTACTAAATAACTTCCTCACTATTAAGGAAAAAACTATCCTGAACGATATCATTTTTTTTGAAACTAAAGAATACTTTTCTTTCTTTTTATTGTAAAAGCTACAGAAAACACATTGCCCAGTTTCTAGAAGAAAACTGTTATCAGTGGTCCTACAATACTGCTATTTCTCATCAATGGAAAACAAAATATACCATAACTTTTTAGGGCATTTTTGTTTATTTTTAGATCTAGAAACAAATTTTATATTAAACTTCTATATTTATTTAACAACAATACCTTTTAATGTAAATATAATGAGATTAAGGACAGATTTGACTGTAGTTACTGAACTGCTTTTTTTATAACTTCAGTAGTAACTCCCTGTTGATGAAAAAGTTTATACAGAATGATTGTTTTCAGGCCAGTGAATTAGCTCAGTGGACTAGGGCACCTACTTAGGCAAATGCAGGCAAGTGTAGGGACTGTGGTTTAGTCCTTGTTACCACACAGCCCCTCAGCCCCTCCCTCATGGCATACTGAGCCAGCCAGAGTCTGGGCTTAGTGGCACATGCCTATAATCCCAGTGCTGAGGAGGCTGAAAGCAGGAGGATCACCATGAATCCAAGCTGCAAGTGAGACCCTGCAACAACCAAATACGCCAGATACAAGAGAGAGAGAGAGAGAGAGAGAGAGAGAAATTTATCCAGCTCCCTAACTTCAATATATTCTCAATTTAAGTCTTCAATGCTTTATTTACTTTTGTCTTTATGCCTTCTTTTGTCAGTCCTCCCTTTGCTCTACCTATAGTGTGTGTGTAGGAGTGTACAACCTTACACACACACACACACACACACACACACACACACAGTCTTCTCAGCGTGTTGTTTTCTTCCTGATCACCCAGCCCAAAAGCTTAGTTATGTCTGATGCATTGTTTCTCTTCATTCCTTTCACTCAGCAGGCAACGAATTTGTAATAGTGCTTCCTTTTGAATAGTTTTTGTTTGCACTCCTTTTTTACTACACACCTACTGTTGTGACTCAAGAAAAACTCTCAAATTTCTGATTTTATGTCATTGTTATCAATCCGTATTTGTTAATCAAATTATTATATTATAAAATCTATATGGAAGCTGCTCATAGCTTTTGAAGTATTGAGTTGATTAGTTATGTTTGACATAAGCAAATATAAGATGAAAATAAGAATACATTATAATAGCCTAAAACAATGTACTAGAGAGGTTCAGACTGGTGAAAAGTAACTGAGATGAAGTAGATACTAATCTCCTATTTATACCTATTGTGTTTTCCATGGTTGCTATAATTGTTAGTTACCGCAAACCAGGTGCTTCAAACACAGAAACTCGTTTTCTTGTTGTTCTGCAAGCTAAAATGAAATAGACGTATCAGGAGGTCTGACTTCTGGGTGCTTCTGTGGGAAAACAGTCCTTACTGCTTTCACCTTTTTAGCTGGTACTGGGTGATTCTTAGCTTGTAACCACATCTCTGCTGCATCTTCATTTAGCCTTCTCCTATTTGTCTCTAGTCTTAGGTGTTTATGAGGCCACGGTGTTCAGTTGTTAGGAAAGTGCTAATTTAGATGGTTTAGGACATATAATGATAGATATTATTAATATTACAGTAATGCAGATTAACCCCACAATGTTTGTCAGCCTTATGTAATCAGCTAAAGACCTCATTGATGGTGTACGCCTGTAATCCCAGCACTCGGGAGGCTGAGGCAGGAGGATCGGTGCGAGTTTGAGAGCAGCCTGGGCTACCAAAGTGAGCTCAAGGCCAGCCTGAACTGCATAGCGAGACCCTGTCTCAAAAAAAAAAAAAGACCTCATTGAGAGCAACAGCTGAGGTCTCATGGGGAAGAACGCATCTTCAGCACTATAACATAAACCCTGCCTAACATAGTAGCCTATGAACAGGCTGTATACAAGAACCACACACAAGACTATATCATCACCTGTTATTTGAATTTCTGTCCTGCCAGCCTTCCCTATGGATTTTGAACATGCCAGCCCTTATAGATGTCAGAGACTGGGAGTGGTGGTGGATGCCTATAATCACAGCACTCGGGAGGCTAAGAACAGGAAGATCACTCCAAGTCCAATCTGTGTAGTGAGACCCCACAGAGCCTGTATTAAGTACATTTAAAAAACACACCATTTTTCTTTTTTTTAAAGAATTTTTAAATTTTATTTATTGGTTTTTCTTGTTTCAGAACTTTTGTTTGTTTATTTATTTATTTTTATGACCAGCTCAGCCTGCCCTGAGGGCAGGGCTGGTGTAGCATGTGGTGCCAGGGATCGAACTGCAGTCCCTCCAGCCACCTAAGCTTTCCTAAGCAGGCGCTTTAGACCACTGAGCAATCCTGCCGGGCTCCCCCACTGCTTTTATATCTCTCATGTCTCCCTCCTTCCTCTCCTTCCTTTTGCATCTCTCTCAATTCTGTTTTAGCAGAGAATTCTGACTAATACTGAAACCAACCTGGATAATCAAGGATGATCTCATTTTATAATGCTTAACATAGTTACATCTGCAAAATCCTTTGTCCAAATAAGGAGACATTCACAGGCTCCCCGGATATGGCGTGAATAGCTTTTGGGATAGGGGGGAATTTTCAACTTACCACAACTACTTTGTAAGTCAGAAGTTCCAGATTCTTTCTTAGATGCAATACAGAACATTACCAAGTATCATGAAGTACCACATAATTCACAAAACAAGAGCACAAAATTAACTTTATTCACATCAAGGAATGAAAAAGTGTGCCAAAGGGAATTTATGTAAGAAGAGTATTTTGTGCTATAATAAAATAGTATAGTTAATTATAACATTAAAATTAATTTATTAAGCTGTGTTTATTAACAAAGTCTAGAGTCTTAGCCAACTTCAAAAGTGAAATGAAATGAATACAATTTATAAGGAAATTTATCTTTATATAAACCAGAAGCTTAAATTCTAAGCATTTTACCTACAAGTCAGTAAATCTGATTTATTAATATTCATACTTGCCAAAGTTGAAGAGATATTTCCAGTGAATAAGTTAGTCACTGGAAAATTACAACTTGTGCTTTATAACTTACTTAAATTCTTTATAAAATAAATAATGACTATATTTTAAAGTTATGAATTAGCTCCCCTTTGCCTGTCCAGTTTTTAAAGCATGCTGAGAAAATACAGATTTTTATTCAGGCAGGATGGAATGCCCAAATGAAAAACAGTCTTCTATTTAAAAATAATTTTATATTCAGAGGATAATAAATTGCTCCTGGATTTTGTTGATTGTGGCTTCTTTTAGTATTCTTCATGACTTTGCCTTTCAAAAATCTCGAGAGAATGTGATCTATAATTAGGAGCTGCACCTATGTTACTTTTTCCTATACTTTTGGAAGCAGCAGATATTTTAAGATTCTTCTTATATGTGTGATTATTCTGAGAAACACATTTGTGAATACATCTCCTGGCCTGATTTTCATCAGGTATTTGATTTGGGGGTAGGCATGAAGAACTGAAATGCAGAGAAGAAAAGATGGGTTTCTCCACATAATTAATAAACTGTGAACTTTTGAAAATATCTGGTAAACCCTACATCTCATTTATAATACTATACTAATTGTAAAGAGGTGCACAAGCCTGAACCTCGTTATAATTGCTAGTCCCCAAAGTACAATTTGTACTGCACCAAAATCATCCTCATTGGATTTTTTTTATGATACCTCAAATAATTGAATAGTACTTTTGTAATTTTTTTTTGTTTTTTCTCCCTCAACTTTTATCTTCATTTCTCTTGAGAACCTTCCTCTGGTATTGTTTTTATTAAATATCTTGAAAAGACATTCGCTCTGTTTGTAAAATGAGTCTTTTTATTTCTCAATGGCTGATAACTCAGGCCATTTAGAAATGTTTTTCTCTCTGTATCCGTGGCTGACTGTGCAAAGTCAAGGCAATATATTTAGGATCTAGAGAGTGCCTGCATGCTGCCTCACAGGACAGGTGGTACAAAGATGAGAGAGCCATCACTCCCCAGCTTCATGCATCTTTTGTTATATCAACCTAAATACCTTTTTACCAGAGGACTCCTCTTGGCCCAGTCACTTTCTGAAGGCCTCACTTCTTAATAGCCCATATGAACGCCACCTGGCTGTTAGAAGGCATACACAGTGCTCAGACCACACCTCCTGAACATCGGCGAAGGAGGTACCGATGGAAAGCGTTTCTGCCGGGGAAGGTTTGGAAATGACTGTAGGGGAAGTCATCCACTCTAAATATGTTTGCCTGCGGTTCAGACAGTAAGGCAGAGGAATCTCTGAAACCTTGGCAGATAAACTGCTGAAGACTCAGATAGCAACTGGACCGAGTTTGGGCTGAGACAGTTTTTATCTTTTTTAGTTTTTGAGACAGGGTCTCACTGTGTAGCCCAGGCTGGACTTGAATGAATGGCAATCCTGCTTCATCCCACCCTCCCCCCAATTCTGGTAATACTGGAGTGCGTCTCCACATCTGGCCTTTAATATATTTTCAGCATTTCCGCTGATCATGATATCTAATATTACTAGTGATCATGTTTAGGCACAAACTATCGGGAACATGCTGGATGATTTATACAGTGGTTCTCATGTCCCTGCCAAGGGCCTCCATGTTCATCTGATGTCCATTTTAAGTAGAGAAATTCTGGCAGAAGCTAAGAAATTTTTACACAATTATATGATGATTCATGCAGGCCTTCAAATAAAAATCTATTTCTTAAGTTCTGCATTGAAAATCCTGATAGTGTTCAGATAAGGAAGATGGACTTGAAAAGACTTGTACATGTTCTAGATAAATTTCAGAGGCAAACCCACTGTAATGGCATATATTAAGAATTTAGAAGTCAGTTCAAATAATTTTGCTTAATTTGAGCAATAGGCGAAAGTCTTGTCTGCTATTCATTGATTTCACATTTTGCATAATGAAATCTGTGATGCTTAAATCCGCATATTTCAGAATCTTCATCTGGAGCTAAATCTAAGATAATTCTCAAGGGCCAGGACTTCTCCTTGAATATTTCTATGTAAATTTCAGGGTCTAGATTCTACAAAGTTGGGTTCAAACAATGTAATCTACCATGAGAAAAGATAAAAGCTTGGCAGATACCAAATAATCATGCAGAGTATAAAAAACTGTGCTGCCTTTGTTTTAAATCGAAGGCAGTAACTCTGATTAACTAGCTGCCTACAGGAAATATTTTTATTATGAACAGTGAGGTATCTGCTCATAGCTTCTAATTTGCATTCATCAGTTTGGAAGAGCAGTGCCTTTTTCTTCTTTTCTTTACCCTGTGTGTGATTGTTTCCTGCCTTTGCTGTGAATAAAACTTGCCTTCTGCAGCTCCATCTTCTGGAAGAAGTTTTTTCTTTTGCTACTATTGAGTCAATACATGTAAATGCCTCAGAACAGTTGTATTTATTTTGAAATCTGTTGGGGGAGTCGTGGTTGTTTGGATTTTGCTTTCAAGTTATGAACGTAGCATTCATTATTATAAAATCTCAGTTCACTTTGCAGCAAGAACCTGTACTAACTAATGCAGTCTTTGACATTTAGAACCAGCTTGTGAAACTCCTCCCTCAATAATGTTAAAATCTTCTTTAATGAATTAGTGATAGTCCTAGGCCTTTGATGAAAGTTTTCTTAAAAAGACACTTAGTAGTCCAGTGATCCTGTATCTGTTCGTTTCCTTAGAAGCGTCTAATTATGGCGATTTTAAGCCATTTCTATGCAGTGTGGTTGCTTGCTAGTGATTATATGTAGTTTACCAAAATCTCCCCTTTATTCCTTTATATCCCTTTTCTTTGATTTTTTTTTTTTTTTTTTTTTTTTTTTTTTTTTTTTTGTCTTTGTATTTAGGACAGGGTCTACAAGGTCTACGGGGTGTCATTACATAGATCAGACTCATGATCTGTCTGTATTCAGCCTCCCAAGAACTGAGATTACAGGCTTGCACCACCACACCCAGTCTCAATCACCATCTCCCGCGCCCAAGGATGGGGCCAGCACTGCACACCCATGGATCAAACCCCGATGCCTAAGCAGGTGCTTTAGTGCGCTGAGCTATCTGGCTGGCCTTGTTACATCCCTTGTTCTCTGAAATATCTTCTTGCTTTTGCTGTCTCTAAGAAATTGGTATAGATCTTACCAAAGACTGTCCCTGACATCCTTTCTGATTCAAGAAAAGTTGGTGGAGCCCACAATATCTAAGCCGTTGCTATCGCTTCCCTAGTGTAAAAGGATCAGAAAAAGATGTCTTTTCTCATCTGCCATTTCACCCGATATCTTAATGTGCTCCTAAATTTGTTTAACATCATTGTTTAATCACAAACATTCATCATCTTTTCCAGTTTGGTGAAAGTCCAGCTCACCGAGCTCAAGTGTCTGCTTCACACAGTCTTTCCCTCTACTCATTGGTTCAGGGCCCATGATTTTCCTAGTTCTAAACAAATCCTTTGTTCACACTGCTTCATTTTGTATTATGATCGCCCCACCATGCTTTCAGCCATACCACATTAACTCACTGTTCTCAAACTGGCTTCTGCCATGGAAAAATAACCCACAACTTGGACACACATGCCCTGAGACTTCATCAGCAGCAAGTGCCAAGTATCTTCGCTCTTATTTTGTGTACTCCTTCAAGCCAGTCTTTTCTACTTCTGTCAGAAGTTTGTACTAATTATTACTCCTTTTTCAATATTCCTGTTCATATGTCTTTATTATATTCTAGAGGAAACATAAGTGAATAGCCCTTGCCCAAATTCATCCATTTGTCCTGATTTTTCTCACCCATATGGTAAGGATTTTTACTGAATCTGGGTATAATCACTTTCTGTACCTACCCTGAAGGAACTTGAGAAGCTGCTTTGTCACCCTCCCTCCTAGGAGACTTGCGAAAGGTCTATGCTTAATTAGTAACAGAGATGACATTTGAGTTTCAGATACCTTCTTGTAAGTCCAGAAGTATTTTTATGTTGCTCTATTCTCCAAACAAAGTGAAATTAGAATATTCAATACAGGAGAAATGGACTCTTCTAAAGGAACTATAATGCAAACCTCAACAATTACAAGATTTTTGCCAAATCCTCAGGTTAGCAAAGCTTTCCTATGTTTCTGTTGTTTGGATTTAACTCATATTGTACTTTGACATTAGATGATTTTCATTATATAAGCCAACTTTTCCAAGAAGAAAATAAGGAGTCATAAATAAGGAGCCGTCTGTTCTGATGGTCAGGCTTGATCTTAGCCTCAGGCTCACCAGGAGTGCCAGAATAAGCTCTGGTGTCCCAGCTTCCAGGCCCATGTCAGAGGCTGAGGTCTACAACAGCTTCAGTGGCTGCTTCAGCAGGGACACCCTGCCTTCCTATGTCTCTCCTGCTGTCAGCAAGGCCAGGGTTCTAGACTCCTTTTCAGTGGCCTTCTTGTGTAAAAATGACATTTCAGAATAATGTTTCAGAGTTTTTTTTTTCAAATAAAATTCAGTTTCTCTTCCTGAATTTTTACTTTTCTTTTTTACAAGCTATATTTTGAACATACACTATGGTGACTTTAGATGGGAAATAGTTACTTCCTGAAGCTTTTTCACATCACAGTTAGCTAAAGCCTACAAATCAAACTTCATGGTGCAAGTCCGCTATCACCTTCCTGAAGACTGTCCAGCACTGACAGCAGGAATTCTCTTCTTTTTGAATATTATAATCATTGTATAACCTATATGTCTCTGTCAATTTGCCAACTTTGTACAGTTTTATTAACTATATCATTGCAGTTCTGTTTACCGTGTTGTATGAAGAGACAGGGTAAATTTGATACATCTTACAAACTGAATAGAATGATTTGTGTACAATGGGCACTCAAATATTTTTAATTGAATAACTTTGAAGTAATAAATTTGTGCTTTCTTTCACAGAAATGGCTAATGTTGTTAAAATAGGTGTTCAATGTATAGAGGGAATATTACTTAATGACTTTTAGTGGGAGAAATATTTATGTAGAAGAAATAAAGCCGTTTGTACTATATACCTAAGAGAAATAGAAAGAAATTAATGTCTTTCAGAAATTATATGGAATAACTGTTATTATGTGAAAATTTTGAAGTATTTATGTTTTTTAGATTTGACTTCCTTAACCCTGTTTGTTTCCAAGTGGAATATTATGGCATTGTTAGTGAGACCACACATATGAGTATTTCCAAGTGTCATTGTACTGTGTTCTTTTAAGTTCAGAAGAACATGTGCTGGTTTGGCATCCCATGATGAGTTTAGAAACTCTTTTTACATTTGGCTATTTCATTTTTTAAATTTTATTTTGCTTTACTTTATTTTGAAGCAAAAGCAAATAGAAAAGACAGCGACAGGGTAAAATACAACAACACACATGCTACAGATTTTCAAAACAATACCTCATTAACAATGGTTGTTATATTATCTATTTTTATCATCAAAACTGCTGCTCAGATTAACATAAAATAATGCAAGATTGGGGAAATAATGGAATATTGACACTTTCAAGAAATCTTAAAAGAAAGAAATCATAAGTTTTTGTCTTTTTTGTTCTTATGTTAAAGAGAGTATAATAATTGAAAAGACAATAGAAATGGTACACATTGAGAAGACCGAGATGAGGGGTGTTCAGCCATGAGTTTTTTTTTTGTTTTTTTTTTTTTTTTTCATTATTTTTACTCGTTTCAGAATCTTTGTTTATTGACTCATTTTTATGGCCGGCTCAACCTGCCCCGAGGGCAGGGCTGGCACAGCATGTGGTGCTGGGGATCGAACCGCGGTCCCTGAAGCTGCCCAAGCTTCCCCAAGCAGGCGCTTTAGACCAATGAGCCATCCCGCCAGGCCCTCAGCCATGAGTTTTGTATTGCACTTGCTATCTTTGCTGTAATATCAGATCACAGCTATTAGCATACAGAATTAGTCAACATGCAAATTGTACACATTAACTGCTACTTTCAAAAAAACTGATAGAAATATTCAGTACAGTATTTTCATCTATCTTGTATAAATACTCACATGTTTTTGCCTCCATCCTTTTATTTTTTTTTAAATCTTTTCTCCTTTCTCTCATCCTCACTGTTTCATCCTTAAGTTCAGGTTTTTCCACTTTGCTATATCTATCATACCATTCAGGTTTTATTTATTCTTTTAGGTTGTTACACTAGGGAGACAATACAATATTTACACATGTGGGTCTGATTTATTTCACTTATGAGTATAGTTTCTAGTTGTATCCACTATCTCCCTCATGAACATAGATAAAAAGTCCTCAATAAAATTGAGTACAGCAAATCATCAAAAAGATTATGCAACATGACCAGGGAGGATTTATCTCAGGGATGAAAAGCTATATCAACATATGCAAATCTATAAATGTAATGCACTCTATCAGGAGAGCCCAAACCAAAAACCACATGATCATCTCCATTGATGCAGAAAAGGCTTTTGACAAAGTCCAATACTCATTCATGATCAAAGCCCTACAGAAAACTAAGTAGATGGCCTCTATCTCAATATGGTAAAAGCCATCTATGACTATTTAATAGCCAACCTAATTCTAAGTGATGAAGCACTGAAGGCTTTTACTTTCAGATCAAATACAAGACAAGGATGTCCCCTATCACCACTTCTATTCAATATAGTTCTGGAATCATTAGCTAGAACCATTATATAAGAGAGAGAAATAAAGGAAATAAGAATATGTAAATAAGAAGTTAAAACTATCGTTATTTTCAGATTGCATGATACTATATGTGGAAGACCCCCCCAAAAAATCTCTACCAAGAAACTTCTAGAATTAATAAATTCAGTAGCATAGAAGGATATGAAATCTAACACCCCAAAATCAACACCATTCCTCTACAAAGATAGCAAACTCACTGAGAGAGAAATTAGAGGAACAATGCCCTTCACAACGGCATCCAAAAATAAATGAAATACTTAGGAATAAATCTCACAGAGAAAGTAAAAGATCTATGTAATGAAATTTATAACCTTCTAAAGAAACTGTTCTTGAGAGTTTTCTCACAGTCACTGTCATGTAAAAGGGAAGCCAAAAATAATGTGAGGCAGAGGGCTCTACTAAGCAATACATGTGCAGACCTTATGAGGAGGCTTTGGGGCTTACCATGGATGGGCTATAACAGTTGATATCAATGTTAAGTTTATAAGTGGATGAGGAATTTTTCCTTGCAAAAACTTAAACTCATTGGCACCAAATAAGATGCCAAAATGTCTCCTTATTCATTAAAAATAATTTGTACTGGCAAATGTACAAATGTTTACACCAATGGCTAGGGCATTCTTTGCCTCTAAACAAATGTCTGGGCTGCTAGTTTTGACAGTATATGAGGGGTTATTGAAATAATGAATGGAAAGTTCATGTTTATGTGACAAGTCCATTCTAGATCAGAATAGAAGTGTCATGGAAATATAGACCACTTTTTTGATATCTTCATGGTGAACATGAAATATTAAAGTAGAGGATCACATGATCCAAATATTTGGTGCCATCAGAATAATCCATAAAGCTCCGCAGGATCCATCCAACCTTTTAAGGATATATCTGTGAATTAGGGACATTGTTGCAGTGGGGGCATTTTTTTCTTCTGTTTTTCTCTTCATAGCTACTTAGCTCTTATTTGGTCTTCTGGCTTTAATTTTCATCCCTTGTAGTTAAATGAACATCTGCTTGTTGCTATGTGTTCTCTAAATAGTTTATTTGATCCCACCACCTACAAAATGGTAATGTGAATGGCATCTAACCCAACAGTATGCCTGGTAAGTCTCAGGAAAGAAAGAGCATTCCAGGCAGAGAAAAATCCGCAACGTCTAGGCTATGCCTATTTCCTTCTGGAAGTATGAGATAATATGGCTCACAGATAGTGAGCAAGGAGGAGTAGCAGGTGTGCAAAAGATAGATAGATAGATAGTGGGGCACCAGAGCAAGAAAGGAAACCCATCCATTCATGAATGAGGGAGAGGACAGTGGCGGGGCTAGGGTGGTGACAGTTATAGGAGGTGAGAAGTGATTAGATGCTGCATTGGTTTTAAAGGAAATCAACAAGATGTGCTGACAGATTGGTTGCATGGGAAAGAAAAGTCCAAGATGACTCCAGATAATGTGATCTAACCAGTGAGATAGGAAGGAAGCTGTGGAAAGCGGGCTTTTGTTGTCTTGTGCAGGTAGAAAGTAAGTAGAAAACTGGATGCACCTACAGACATGCTTTTAAAAAGTGAGCAAATGAATCAGGAGAATGCCACTAGTTGATGTCCTTAATGTCAGATTAGATTTACACGAAAGAAGGATCTAATAAGCTGTTTAGAGAAAAGATGACAAAAATATTCAATGATCCATGTAGCTAGTATGAATGAAAAACCAGTAGGAGAAACATTAATGGCTCTAGATTTTAAAGTAAGTGAAGAGACTAGTGGAGGATTAGTAAAATAACCATTGAATCAATTGCTTATTCATGCTAGATGGCTGAATAGTTTTGGTGGCACTGAGAAGATGAGTTGGACTGACAGAAAAAGATGATGGTCATAGGATGGGACAGTTTTACTGGTAGGATGGTAGGGAGCATGACTTGGCAGCAAAGGGCTGAGGTGACGTGGTGGGCACATTTTCTGGGTTGTAATAGGTGAGGTTAAAGATTTGGAGGGTATCTCAAGGAACTTTTGGGTGGCTGTTGAGGTAATAATGATTGCAACTGCTTTGAAGATACAGGTACTGAGGAGCTAAGATGTTCAGTGGTCCAGCTGCCATATTTCACTATGATAGGAAAGAATACTGGTTGTAATCTGAAGGCATAAACAATGCTTTCGTGTAGGAGGTAAGGAGCGTACCTGGAAGTGGCAGTAAAGACAACTAACTGTGTGTTCTGTGACGCTGAGCTTCTTATAACTTTTCTACTTCCATTTTTATTTTATTTTTTAATTTTATTAATTTTAATGAGAAAGAAATAATAATGAGACAGTTTCAAAACAGGTTAGTAGGACAGTTACAATGACTAATACATTGCATATTGTTGTCTTCATCGTGGTTGTTCAGAGCACAAGATGCAGCAGAAAAGTCTAACCACGAAGTAAAGCCCTATTAATAGGCTGAGCCAGACACTGAGCTTTGATGAAAGTAGCTTCAATAGGGAAGGTTTTTGAAAAAGCAAGGAAGGGAAGAGAGCAAGAATGGGAAGACAGGTGAGAACAAAAAGTAAAACTAGTGTGCACAGTGGAAGCTAAGAATCTGAGTAACTAAGGATGTTCATATATTGCTTTTTAAGAAACTTAATTGTGATATCAACAACATACGCTGTATTTTGTTCATTTGTAAGTTTTACCTACCTATTATAATGAAGCTTTGTTCAGTAACTCAGTGTGGTGCAAATCCTTACAAATAATCTACACCCTTTCAGAAAATAACTCAACTATAGCTGAAACGTGTGAGAGTTCAGTATTTGTCACCCTGAAAATAGCTGTCCAGATTTATAACTTGCCACATAAATGTCCAGGCAATTCTAAATGTATACTATGCGTAACTATCTAACATTTAAGTGGCCAGCAACTCTTCTCACACCTTGGCCTATTTTAATATTGATTTAATTTTTTTCTAATTCTTTGTCTTCCCATCAACAACCGAGTATAATTATCATACACAAAGCACCGCCAGTTCCTGCTAATGAGCCCTGTAATTGCAAGTGAAAGAATTGAATACACTTGAGCTTCCTGAGAAAATTAAAAAATAAGATGGAAAATCCACTAATTGCCTATTTAACTTTCGGAAGATTTCATAATTACTGAAGTGTCTCTCCGCTGCTTTTAATTGATGCCTCTGACTGCACAGTGTGGGCCAGGTGTTCACAGGATGGGCTCTCTGCAGTTGTGCCTGTTTCCTATTTACCAGTTCTTCCAAGGGAGCATTGGAAGGAAAATTCTACTTGACTACTGCACAAAAAGACTATGTAATGGATTTAAGCTCCCTTTCCCAATACGGGCACCTCTGTGCAAAATCCCTTAACACCCCTGAATCATACAGCAAGGTAAAAGGATGCCAAAGCATAGAAGTCTAAGTGGAAGTAAGCACCATATGGTATATCATTATGAAGAACAGCTTCGAATAGTATGATCTATAAATACATTCTCTAAATACTTTCATTGCTTCTGGTGGCATGAGATGTTTGCAATCAATATGTTTAGAGTTTAACACTATCAGGGTGTGGCACAAAAAGCTGTCCCTTTCACCCTCACCTAAAATATGGACAGTTCCATGATCACTATAAAGCAGACTTCTCAGAAAAGGAATTCAATTTTGTTGATTTTTTTTTTTAAATTTATATTCTGACTGGCTCAGTCAGCCATGGGAGTGGGGCTGGTGCAGCATGTGGTGCTGGGATCAAACCACAGTCCCTGCTGCTGCCTAAGCTTGCCTAAACGGGCACTTTAGACTGCTGAGCTATCTCACTAGCCTGATTTTGTTAATATTGCCATCCACAAAAACTGTTACTAGATTCAACCTAGAACTAGAGTTCAATAAATGTTTTAATGAAGAAATAAAGGTCAAGCACCCAAAACATGTATGAATTTTGTTCTAATTGTAAACATCCTGTTATAGAAAATATATATTCTCTATTAGTCTTGTTCAATCATCTTTGAATCAAAATAGCTGAAGTATACTAACTAAAAAAAAAAAAAAAAAAAAAAAGACAAGTTTTAAAAAATCTGCACTAGTTAACTCCTTGGCTCCTTGGATAGAGAATGTTAGGGGAGAGGTGAGGCAGTCCACACCAAGATTGCCCTCATGTATCAAAGTAAAGTTTCCATGGGTTTTTGTTGTCTTAGAGTCACCAAATACAAAGTCATTACACTAAAAATATGCAATAAACCAGGAATTCATTGTGCAGTGTTGTATTATTGAATTGATTAAATATAATTTACTGTATTGGAAGTTGAACCTGCAAAATACATTTAAGGCCAATAATTGATTATTTGGTCAGGGCCAAAAGTAAATTTAGCTTTGGGCACTTTTATAAGATATGGAGATGTTTAATACCACTAAAGCATTAAAAAAAAAAAAGTAGGATAAATCTTAATGGTTTTGAAGTTGTGTTTGGCAGTCAAACCTAGAAAGGACTACACTGCAGGAGCAGTGAACTTTTGGCCGCATAAAATCAGACCTGTCTTACTAGAGTTCCAAAAAGATAGGAAGTTATTTCTCTTTGGTAATACTTTTTGGCAGGAGGAAGTATTTGGAAGTTATAGAGGTAGCTATGTATATCACCATGTTGATTTGTCTTTATGTTTATGTCATCTTTAAAGTGATAGATAACAGACTGTTGTTTTTTTAAAAAGATAGTATCGGGTTACCAGTGTAGTATCTATAACCTTGCTGAAGCACAAAAAGTGTCACAAGTACATTCACTTTTTTTGTTTTAACTAATTAGGAAATTAGTAAAGGTAGAATTTCATAACTGTTTCCTTGAAGCAAACTTAATTAAAATATGAAGTAGTCTTGTAGGCCTGGTCTTTGAATTTGTACCTGGAAATAAAGGTATCTATTTAGATACATTTTCAAATCATGTACTTACGCATGGTAAAAAATAGAGTTGGGACCATCCCCAGAACAGCTTGAGTAGTATATGGAAATGAGTGGAAGCATCCCATGTGTGTGGAAAAAATAGCTTTAGTTTTTTCCATGGAATAAGTCAAAGTATAGCGGAGTAGAAAATAACATCACTGCATGTCTACAGAGAGAGAGAGAGACAGAGACAGAGAGAGGGAGGAAGAGGGAAGAGAAGGAGAGGGATAACTGCATTTTCTTTAACTCTGATTCTACTCTAGTGGAACCCTACCCTAACCCTAAATCTAACCTGTGGCTGTTGTGAATAGTGGTGCAATGAACAGGGATGTCCAGATATCTGTTCAACATATTGATTTCAGTTCCATTGGACATATTCCTAAAAGTGGGATCACTGAATCATATTACAGATCTAATTTTAGTGTCTTGATGAGCCTTTATATTATTTGCCATAGTATGTGCAGGAATTGATACTCTCGAAAACATACACATCCTTACCATTTGTTGCCATTTGTTTTTTTATTTATTATTGTTATTGTTATGGATATGGTTATTCAATAGATTATCACTATGTGTTCAGGCTGGCCCTGAGCTCCCTGTATAGTCCAAGCTGGCCTTCTTGTGATGATTCTGGGATTACATGTGTGTGCCACCACCCCTGACTCTAATTTGTCTTTTTATAACGAGCCACTCTACAAGTGTCATGATACCTTGCTATAGTTTCAATTTGAGTTTCTCAGATGGTTAGAGATGAACTTTTTAATTCTTCTTTTGAGGAAAGTCTGTTTAAATAAATACTTTACCCACTTTTAATCAGGTCATTTGTTTGACTGTCAGTTATAGTTTGAAAAACTAATATATTAGGCCTTTATAAGATATATGGTTTAAAAATGTTTTTCTATGCGGTGGGCCATGCCTTTACTTTGTTCATTATTTGCTTTTCTGTCCAAAACTTCTTAATTTGTTAAGTTCTATAATGTTCTTTGATTTGATTTTTTTTTTTTTGGTGTGGCACTATGAAAGGTCTTACTTTATTCTCCTACATGTAGGTGGCCAGTTCACCCAACATGAGTTTTCCAAGAAATTGTTTTTTTTCTACTGTTTGTTCTTGGCAGCTTTGTCAAAAATCAACTGACCATAGAGATGTAGGCATTTGGTTCTGCGATCTCTATTAAGCTCTACTTCTCTGCACCCATTTTGATGGCAGAGCCATGATGTTTTGGCTTCTATATTATATAGTCATATAAACCATCATTTTGATGGAAGATTTTGAAATCAGGTTGTAGACTGTCATTTCTTTCAAGATTGTTGTTTGGCTATTTGCATTCTTTTTTGATTTCATAAGAATTTTATGCATTTTCTGCAAAGTAATGTCATGGGGGTTTCAGTAGAGATTACATTGAATGTGTAGTTGGCTTTCTTTTTTTTTTTTTTTTTCTTTTTTGTCTTTTGAGACAGGGTCTCGCTATGCAGTTGAGGCTGGTCCTGAGCTCACTTTTGTAGCCCAGGCTGGTCTCGAACTCGCACCAATCCTCCTGCCTCACCCTCCCGAGTGCTGGGATTACAGGCGTGCACCACCACGCCTGGCAGTTGGCTTTCAATAGTATAAGCATCTCCACAATATTCATTAGTCCAATCTACGAACACAGAATACTAAATAGTTTTAAAAGTGAGGAAACCCTGCCATCTGACAATGGATGGAACTAGAAGATGTTATGCTAAGTGAAATAAACAAGGTACAGAAAGACAAGTGTAGCATGAAACCATTTCTGTGTGGAATATGAAATAGCAGATCTAATAGAAGCAGACATCGAAAGCGTAATTATCAGAGGCTGTGAAGGAGGAGGAAGGTGGGAGGAAGGAAAGATGTTAATCAAAGTTACAGAAAAAAGGTGCAAAGTTACAGTTAGGCTGGAGGAATAAGTTTTTGGGCCAGAGACATAGGGGAGGAGAGGGAAGAAGAAAATGAGATGAGAGCCAAGATGTTCTCTGTCCACGTGCCAGCTCGCCTAAAGGCATAGTCATTCTATACTGTAAACATATATTAATAAAAAATTAGAATTAAAAAAAGAGATAATCATTACAATACAAAAGAAAAACTGAGGTATCTTTTAGGTGTAGCTGGCCCTTGGGTTTTGACTCTGCTGCCTGATCCCGCCTTCTTCAAATGACTGGGGATGAGAAGCCGCTGCCTGCTTGGCCCCTGTGTATAGCTATTTTGTGACCCCTAGGGAATTTCAGTCTTGGTATATCAAGAAAAATAACTGGTTTCAATACTTGCATCACTTTTTCTGAACACTTTAGCAATAACAATTGCATTAAATACAACCTAGAAAACGACAAACTTAGGTAACTAATAATTTGCCACCTTTCAACGTATGGACTAGATTTATGGTCTTTATAAGAAAATCTAAAGTTATAGAAAATTTAGATTTATTGTTACAAAAACAACCAGAAAATTGCATGTATTATGTAAGCCCTCAGTGTAGCAATTTGACCCTCAGGAGAGAAAATGTAAGAGAAGATAGGAGGGAAAAGTAGAGAAATACTAGAAGGAAGGGTAAGGAGCAAGGTTGTAGGACAGAGGAGCTTCAGAAGACTTTTGGAAATGGGTACAGAGGACAGAAGAGAAAAAGCAAAGAAAGAAATAATTATTTTTTTTGAAAGAGCCGAATCGAATAAAATCATAAAAAGGCTAGAGACTATATCCACACTCATATAAAAACAAGAATAAACAATCGAAAAAAAATCCAAACCAAACAAAAAAAAGACAGACAGAAAGAAAGAAAGAAAAAAAGAAAGAAAGAAAGAAAGAAAGAAAGAAAGTTTAACAGGCTTCCTCCTTATATTGGCAGTTAACATGGGTTCCCTCAGGCCGAGAGGGGAAGACCCATGACCACTTCCCCTGACTCCATCATATTTTTGCTTAAAATATCCCTTCTCTCTCTCTGGATCAGGGAAGCATCACTTTTTTTTTTTTTTTTTTTTTTTCCTGTTTCCTGAGTGGCCTTCATTCCTGTAGGCTGCTAGTGTCGCTATTCTCATTTTCTGTCTCTAATTCCATTTTGTATCCTTTCTACTATGAAGCACTTCAACTGAGACCAATTCATTCCTGCAAACCTTTCTAACTTCTGCAGCTTATATTAAATACCTGAGGCCCACTGAGCAAGATGCAATCTTTTGGTTTTAAGACCTCCTGTAGGCAGCCCTGCCCAAGGAATGTGAGGGAAACTTCCCCTGTAGTGGATTTCCTGACAGGATTAGACTGATAGAGGAAGCATCTTTGAGGGCAATTGCCCTGCCCAAGGAACATGAGGATAGCTTCCCTTGAAATGAGGAAGGAAACCCCAAAAGGACTCAGCTCACCTAGGCTGTATGAGGTGGATATAGTTCTTAAGGCCTTAACATGTCTCTATAGACAAAATCTGGTGGATCCCAGTAAAAGAAATCTAAAAGTAATCTAGCGTATTTGCTACATGATTTGCCTGTATGATTACTTAGGATTTGGTATCTTTTAGGAGATGGCAGATTTTCTAAGGGGTTATAACTTGTATAATCAAACCATGAGTATTTGAGCTAACAAATAAATATATAAACTTTTTTGAGGCATAGCAATTGTAACTCACTACCTCTTAGACCTCCTTTTTATGCAGTCAACAGTTTTCTGCAAGTCCCTCTAGCTGTAGTTAAGAGAGGTCACACAACACCTGTATTTACTGTCAATGTGCAATACCTGACTTATAACAGAAATCAACCAGATGAGCTTATACACCTCTCATGAAATGCACAGCATTTAGTCAAACTAAATCAATGTTCGGTTCAGTGTTTTGGATATGGCTCCTATTGTAAGCAAGGATCATTCCTGAAGGATTTGTCCTTTTAACACTGGCTCCGAGTTTTAACCAAGGAGATAAGATGGAAGTCAAGGTGATTTTGCAACTTGGAAGAAATAGACACAGCCCTATGGGCCAGATCTCAGGACAAAAGAGGAAGCAAGTACAGCAACATGCTTTTCCTTGGATGGGCATCAGGGATTGATATTCTAAATAGGTATGAATCACCTTGAAAGAGTCCAAATCAGTCACTAGTACAACACCCAACATGAAGAGACCTTGTCCCGTGTTCATACCTGCTTACCACGTGACTTACTTCCCTATTTGGTACTGGATTTAATCAATTTTACCTAAGGAATGTGCTTGTAATCTCATTGGTTGACCATAGTTTTGTCCAACCTCTTGCCCACTTAAGCGAGTTTCCATGTTCTCCACCACCTTAGACCTGCCTCACTACATGGTTTACTCTATAAAAGTCCCTGGAAGAGACAGCTTCCTGGGGACCACCCACATGGGACTCCCCCATCCTGTTTCTATCTGGTACAGAGCTTTCTTTCCAGTAAAACATCCAGGTCGAAAGAAAAGAAAAGAGGAGAGGAGAGGAGAGGAGAGGAGAGGAGAGGAGAGGAGAGGAGAGGAGAGGAGAGAAGAGAAGAAAAAAGAAAAGAACAGTTAGTTGACATCAGGGTGTGTCTCTGCTGTCACTGGTAGACAATATGGGGAGACCATACCTATTATGGAATGGTGCCAGCAAAGCAGCAACAGCTTTATGACAGAGTAGTGGATAATCCAAGTGAATTCACGGTGGCTTTTGGCGGGAAAATGGAACCTGAGGCAGGCAGCTTTCTGCGCATCTCCTGTGGGCTTGAGCTCTGCTAAGGGCCACTAGGTGGAGCCAGCAGTTATTCCTGAGTTCCTAGTTGAATTGGCCCTGTCCAAGACACTTCGCAGCCAATCCTCCTCTCCCACAGGATAGCTGATTCCACACCAGTCACCACCAGTCACCGTGGTCCACCATATCCGCTGCACCATTCCATTGGTGAATCTGTCCTGGGAAGCCTCTGGGCTTGCCAGCGGTCACCATGAGTCCACAGGTTTGAACCGCCCTCCCACGCAGAGCCCTGGCTCAGGGAGAAGCCGCCACCTGCCATCTCCTTCTTTCTTGAAACTTCTCTTTTCCCTCGCCTTTTGGGCCTCCATTGTCACTTCAGTCCTTCCTGGGTTCAGGGTACCCATTTCTCTCCCTCTACACCATTGTGTGAACACAAAATCTTGAAGAGGCCTTTTCTCTGCTGCAGTTTATGGTGACTGCACCATTTTTCCAACAATCCAGCACTGGTTTTAAAAGCAAACTCCCTCTAGAAGAAATGATTCACATTCTTAAAATACAAGGTGACACAATAATAAAACTGTTACACAACAGACAAATGGTCAGATGGATTTGCTATAACCAAATTATTTATTAATTGATTTGCCCCCCTAAAAAAAGTTATTTTCTAGTAATGTTCTTTGAAGAAATGTCAACTTTTAAAGGTCATAAGATTCCAACTTTTTCTTACTGTGTTTTCCGTTAACCTCATAGTGGTGTAGTGTTCAGTATTGCCACACAAATACATGGGCATATTTTGGATTCACTACCTACTGAATGCAATTGGAAGTCTTACTTTTGAACCAAATAAAAACATAAGTTGCATGAACTGAAAGTGAAAAATTGTACGTAAATACACAATGATAATGCCAAGGTTTTGAAGAAAAAGATTTTTGGCTAATTAGCCTGATTTCAGACAAGTAACACCCTCAAATTCCTTCGCCACAGCTTTTAATCCATCATTTATTAAGTAGCAACTTCTTTCTTACTGAAATACTTTCCAAATTAAATGCAAAAGGGCTTTGAGAGTATGGAATGTTACATATATCAAGAATGCTATATTATTTGTTTTAATACCTCTGTTACTGGTTTTTTTTTTTGTTTGTTTTTTCAAGAGGAGGGAAGAAATACTGTAATTTGACCACACTAAATGTACATAAAAATTTTAGGCTTAGTGATACATCCAACTCATTATTCTTTCCTTCCTTTCACAGGGAAATGTCAAACACCCTTTTTTATAATCTTGAAACAATATTTCAAAAATAGAAAGCTTGCTTCTTAGAACATCATGCTTCTCAGAACATTTTTAAATTAATTAATATAATGGTAATACAATAAAGCAATATAAAATTCAGAGATTATTAGATTCATATATACTTTAGGAACTTCCATTTATATAGTTATTTTATGCTACCTGTTTAAACATGCCTAATGCGTTGCTATTCATTTTTACTTAGATCCAATGGGCAGATTTTTTCTTTGGGTAGTCATTTGAAGTGAGTGGTCACTAGTTGAGTGGTTTCTCAGATAGGACACCGGGTAGACCCTATAAAGAGTATGAAATACAAATATTATTGATCTTGACCTCAAATTGCCTAGCATCTAGAGCTCATGCTAGAAGCCTTCCTCATGGATTTTTATACAGGCCAATTTATCCATATTGCTTGCAGTAGTTTCCATTGCTATCCTACTGCATTCTAATTCAGTGACGTATAACCTAAATTTGCTGTGTTTCCCTGCTATCTTAAGAGCATCATCTATTTCACTTATTAGACTTAAAATCTTCATAATCTTTTAAGACTTGCCTCACTGTCCATATATGACACCCTAAAGAGGGGAGCTGTATCATACATTCCTGCCTCCTAGTCGAGCCTTGTCTTGAAACAACCACCCTTCTCTGGGAACTCACCTTCTGCCTTTGCAGATCTGGGAGCTCGTGTTGTCCATGTTTTCCTCAAAGGGAAATGCCTGTCTTCCACACTTGTTTTCTCAGATCTGCTAACAGTTGGCTTACTTGGAGCCTTGCTCATGTACGTTGCTTGCCATCTTTCTCACTTTGACCTTTATTTTTCTGCTACCCTCCAAGCTAAAATCAAATCTCTTTATCTGAAAGCACCATGTCCCCTGTGATTCATTCTGTTTTGTGTCCCTTTCCCATTACAGAAAACACTGCATTTATATGATAACATGCTTTAGTCTTTAATTTGCTTATAAGGTCCTTAAAGTGGGAGGAACTATTCAGTTCCTATTCATTTTGGTACCCTGAGCCTTCTATAATAAAATAGCAATGAATGGCAACAAGTTCATGAATCCATAGTCATAGGTAATTTCACACTTACATGATTTAACAACATCCCTTTGAAATATCATCTACTTCACCTTTGAAGTACCCAGCTGTGATAATATGATTACAGAATGACAGATGCCAAAATAGAAATATTAAAGGAAATGAGAAGAAAAAACACTGGACATTGTCACTGTGGAGAAGACGGCCAAACAACATCTCTGTAGGCTACCCTCCGATTTAATGTTCCTCATTATTCAGTGACATAAGTGAGAAAGGAGTTGGAAAAATTCTTTCTCACTGCATACTATCTGTAGTGCTCAAGCAGCTTCTCTGCACAGGAAAATGAAATTTGGAGATTGTAAAAGAAATCTGAATACAATGGGGCAAATCAGAAGTACTTATATTACTTCCTTTTACATTTAAATCATATAACTTTTTAATTAACTTACTCATAGCTTTGCCATTATATATGTGTATATATATATATATATATATATATATGTATATATATGTATTAGTAGGTATATTACAAAACATTTTAGGAAATATGCATACTATATATAAATCTTATGAAACTTTTTAAAGAAAGCTAAAATAAGGCTGTAACACTTAACATCTGTTTGTCACTTAACATTTTACCATTCACTGTGCTGTTAATTTGTGTATATTTTCTTGTTCTGTATTGCAACATTTTAAAGTATTTATTTCCATTTTATAGATGAGGAAACTAATGCTCAAAGACTGTAAGTAACTCATGCAAGGCAATATAGTTTGTAAGAGGATGTGATAGGACTTTAACTTGGGTAATCTGATTCCAGATCCCAGACACACACCCTATCAAATGGTCTTGCATACAATATTAGTGAGCAATAACTGTGTTGCCTGAATCACAAATATTTTCTGACAGTGCACTAAATGCGTTTTCAAGAAGATCAAACATTGGGCTAGGGAGACAGCTTGGTGGCATAAGCACCTGCCTGGCAAGCAGAAGGCCCTGAGTTTGATCCCCAGTAATGCATGCCATTCCAACCCCAGAACCAGGTGTGGTGGTGTATACCTGTAGTTCCAGCACTTGGGAGGCTGAGCCAGGAGGATCACTATGAGTCTGAATTACATACTGAGATTCTATATGGAAAGAACAGTGCTAATTAAAGAAGATCAAACATTATTTCCATGGCTTTTACATCATCATGGTGCTGTATTTCTTATTCCACGGGCTCACATGTTATCCTAGGAAAGGGATAGAAAGCATTTGCTTAGAGAGCTTCCCCACATAAAGAAAAACGTGTCATGATTTATGCAAAGTGATCTCCTCTACGTTAGTATGATCTTTCAGGGATTAAAAGAGACCGCATTTCTTTGACATTTTAGATTTTCAAGTTCAGTCTATTGGTACACTTTGGACATGCATCCTGGTCATATCCATCAAAAAGAATTTGTAACTGTACAGGATGTATCTTGATGGTTCTTTTATATCCCAATCCCCTCTCCATCCTTCAGCCTTCATTCTCTCCCTATTTGCAAAACTTTGCTTCAATTTATACTTTTTTATACTGCTTTTTTCTTTTCCTTCCTTCTTTTCTAACTTTTCCTTGCCTAATTCCATTTCCCTTTTGAATAATTTATTCCCAGTTCATAGTATGTCTTCTGTATTTTGGTATTTATATATATTTTTATTTTCATGCACCAGGAAGACAACTTGATAGTTACACATATGAAGCTTGTTTATTTTACCCAGAAATCTGGTTTCAAGGAGCATCCATTTACCTAGATTTGTCTCAAAGCTGTCCTTTATGGCTGAGTATTACTTCATTGTATAAAAAACATCTGTTTTTATCCATTCCTTAGTTGATTGGCATTTGAATTGCTTCCGGGATTTGGTTATGACAAACTGCTGCTACAAACATGGATGTGCATATATTGCTGTGGTGTTATGCGTTTAATTCTTCCAGGAAGATATGCAGAACAGATATATCTGTCAAATGGAACCTCTATTTCTAGCTTTTTAAGGAATCTCCACACTAATTTCCACAGTGGTTGCATCAGCGTACACTCTCACCAACAGTGGAGAAGGGTTTCTTTTCTCCTTTAGCCTGTCAAGTATTTGTCATTGATTGAATTTTTGGTTGTGGCCATTTTTTTTTCTGGAGTGAGATGGAATCTCAGTGCTGTTTTCAACTTACATTTCTTTTCTTTCCTTTTCATTTTCCCTCAATGTATTTGATACTGATTCTCATTACAGAGCTTGTACCCGTAGTGATTCTTCTGTTTACAGCCTCCCAAGCACTGGGATTATAGTGTACCACCAGGTGCAGACTACAGACTCACTATGCCCTAGTGGTGGGGCTAGCACAGCATGCAGAACCAGGGCTCCAACCCTGGTGGTCCCTGTGCTTGCCACAGCGGGTGCTTAGCCTACTTCACTATCTTGCCAGCCCTAACTTGCATCTTTTGAATAACCAGTGATGTTGAAGTTTTTTTCATATGTTTATTTGTCACTTATAGTTCTTCATCTGAGAAGTGTATATTCATCCCAGATAACCACTTTTGAAATGGGTCTTTGAATTTGGGGTAGTCTGTTGTTTTTTTTTTCCTCTTCAATTCTTTATAGGTTCTAGATATGTCTTTTGTCTGAGGGACAACTGCCCAAAATTGTTCCCACTCTAGAGGTTGACTTTTCTCCTTGTGGGTGACTTGATTTGCTGTGCAGAAGCATTTTAATAGGATGAGACCCAAGTTGTTGATTCTTGTTTTAGTTCCCAGGTGGTCAAGGTTTTGTTCCTGAAATCCTAGATATACCTATGTCAATACTTCTGCCTATTCTCTCTGCTAGAAGATTTAATGTTTCTGTTTTAATTAGGCCTTTAATCCATTTTGACTTTAGTTTACTGAGATCATTTTGATGCATTTTAAAGACACATGCATTGTTTTTGTCATTGATAACAACTGACTTCTGTATTTTTCATACATTCAAAGTCTTAGGTGTTAATTGTACTCATTGCTCTACCTAGCTGTTGCTTAACCTTCTGTTCACTGTGATTGAAATGCTGTACTGAGTCCAGCTGGTTATAGGATGCATAGCTGGCCCTTCAGTCACATAAACACACAAGAGGCTGCAGTATATTCCTTCTGACTTCATCACAGCAGGTTCAATGTTTTCTTTAGTGTTTGAGTCTTGAGGGATGCTCAACTGAAAGCTAATGAGAAGGAGATAGCCAAGCAAGGTCTTGTCCTCTGTGCCTGTGGAACAGCAGAAGATAAAGCAGAAATCAGGGACACATGACCCCGCCCCGCTTCTTACCCTCAGCCCCTGTGTAATCACCCACCCTTGGGATCCACTTCCCCAATACAGTATAATCATCAAAGCAGGGCGCTAAGTACTGAGATTTCTCCCGCAAAGCATGAGGATTGTGAGATTACATTTGTGAAGGATTCTTGCAAACATCAAGTGAGAGAATGGCCTGCATATCAAGAGCTGCTGTATCTGAAGCAAAGCATCACTCTTTGCTTTTATCTTTTGTCTGTTTTAAGACTCATGAAAACAGTTTTTCATGTCCCTAGCCTGGTTGTAGTTTAGCAAGAGGACAAGGTTCAAAGCTGAGGTTAGAGCTGCTCTCTTCAGACATTTAGATCTGACTGTATCTCTGACAACTCTACTGAGAGGAACATTTCCTTTCAAATATATTTCATGTCCCATCAATGTATTTAGATAAATGGAAGTTTCTCTTTTGTAAAGAAAGACTTTAAGCCAAGTTTTAAAAATAGAACATTTTTGAATTCTTAACACTGGGATAAATTTCAGGATATATGTAGAAAGCAGAATATTGTCTTGATGGATTTATTTTATTTCTTTTTTGCTAGGTTTTAAAGCAAACATTTCTTGCTACTTTCATTTGTGATTTCTGTCATTGTTTTAGTATGTAGACTGGAACCCTTTTCTATTTTAAAGTTATAAAATAGTTTTTTGAGAGCGGAAGAACAAAACTGCTACAGAGAACATAGATTTGAATTCTTCAGTGTTTTGTTCAAACACTCAATCTGAATCTTACCAGCTGTTTGACAGAACAAACGGCAGAACTTTTTTGTCTTCTTTTTTTTTCTCTGTAAAACCGGACTAATAATGATAGATTAGGCATAGTGGTATTATGGTGAAACTGGTTTTCAACTGAAATACTTGATACAAGTTTGAAATAAGTAGTCACAATGTTTGTGTAATTTTAAACTTAGATTATAAGCAAAAATTTTGGCAAATCTATGTTTGAAAATGAGGAGGCTAACATTTCTGTCTTCCCTCTAAAGATCTGAATAGCCATATGAAATCATTACATTTTCCTGCTCGTTTTCTGAGATGCTCACATCTTGCTCAGGAAAATGTCCTAGGCTCGTTGGAAGTACGTGCAAACATTAAACTTACGAATAAAACCTAGCGAGCTATTCCTTGAAGCCATACAGAATTTATCTGATATGGTGTGTAAAGTATGAACACATGGTTCCCTAGTTTCTTTGTCTTGGAAATATTAATTTTTAAGTAAGTGAGCTCTCGATTTTAAGTCTTTAAGATTTAAAAATGTGTCCCTTGTTATCTCCAAATGTAGTTCTTTAATCCACAATGGAGCTCCGTATTATCAACCATTTACCAAGGAAGTCATTTCTTACCCACTAACCGGTGCACTTCCGCCGCCCCAGCACTCAGCTCTCTGTGGGACCAGGGCTTCTTATGGGTCTATAGCTTACATTGTGTGTGCTGCCCACTGCTAGCTCCATCCTTGGACCGGGCAGGCTCTCTCTCCTCTCTGGCTGCAGATGTTTTTGTAAGTAAGGGCTGAGTGCTGTGAGCTCTCAGAGGAAGCCTGCTAGAAACTATTTCTTCTCATGGTTGTTTTCATAGAGTATTTTATAACAAGTTTAGTTTTGTTTTAACGTGTTGTCCCTACTTTTAAGATATTTGGCAAAAATCTGAGAACATAAACAAAAGTTTTAGCAATTATTTAATGTATCCCTTGGAAAATAACCAAGAAGGAAGTCAGAGTGTGCTGATCCAACAAACTGGATTCTCTTTTTAAAAGATCATCTTCATTTTCATTAAATGAATACCTACAAATAATGGGCAAAGCAGAGAGGAAATGGAGCTGAGTGAATCCAAAGTGTTTTCCTTACTGTGTGATTTTAGTCAGTTTCTTAAATTTTCTTTTACCCCAGCATATATATATATTTTTTAATTTCTTCTTTTTTATGTATTTTGTATAGGACCTCATTATGCAACTTGAACTCATTTACCATCCCCAGCACTAGGATTATAGGAACGCGCCACTGCTGGTGGTCTCTGTGGCCAGCTCACTGTGCCCAGGGACGTGGCTGGTGCAGGATGTGGTGCTGGATGGAGATCAAACCCCAGTTCCTGCTTTGCCTAGGCAGGCGCTTAGTCCACTGAGCTATCTCACCATCCCTGAGTATTATTTTTCAAATGTGTGATATTTAAGAATGATGCTTTGAACCCAGTCTACAAACTGTTCTGACTTTTTCAAATATCTATTACAAAGATTTAACAGAAGAATTAAGGAAAAATTTCCAAGTTATGTGCTAAAGTAGAAATTATCTATACTTACATATCCTTAATCAAAAAATCCTAAATCCTAGAGAGAGTGCATTGAAGCATAATGTTTCTCCAGCTATAATGGCACTCTGGTGTACAAGTTATCAGAAAGCAAGGCAAAAATCACACTTAGACTGAACAGGACCCATGTGATACTTATCATATGCACTGAAATTTCACGAAGTTAATATATTGAGGCTCTTTATACTGAAAATTCAACAGAGACTTTGAGTATGTTGCTCCACTTTTATTCATATGTTATATATGAAGAGCTTTCATTTGAAAGAATTTTATTAATATTTGCATGTGATCAATAACTTTAAAATATGGATTCGCTAGAAATATTAATGTGCAGGATTCTAGATTTGCTAAATTTGAAAAGCAGCCACCAGTATGTTTTGTATGAAGGTAAGAATTCTAAGTCATGGTATAGTTTGATTCAAATCCATGTTTGATCAAGTAAAGCATTTTCTTTTAATACTTTTCTTTCAGCTCTGAACATATTCCTGAACATATAATAGTTTACCTAAAAGAAATAATTTCTGCTAATTCTTACATTAAAAGTGTAACCAAATTCTTTGTATAGTGATCTTTTAGATGGCTGTTTTGCTGTGGAGTGTATTGTGTTTCATCCCCCAAGACTTAGTAACATTGAATGGGGATTGGGTTGGAATGAAAAGACAGGTTGCCATGTGACTGTATTCTTAAAAATGTTATTGCCAGCCTGATTCAGTGGTTCATTCCTTTAGTTACAGCTATTTGAGAGGCTGAGGTAAGATTACAAGTACAAGGATAACCAAGGCAACTTAGTGAGACCCTGTCTCAAAATAAAATTTTAAGGGGTAGGTAGGGGGCTAGGAATATAACTTAACCATCCCTGGGTCTCATTTCCAATATCACAACAAAGACTTTAAAGAACAGATAATGCACACTACTTTTGCAATAACAGAAATGGGTTAGGGCTGGTGATATAGCTCTGTGCCTGCTTAGGAAGCTCAGGGACCAGGGTTCCATCCTTAGCACCAGATACCACAGGCAAACTGAGCTGGCCACAGAGTCTGGGTGTGCCTGTAATCCCAGTGCTGAGGAGGCTGAAAACAGGAGGATCACTAGGAATCTGAGCTATATAGTGAGACCCTGTACCAAATACTTTAAAAAAAATAAATAAGAAGAAGTGGGGTCTGTTTCATTAGGTGAGAAGTTCTCCTGACATACTGAAAAATCTTTTGGTAAAGAAGGAAATGTGTTAGTGATACAGAGGTGGCAGTAATAGTTAACTTCAGTTTATTTCAGTGATGTAACTTGCCTTTAAATGAAATGCTGAAACACATTACTCTAAGAGCAGAATATATATTTTTTTCTTTTCAAAAGTTTTCCTTGTATAAATAATGTAAAAATTTTCTTTCAATTTTAGCCAACATTAAAAATTTACATTTTTAAGGAAATGGTGTATTTTGTTATACTCTTGTAATAACAGTTCTATCCTGCTTTGTGAATTTGAGAATTTTTAAATAATAATTATTAATACATACTAGCTGTATAAATTAGTAGGATTCATATTTCCATCAGGGCCCATGTCATGCATTACTAAAGTTGATTCACCTTTCTGTTCTTAATGCCCCTATCCTTTCTCCCTCAGCCCCCTTCCCAGGACAGAAAGGTCTCTCTTAATTTCCTTCTCTACTCTCTCCCCTATATCTAGTGGCTTCTGTACTTCTACAAACCTGACTTACTGGTTTTCTTAAATCTGTGAGAGCACATGGTACCTGGCTTTCACTCAGTATAATGTTCTATAGTTGCATCATATTGCTGCAAATGACAGTAGCATTTAATTCCTTTTTATAGCTGAATTATATTCCATTATACAGATACACTATATTTTTTCATCCATTCATTTGATGAAGAACATCCAGGTTGCAACAGTAGATATAGGGTACATGCATCTTTTTGGTAGAAAGGTTTCAGCTCCGGTGAGTATATAACCAGTAGTGGAATTGCCGGCTCAGAGCGTAATTCTACTTTTAGTACTGTAAAGGATTGCCACGCTTTCCCAAGATGGCTATATTGATTCATGTTCTTACCAACAGTGTGTAGGATTTCCCTTTCTCCACACTTGCCCAGCAATTGTTATTTCTTTTCTGGGTGATGATAACCATAATGACTGGGGCAAGAGTATTTCATTGTACCCTTGACTTGCAGATTTCTTACGGCTACAAAACTTGAGAACTTTTATGTGTTTATTGTCCATTTGCCTACTTTCTTCTGAGGATGTTTAATGCTTTCTCCCATTTGTTAATTATGAGTTTGTGTGTGAGTGTGTGTGTGTGTGTGTGTGTGTGTGTGTGTGTGTGTGGTCATTTTTTCTGATTTTCCCAATATTCAGGATGTCAAACAACCCCTCCCATTTTTTTCTTGCTGCAATAAGTGGTGTCTGACACAAAAGTACTATTTGCTCTTCTTTCTGCCATTTTATTTTATATTTAGAATTGTACACTTGCTCAGTGCTAGTGTTAATTCATTTCTCCTGTCTCCATCTTCCTATCTAGGTACATACATGAAACAGAGCAAGTACTGAGCAGGCAGAGCATCTTTATTAGCTTGATCCACTTGGGTTAATTTTAAAAAGTGTTTCTGCTCTGTTAGCATTTTATGAAAATGTATGTATAGAAGTCACATTTCTCTCATCCCAAAACTCATTTCCGTTGCCCTGGGGCTGTCAGTTCCATGTCATCTACAGGCTTCATTACTTAGCTATAAATGCAACAAGAAAATATTAAAATGAGTTTGAGTTACCTTATGTAGTCACATCTAATTAATCTGACATCATTAAGAAATAAGATGAAAAATATAAATATTTAAAATAATAGAGTTCCTACATCCTTGCGTCTTTCTCTTAATGGAATTTTGATCTATATAACTCTGAATACTAGCAAACATTTTAATGAAAACCCATGACCATCGTTATAAATCAGGTCCTTCTTCTGTTGTTGTTTTCTCTATGAGTGCTTTTTAAATTACAGAGGAACATATATTTTTGCCAATTTTATAAACGACCTTATGCGGGGCTTTCTGGTGTCCTTTTGCCCTTGGTTTATTGAGTTGTAAACTTGTTCTGCTCTTTCCCTTTCTCAGAAACGAAATGTGCATTCTTATCAATCTTATCAATCAAGTAGCGATTTTGCCCTCTCTTCGATTTTGCCTCTGCCTCCCTTCTAACTAGTGGCTCATTTTAAGCTACTTAGCGCCACTCAGGGACAGCTAAGTTCTTCTGTTATCTGAGCGATGTTTTATTTTCTCCCTAAGGTAATTGATGCTTTCCCCCCTTAATAAGACATTTTCTTCCGTTCCTTTAAGGCTTATGAAAATATTTTCTATATCTGAAATTGCAAAATCCACTGTCGTCAAGAAGTGGGAGATTTTTTTCACCTAATTATAAAATACCGACTATAGTTACTAATAATATATTCTATATTTTAAAATAGCAAAACAAAAGCCATAAAAAGGATTTTTAAATGTTGTCATCTCAAAAATAATAAATACTCTTAGGTGGTAGATATTTTCATTAATTGGATCATTTCACAATATACAAATGTATTGAAACGTGACACTGTACCCTGTGTATATACAGAATTACTGTTTATCAAATAAAATTTAAATTTTTTAAATACGAAAATAAAATACATACTGCTAGCCAATGTGTGGCTATGTGATTCAAAAAACAGCCTTAAGTATATCACAAGAAGGTTAAAATGAGTCAGCTTCTTAAGAGAACAAATATTGTATAAGTACAGTGATTTTTTTTTTTAAAGTGGGAGTATTTTTTGTGTTTTCTGGATAAGATTTATTTCATTTAACTGTAAAAAAAAACGCTTCTGCTTTCATACATTAAGCAGTGAGTGGCTAAAGGAAGAATTGCTGCCTTCGAGTGAGCATTAAAATTTTACTAATCAATAGTTTCAATTTGCAGATGGTGCATGTTCAGTTGTATAACTTGGGCTTAAATTGTTAGCATCTGCTCCATTTTTTACTTGTGTGTATAAGCATCACTTGAAAACTGTTTGCAGAATCGCTGTTAGGTGCATAGAAAATGCTTAATGTGACTTTCTGTTTTATTTCTTCTCATGCAGCAGAAAACTAGGTTGGTCTTAGCTGTGTGTGCGTGCGCATATGCATGTATGTATGCATGTGTGTGTCCTTTCTCTTTGTGTGGGTATAGATAGTCTGATAGGAAATGCATAAGTCTGTAAACTGTCTGGCAGCCCTGAAGCCCTGATGGCAGGAGAAATGGAAGTGTGCTGCTGTCAGCATGTGTCTGGATAGTGTCTGAGCACTCAAGAGGCTTTTTCAGCCAGTATTTACACTTCAAAGTGAAAATGCAGTTGTAATCACTTTGTTGAACTTTTCAAACATAGCAGGGGGTGCCTATATTTATTCTTTCACACTGTTATCTTCCCTTCACGCACCTTCCTAACATTCCCTGTAGTTCCCAAGGATCCAGGTATTCACATCTACGGTGGAATGCCCACTGCTGGTCAACTTTTTGCTCCTAGCTGTACTGAACTGGTGTGGTGCTGGGTGAGGGAAGCTCACCTGAGGATTGTTGCCAGCAGCCTATGAAGCAGAGTGGAGAAGTTGTAGAGAAACTGATAGGGAAGCTGTTTGCAGAAGCTGTGGGGAGCTTTGGGAAGCTGCTGGTGCTCTTGGACTGTTCTCCTGGAGTGCCTTGACATGCTGCTTTTCCTAGTGGCCTTGGTTGTGCGTGTCAGAGGAGGAGCTCTGGACCTCACTGATACTGACAACGGCTATGGTTTACTTTGGGAGAGTTCCGGTCCCAAATTAAGTATTGTTTCCTGGCTCTGGAGAGGAAGAGGCATTGCTCAGCCTCCTGGAGAAGACTGTCGAGTTCGCATTCCTGGTCATCGGCTTTCCTCATCATCAGAGGAGCTTGAGCTCTGGTTCTTACCCTTGAGTGTTGCTTCTTCACTCCAGTTCAGCTCCCTCATCCTGATAGCATAGACCCTTCATTCTGCTGTCACAGATTTCTAGCTTCCAGAACTGATTTCTGGACCATTCTAGTGCAGATCCATGAAGCAGGCATGCATGAGACACTGTTGTAGGCACCAGACCTCCATCTGGACTTGTGTGAGGCATCGTTATGAGCTCAGGCTTTCAGCTGGACTCCTGCAGGATATTAAATCCAGACCCTTAGTTGGATTCTTTGGTCTTTACCATATGGACAGATTTCCTGCACTTTTTATGTATGATTCTTTAGGTGCCATAATCTTTTAATATGTGTCTGTATAGTATTGCTCCCCTTGCAAAACCCTAAACCACAATATCGAAGCTTCAATCTCTTACTAAGTAGAAATCTCCTGTCTCCACTTCTCCCGTGCACAAGCTAGCTTTGACTCTCCACATGTGCTATTTGCTGTCCTGTGTGTTCCCAGGACACCTCTGCTCTTGAGAATTTGGAGAGAAGCAGAAAGGTAAGTGCTAAAACTGGGCCAATATAGACATGACACCTTCTGAGTAAGCTGCATCTCTACATACATGATTTCTCATCTTGTTATGTTTCTGTACATTCTTCAAAGAACTCCTGCCAGGAGTTTCCCATTCTTGGCACTCTGAGCCCCATCTAACGAGCTTCTCAGTACCCATTGCTTCATGCAATGAACACTTCCCAATACCTGGCTACCAACTGGTCTGCAGCAGGCCAGTCAGATGGAGTCCTTTCAAAAAAGCAAGGCTAGTTTTCTTCAAGGGACCACATCCAGTCTCCTTTCATCTCCACTCTTTCTCTCTCCCTGCTCTAGGAGGGCTTTTAAGCATGTAACCATTTTCACTGGGAGAAGATCTACATTCCCCCAGTCACACTTATTTCTCCCTCCAGTGGTTACACTGCTGATGCATATCAATGCATGTATTTTATTTACTCCATATGCATACGGACAGCGTCTGATTGTTTCCACATGTCACTCCCATTCCCCTCACTTCTCAGGATGGCACCATCAGATAGAACGAACCAGTTGCTTATTAAATGCCTCTTTTCCTCAGTTTGTGATCTCTTGATGTGAGAATATTAAAAAATATTTTGAGGCTAAAGGAAGCATTCCTAGGAAACAAGTGAATAAACATACTACTCAGGGCATGCTGATGCGGCTTGCCAAAAGCGATCTGGAACATGGACATGTTCTTCTTTTTCAAGTGTGTTCTTTTTCTTCTTTTAAATTGGGTAATTTTTGTTGAAGTATTTGTAGTCCTTGTTTACCAGAATAGAATTTGGGAAATCGCCAAAAAGTACCAGGTTTACTGTTTCTGAACTTTTTTAAAAAAAAAAATTGCTTTTATTCTGTTTAATTATGTAGGGTTTTGCTTTCCTCTTATCAGAATTATGATTCAGTCCTTTTTTGTGTGTAATTATCCTAGTCTCTTCAATGGAAAAAGTAAGAATCTCTATATTTTTGTCAGAAAGCAGTGTTATTCAGCTTTGGAAATCCTTTGTAGCATTTTGTATTCAGTAATGCTTTTGTGTTCCTGAATGTGAACAAATGAATTTGTATTGTTGATAAGGAGAATTAATCTTGACATAAATTAATTAAAATAGTCAAGAAAAACTTTTAATACCCTTTGACTTATCTATCTGTAAAGCAGTCATAAATAGCTTGAACGCAGGATGGCAGGAGAAGGCCAAGGGACATCCCTCTAGGTCTAAATACTTTTATGTGGGACAAAAATATGTACTACTGAAAAAAAATTACTCCTTTAATTTCCAAGTCCCTTATCTACAGGGTTAAGGAAAAAACACTTCATAAAGTTCATAGCTATTGTGTGATACAGTTATACCTAAAGTTGGAGCCTGACAAATGATTATTCTCTCACAACACATTATGTTTAGATTGAGATAGACACGATTTATGGAACTCCACTGGAACAAAGGATGATCATTTGGAATATCTTATGAAACATGCAATTTTACTGTGCCTTTTGCAGAGTTGACACTGCTGGGCACCTTAGCATCTCATGTTTGATAAGGTTAACTAGCCTGGAGTTTAGAATGAGATTGCTCACTGCCCTGGCCCAGTTGGCTTTGGCTGTACACTCTCTTGTTCTGCTCTGACAGCTTTTGTCCGTGGGCCTCTCTGCTGCTTCAATCTGCTGCTGTACTGCTGGGGTACAACTCTAGGAGTTGGAGAGCTCGTAGTCTTTAAGATCCCCAAAACACAGAATCAACAGTAGGAGAGGAAGATTTTTCTATCGTCATTCATTTTATCACCTTATTAAGGAGAAAGGTGTCTGGGGAGCATATCTGAGTCACAAACATCAAACTACATAAAGAATTGGCAGGCCCAGGCTTCTGGTGATCCAGACTTCAGAGAATTCGCTTAACTTCATTATAAATTATCACAGGTCTTGGGTTGTTCCATAACTAAGATGATGTTTAGTTCTGTGCCTCTATGTTAAATACCTAGAATTTAGTCTATGTTTAAGTGTAGGCGGAAAGGAGCTGTATACTGTGTTATTCTTAATCTTGAAAACTCTCATTCCTCAAAGTACTAAAATATAGAGGCATTAAAAGAATCTAGGACATTTCCTGACCATCTTTCACTGTAAATACTGGCTATCTCTAAGATTTGAGTATGTATTATTCCATCAGGTCTAGAAAAGTTTTCTTATGGTTACTGGTAGAAAGTCCTAGAGAATTAATAATGAAAAGTCCTGACTCCATTTTCCAGATATTGTCACAGCCCGTAAGAGACAAACATTGAGAAAATTTTATTTTATTTTCATTTTTTATTCGTTTTAATAAGAAATAACAATAAGGCAGCTTCAAAACACGTTAGTAGGACAGCCACAATAATGAATACAATGCATAATGTTGTCTTCATAGTAGTTGGTCAGAGAGAAAATTTTAGACATCTCAGTGCATGCTTCATTTTGAAGCAACACTAGTTTATTCTAATGATTTAACCGTGGAAAAGTTCTTTGAAATCGTGGTTATTTTTAAAACTGTATAAGTGATGTTACAATTATTAAGCATTATTATTCCCATGTAGCTAGATTTTTATCTCCCACCTGAGAAAATAATGCATACATTCTATATGTAAAAATAGCTATAATTATTATTTTTCTTACATATTTATTTTTACCAGTTGCTCCATATTTCTTAGCTATTAAAATGTTCTGATGATTATGAATTTTGTGGCCTATTTTACATATAAAGAAATTCAAGAGGTTTCATGGAATCACACAGCATCTGCACCAGCAGAACTTCACCATCTGTCCTTCATGCATTACCCTCTGTGCTTGTTTGCACTTCAGGGACACAGCATTCCTAAAAGAGCAAGTTTATTTTCATTGCTGCATGTTTTTCTAGCCTCTGCAAGCAACCACTGGAAAACTTACTTTGAGAAATTGCTTTTGGGGCATAGAAAAAGTCCACATACTGGAATAATCATTATAAGTGATTTTAAGTGTTAATCAGCTAAAATATTGTATATTTATTTCATTCTCTTTACATTTGGCTAATCACTGGACCACACTTTACATTGCCTGCTAGTAATATCTTCATTATAGTCAGAACTCTCATTGTGTAGCATAATGTACTATTTTCTGTGCATTGCCCTTTGATGTCAGCACGTGCTCTATGAGCCTGATGGGATATGTGGTGGCTGCCTTTCTAGTAATCTGGCAAATTCCCAGTACTATTGTGCTGTGAATACTGCTTTCTTCTGCAGGAGTAAGACTATAGGAATTTCCAATTCCTTTTCAGTAAATAGATGATGTTGGAATGTGGATGATTTAAGAAATTCTACATGTAATGTTTAAAGGAAAATGAAAAGGTTACTAATAATACCTATAGTATAATTTTAAATTTATTTAGATCTAATTATCTTTAAAGGCAAAATATGAAGATCAATATAGCTTAAACGGAATATTTATATACTGAAGCTTATACTCTCTTTGATTAAGCTTTTTTACTATGCCAACTTTCAGATGCATTTTTTTGTTGTAACATGGTTAAAATGTTCTTTTTAATTCCAGTTACATCTGAACAGCATCTAGGGCTACTGAAACAAGAATCATTAATCTGGTGTTGACAGGAAGGGATTTCTATAAAAGGATAGCACAGTGAAATAAAGGGGAGAAATTTTCCTATGTGCAACCACAGAGGTGGACACATAGCTTCATTCATTTGTCAAAATTGATACAACAGTACACCACAAATAGTAGATTCTACCTTATAATCTACTATATTTACTCAGGACAGCAGGAAAAGGTAAAATACAGTCAGCAGTAAATATTCATAACTTTATTTTACAAATGATCCACATAACCACCTTGAAGGCAGTGAAAATAATGAAGCTGGCATAAATTATTTTGGAAAACTGTGCTGCTTCAACTGGATACTATAGCCTACAGGAGAAAAACTGGATATGATTTGTTTTAAAAGAAAACAAGGGAAATTAAAGAGAATATGAGACAAGGAAGATGTCTTATGATTGATGTGCTACAATCTTGTATATGGTTAGATTTCTAAATCTCTGTGTAAAAATGTGTAAGAGGTTTTTTTTTTTTTAATCACATTCTATAGGGATTTATTAGAATATCAATGGCTGATGGAAAACTCTGCTTCCATGTTAAGTCTAAGGCATTTAATATTCAGAAAGACAGTGATGTTAAGCTCAAGTACCTATGCAATAGAGTAATAGTATCGCTAAGCTTCTCTTCTGGAGGGCTAACAACTTAAGTTTGCAGACCAAAAAATTAGAGAAAAAGAAGGACTGCAAAGATATCCAATATTTCAGCCCTGGACTCTTGAGGTCAGTGAGGACTCTGGACGTAAGAGAACCTGCACTGTAACATCCTATAATTCACTGGTGTCCCAAATTTTCTGTTCAAGGAGATCATGGGGCCACAGAGGAAAGGGGTCAACAATGTGTAGTGTGCCTAAGGAGAGTCACTTAGAGAGAAAACGTTCTCTCAGGCTATCACAGAGAGCAAACTGGTCAAGCAATGGCTATGACTCATCCAGATGGCTGACACTGACAAAAGTTCTACAAAACACTATACATGGTTTCAGGGTAAATTCTGAGGGGATTTGACTTAATTTGTCAGAAACAAAAGTTACGTGTTTTGTTATGTAGGGCTTTCTTTAACTTGAACTTAACTGCTGAGCAGAAAAGTTTAACCATGAGGCATAAAAACTAAAGCTCTAGTAGTATGCTGAGCTGTAAAAGGCTCAAGTCAACAGCTTCTGACATTGCCACTTCTACCAATAACCCACTACTATTATGGAATATTGGACTATGTATACAACTACTGTAGAAGGTGGCTGGGAATTCTCTGTACTCTTTCTGCATTGCTTATATAATCTTACAGCTATCACAGAAAGTTTGTTAACATGTAACATGTCAACAACTTTTCCAACTCCTTTTTGAATCCTTTTTCTTTTATGTGAGTGACCACTACTTGAGATTAAAAGCAGCTGTAGAGCCATTTATATGTAATTTCCAAATGGTCTTAAGTGAGAGGAGTTCTGGAGAAAGTACCTTGACGAGAATTTTGAATTCTTCATAAACTGTGATTTTACTAATTTTCTCCTCGCAGTACTATCAATTTTATTAACATTTCTATTGTGTTTCCTCTACAGGTGATCTATAACTTTTTTTGTTTTGTTTTGTGGAAAAAAAGGGAAGACAGAACTTTGTAACAAATTGACAGGTGAATAACCAATAATAGACAATACATTCCATATTTTTATCTTGAATGTAGTTAATCAGAGTATAAGGGCATAATTTCAAGTCAGGAATTGTCATGCCTTCTGCCTTACCTTTTTTGCCCAGGATTGCTTTTACTATTCTAGGTTTCTTCTGATTCCAAATGAGTATTAAGAGTGTTTCTCTAGTTCTGTGAGATATGTCAATGGTAATTGATCAGGATTGCATTAAATCTATATAACAATATTGGGAATGTGACCATCTTCACTATCTTGGTTCTCCCTATGTTGGAAAAGAAGTGGTGATATTGGATATCCTTGTGTTCTTCCTGGTTTTAGAGTGAAAGCTTCCTAGTTTTGTCCGTTTAGAATATTGGCTGTTGGTTTGTCATGGCTGGCTTTTTATCAGGTGGATTTTCTATAGGATTTTTATCATTGATTAAACATTGAACTTTGTCAAAAGCTTTTTCTGCATCAATTGAGATACTCATGTGATTTTTGTCTTTGTCTCTTCATGTGGTGTATTAGATTTATTGATTTTGCATATTTTGAACCATCCTTACATTCCTGGGATGAATTCCACTTGGTCATGGTATATAATCTTCTTCATGAATCTCTCCATTCTGTTTGCTAGAACCTTATTGAGTATTTTAGTACCTATGTTTATTCGAGAAGTTGGCCTGAAGTTTACTTTTTCAGTTGGCTCGTTCTCTGGTTTTGGCATCAGGGTAATCCTTGCCCCCAGGAATGAATTAAGGAGTATTGCTTCCCTTTCAATTTCATTAAAGAGTGTAAAGAGTATTGACATTAAATCTCTAAATTTCTTGTAGAATTCAGCTGTGAATCCATCAGGACCTGAGCTTTTCTTTCTTGGTAAGTTTTAATTACATTTTCAATTCCATTGACTGATATTGGTGGTTCACAGTTTTTATATCTTCTTGATGTAGCTTTGGTAATACTTACATGGCTAGGAATATGTCCATTTCTTCTGTGTCTTCCAGCTTATGAGAGTAAAGTTTTATGAAATAGGTACTGATGAGCTTCTGAATTTCCATAGGACCTGTAGTGAGTTCATCCTTTTCATTGCTCAGTGCATGAATTTGAATCTTTTCCCCCCCTTGTTTCTTCCTTAGCTAAGGGTTTATCAATTTTATTTACACTTTCAAAGAACCCATGCATCAGTTTATTTTAGTCTCCATTTCATTAACTTTTGCTCTATTCTTTATAATTACCTCCCTTGTATGGGCTTTGGGCTTGATTTGTTCTTGATTTTCTAGAAGCTTTAGATGCAATATTAGGTTGATTATTTGTGAACATTCTGTTTGCCTGATGTGAGAATTCACCACTAAGAATTTCTCTCTTAAGACTATTTACATTGTGTCCCAATTTTCCAGTATGCTATATCTGAATTTTCATTTAATTATAGATATTATTTAATCTCTTATTTAATTTTATCTGAGATCCATTAGTTGTTCTAAGGGGATTATTTAATTTTCATGTGTTTATGGGTTTTTTCTGGTTTCTTCTCCCATTAATTTTCAATTTCGTTGCACATGGAATAATTTCAGCTCATTTACACTTACTTAAGCATGTTCTGTGGACTAGCATATGGTCTGTTTTAGGGAACATTCATCGTGCAGCTGAGAAGAATGTGTTCTGATGTTGTTGGGTGTAACACTGAAAACATCTATTAAGTTCATTTGTTCAGTGTTTGGTTCAGTCCTGATACTTCCTTGTTGATTTATGTTTTTCTTTTCATCTAGGTTATCCATCTCTTTGCGATAATAAGGTTTTAAGGTCCCCTATTTTAATTGTGTTTGATTTTTTCATGTCTATCAATATTTGTCTTATACAGTGGAGCACTCTTTTATTTGGTACAAATGTATTTATGATTCTTCTTGCTCTTCCATTTTCTCCTAAAAAGTATGCACTAGTCTTTTTTTACTTCTTTTGATCATTCTTGGTTTGAATTTTATATTATATACGAATAAAAGAGCTGTGCTTTTTTCTGGATTCATGTTATATGAAGTACTGTTTTCATCCTCCAGTTTTCATTCTGTGAATTTGTTTTTTAATTAAATGTATTTCTTTTTATTTTCAACGAAATAAAACATAAGAAAAAACATTAAATATGATACAGAATTTCAAAACAAGGTGACAAAAATCAATAGTTTGTTATATTTCATCTTGTTATCTTCAGATTAGTTGTTCAGATTACCTGATATAAGCATGTAAATTGATCAGAAACTTTAGTCTTGTGCCAGGCAAATACCTCAGCAGATTAAAGTGCCTGCAAGCAGGTACAGGGGCCAGAAGTTCAGTCCCTGGACTTGCTGTGCTGGCCCCACCCCTGGGGTACACTGAGACTGGGCGTGGTGGTATGCTCCTGTATTCCCAGCTCTTAGGAATCTTTGAACTGGTAGATCACTATGAGCTCGATATAGTGCTGAGACCCTGAACAGCCTGTAAACCCTTTCCTAAAATACACACACAAAAAAAGCTTTAGTCTTGAGTATAAACCAATAAAACTAATAGTACCATTATTTTAGCTAGCGTGTGTGTGTGTTTGGTGTGTGTGTGTGTATGTGTGTATACTTTTTCCATTTCTTCTTTATCTTCTCCTTTTCCTAGTGGTTTCTTTCCCTTTCATAGTATCTACTATACCTTTCTGATTTTGCTTAATTTTTCAATTTCTTGCGCTAGGGAGACAATATGATGTTTACACCCATGAGTCTGATTTATTTCACTTATGAGTATAGTTTCTGATTGCATACATTTACCTATAAACAACTTGAGTTTTTTTGTTATTGCTGAATAATATTCCATTGAATAAAAATACCACATCTTCTTATTCATTCCTCAGTTGATGGATATTTGGGGTTGCTTTCAGGGTGTAGCTATGACAAATTAAGCATCTATAGACATGGGTACACATGCATCACTGTGCTATTATGTTTTGAGTTCAACAAATACCCATAGAGGGAATAGCTGGATCAAATAGCACCTCCCCCTCTAGTTTTTTGAAGAATCTCTGGAATGATTTCACAGTGACTTCATCAGTCTAACCCACAACAACAGTTAGACCAGTTCATTTTTCCTCACAGCTTCACTAGCATTTGTTATTGGTTGATTTATTAATGTCAGCACTGTTTTTCTTGGGTGAAACGGAATCTCACTATTTGTCTCAGTTACTTTTCTCTGAGTGCTGGGACAAAATACCCAACATGCAAATTTCAGGAAGGAAAAATTTATTGAACTCGCAGTTAGTGGAGGTTTTAGTCCATCTTTGGCTGACTCTAAGGCAGAGTGGCACATGGAAGAGAGTAGCAGTTCAAGGAAGCAGAAAACAGTGAAACAGCAAGAGCCAAAAAAGGGAGGAACAGTGGCTCAGGCCCCTAGAAAGCCTCTCTTCCTTCCTTACATTGTATTCAGGCTTCCTGCCCCAGGGCAAGTGTAGCACCTACCCTCATAATCTGAGCAGCGAATCATGAATTAATCACAAACTCTAGAAACTGTCCCAATGACGGCATGAGGCTTTGTGGGGCCAACTAGACACAAACTGTAACAATGTTGCTTGAATTTTCATTTCTCGACTGACCACTGAAGTTGGACATTTTTTCATATATTATTTGCTATCTGCTATGGTTTGAGTGTATTTGTCCCCACAAAGCCTAATGCAGTCATTGAGGTGCAGTTCTACAGCACGTGATTAGTTCATGCTCCAAGGCTGGGTTAATGGGTTTGAGTACTGGCTGGGATTATTATGAGTATGAGTATCACAACCAGCCTAGGGCAGATAGCCTGAATGCAATATAAGTGAGACAAATGACAGTCTTGTTCTCTGTTGTCTCTGTAGCCGTTGTTGCTGTTACTTCTCCCTCTGCTCTCTTGCTCTTTGCTGCCACTATGAAAGGTTGCTCTTTGCCATGTGCCGCTCTGCCATGGAGCCAGATGAGTACGGACAGAAACCTGCTAAATAACCCTTTCCCTCCTTCATATTGGATGTTGAGTGTTTGTCCCAGCAAGGAGAGAAGAGTAACTGAGACACTATCTTCATTTCTTTATTTGACAAATAAGTATGTATTCACTTTAGATTTCCGTATGTGGATTGAGTCTTCAAATTTGAGGGGTCTGAGAGGTTTTTTAAAAATTCTTTATATATTCTAGATATTTGTCTTTTATCTGAGGTACAGTTGGCTCATTTATTTTACCAGTTTGTGGGTTGTCCTTTCAGTTGTTGGTGATTTATTTGGATGTGTAAAAGCTTTTTAATAAAAGGAGATCACAATTGTTGATTCTTTAGGAGATTTTATCATACAGTTTAAATTTTGCCTACTCCTATGTCTTCAAGATTTATGTATACTTTCTCTTCTAGTTGATTCAGTGCTTCTGTTTTAATAATTAGATCTTTGTGCCATTTTGACTGTAGTGCATAGTGATAGACATGGCTCTAGTTTTAGTCTTTAACATGTAAATAGCGAGCTTTTATAACATCATTCAAGAGACTACCTTTCTTCCCATGAATATCTTTCGCCCCCTTGTCAAAAAACATGTGCTTCCTTCCATGTTAAGTATAAAGCATTTGATATTCAGAAAGACAATGTTATTAAGCTCAAGTGCCTATGTTATAGAATAGTAGTATCACTAAGCTTCTCTTCTGGAGGGTTAACAACTTTAGTTTGCAGATCAGAAAATTAGAGAAAAAGAAGGGCTGCAAAAGTAGCCAATATTTTGGCCCTAGCCCTGCTAGGTCAGTGAAACTCAGGCCATAAAAGAACCTGCACTGTAACATCCTATGACTCAGTGGTATCCCAAATTTTCTGTTCAAGATTATGCAGCCACAGAGGAAAGGGATTGACAATGTACAGTCTGCCTAAGGAGAGTCACCTAGAGAGAAAACATTCAGGCTTTCACAGAGAGCAAACTGGTCAAGCAATGGCCATAACTCATCCAGATGGTTGACTCTGACACAAGTTCTGCAAAACAATGTATATGGTTTCAGGGAAATCCCGAGGGGATTTGACTGACCTTGTCAGATACAAAAGTTGCATGTTTTGTTATGTAGGTCTTGCTTTAACTTGGTTTTAACCATCCCACAGAAAAGTTTAACCACCTCATATAAAAAGTAAAGCCATATTAGTATGCTGAGCTGTGAAGGACTCAGCTTCTGACATTGCCAGTTCTGCTAACAAGCCACTACTATTACAGACTATTGGACTATGCATGCAACTACTTTCTTTTGGCTCAGTGAGAAGAAATATTTGTACGAATAGTGTCTAGAAAAGTTATCATGTCTGCATCTTGTACTCTGAACAACTATTATGAAGCATTGTATTATGAAGCATGTGCATTGTATTAATTATTGTGATTGTCCTCCTATCGTGTTTTGAAACTGTTATTTCTTTCTTATTAAAATTAATAAGATTACTTAAAACTAATGATAAAAATGTATTTTTGTGTACAACATATTGTTGTATCTCTTTTTGTTTACTCATTCTTCTAGTATATTTCTTTTTATTTTTTAATTGAGGCCGTTTACATTGGTGGCTATAACTACTGTATATTCTTACCTTTTTCATATTTTCCTGCTGATGCCTACCTGTTTGCCTCTATTTAACTGTCTGCCTTATCTATTAGTGTTTTTGTATTGTCATACTTGGAATTTGATCTTTTTCTATAATATCTTTCAGTACCCTTTGTAGGGTTGGCTTTGTGATCATGAATTTCTTTAGTTTTTCTTTGTCATTGGAGTATCTTATTTCTCCATTATTTTTGAAAGGTGTTTTTGAAGAGTAGCAATGACAATAGCATCAGACACAGCTTAGAAAGTGACAAACTGTGGTAACCATTTCTTTGTACCATAAACCATAAGAGCAAGACTTATGTTTATATAACAAAACTGGTAGTAAATTGGGAGCTTGTGTGCAAAGCTTTCTCCTTGTTAGGGTCATTTTATCCTGTAGCTGGGAAAGTGTATAAAACAAAGACAATTGAAAGGAACGTAGAAGCCTGATTGGAAGAAAAGAAAAAAAGAAAGGTAAGAAAAAAGAAAGGCCCAGGAGATAGTTCAATAACATCAGTTCTTGCCTGGCAAGCCCAAAGTCATGAATTTGATCCCTAGCACCAAATAAATAGATAGATGGATAGACAGATAGATAGACAGACAGAAAGAAAGAGAAAGAAAGAAAGAAAGAAAGAAAGAAAGAAAGAAAGAAAGAAAGAAAGAAAGAGGCTATGGAGATAGCTCAGCAGTCTAAATGCCTGCCTGGAAATCACAAGGACCACATACTGCATCAGTTCTACAACCTCAGGCATGTCATACCACCCCAAAACTGGACATGGTAGCACACTCCTATAATCTCAGTGCTGGTGAGGCTGAGACAGGAGGAATACTATGATTTGGAACTGCATAGTAAGACCCTGTAAAAATAAATAAATAAATCTAAAAAAAATATTAGGGAAAAAAGAGAAAAGGAAAAGAAAGAAAAAGAGAGAATGTGGATAGTTCTATCCACCTGCTTTTATTCTGTGTGTCTTTGTCCCCAAGTACAGCTCTGGTTCACTTGCATTACCACCCAGCGATGCATATTATTAGTGCTTAGGGCCTTTTTATGCTACCCACCCTGCGTGTCAATCCTTTGTGCCCTAGTTGGGACCCTCCTGTGTTGCTGGCACTCCCTGCAGTCTCTGGAGCTTCCCTTGTGATTCACCTGGATCACAGCAGTAATGGTGGCAGCATTCATAATATTTTTATTCTTAAATAGAGCTTATTTTAGTGCACACTTTCAAGAACCCATTCTTTTCTTTTGTTCTGCCTTTATGTACATACATACACACCTGCATGCATGTCGGGAGAGGGGAGTAAATTTCTATAATCCTTTGACCTAGCTAGAAGTTCACTGAGATATTTGGAAGCTTTTATCGTCCAAGTTGCCAGATGGTATGTCAAGTAGTGTCGTGCGGATTTCATGTTCCAATAGTCATAGGGTAGTCTCCTCAAAGCCTCAGGTCTCCATTTATACCCACTACTTTCTAAGGGATATACGTTAACCAATGTTAACTATCAGATATACTGAGTGTGAATTAGGCTGGCTGGAGTTCAGTTGCTCATGGCAGCCAGGCAGGCCTTGGCGAGACTTCAAGTTGTTCTTCTCCTGCAAGCAGCCCCAGGCACTGCCTGAAAATGTTTGCTGCTGTTTTTTAATTTTCTTAACAAGACACAGGGGTATCTCTTGAAGAAGCTGAGACTTCATTGCTCCTTATAAGCATGATTCAGTTGGAAAAAAAATCCACCTTCAGAATCCACATTCTGCTCCTTGCTGCCTTTTCCGCTTATTGAAAAATATAGAACATTTCCATTTTGAAGAAGTCTTCATGATAATCCTTCTATCACCACAGCACCTCGCTCTTGTCCCCAAGCTCCCCATACCCTTGGGAACCCTCAGTCTATCCTCAATATCTCTATGCATTTAAAAATAGTTCCTAAGATTGATTTGCTTTTTTTTTCCAGTGAAAGGCAATCTTTTTCCTGTATTTTAAAGGTGCATGCTACTATATTTTTAGACATAGTTTTACATTCATAGATCTTCAGAATTTTAATCTGTCTAGATAGGTGTCTGTCAGAGTTGGTGCACTTGTCACTTGGGGGTAAATTCACAACTCTCAGTATCTAACTCTTAGGATCGGATTCTCACTGTCCAGGTGATATTTGCTCTGTGCCTTCAGTAAATTAAGAGACTTCTCTGAAACAGTTTACTTATCAAAGGGGAGAAGACAACAGACACTAAAGACAGATACACCCAAGTCCTTGATGCAGACCTCAACGTGTGCTTTTGTAAATTACTCAGCATAGTGACCAGTTCGTACTAATCCGCCACACCTGGTGATGGTGCCACTGCTACAGTTCTGAACACAAAGAAAAGCCAACTGATATCTGCAAAGCCAAATGCATAACTCTGATATCTCAGGGAAAAGTCACATTCATAAAATGCTGCATACAAAAAGAATGCAGTGAGAGTTATTAAGATATTCAGAGAGCATACAGAGAGAACTGAAATAAGAAGAGTCTTTAGTCAATATTTTAGCTTTGATTACAAAAAAGCTTTGCTTCATATTGTTAATTATTAATTGTATTAATATTTTATTGTAACTAATGCCTCCATTTTTCTGTGTGGGCTTGATTTATAGTACCACCCACCCTGTGTACCCCAATATTTGAATATATTTTCTCCTAAGCATGCAGATACTAAGAGCACTTGGACAGTACAAGGTCTGTAACTGATAGGACATACTGCTAAATCAACACACTTTAGCACAAATACTACAGATGTGCTAACTTAGATAACTACAAAGTTTTAGATAATTATCAAAAACATATGACAAGCAATGACAATAAAACTGGAATTTGTCTTGCCTTTGTCAGTAAATTAACACATTGCTTCATATGTGATTGTGTAATAATGATTCTATTTTGTATGCAATTTATTCTCGTTATGTGCAAGTCACTACCTATGAAGGTAATGTTGACATTTTCATCTTTCTATTGTTTTATATCTATATGAAAGATATATACTTTTGTGATTGTATTTGGGAGCTTAGAATTTAGGCAGAAACATGGGCAGGCCAGATACCTCAGTGGATTAAAGCTCCTGCTTAGGCAGATACAGAGCCTGGGGATTTGATCTCTGCTCCCAGGGTGTGCTGAGACTTCAATGAAACGGGGCATGGTGATGTCCCCTCCCTATAGGGATCACTAGGAGTCCAATCTGCGTTGTGAGACCCTGTACTAAATACATGAAAAAGAAAAAGGAAAAAGAAGAATTTAGGCAGAGACAGGTTATGGTGCACTTTTATGGCATTTCTTTGCACAAATTTTCAGACTAAAACCATGAAGCAAAGTATGACACATGTGACCATGGAAACTCTGAAGCTAGATTTTGTCAGATGTTCAGACTTGTGAACATAGGACACTCTCCAGACTGGTAGATTCTAAATCAAACTCAGCCCTAAGTGATCAGAGTGTATCTCAGCTCTAATGAGTCCTTGGACATCTGCTATTCTCCGCTTTAGTCAAATCATGATTACAAGAAATAGAATTACTTAGAAGAGATTTAGAAAATGTACACTATAATTGAAAAAGTGTCAAGGGCTGGTGACAGAATATTTTGAACACAAAAGCAAGTTATGGGAATATTCCTATGAGAGAGACAGAAAAGCCTTTCAGTATATTATACTTGAGAGATTAAACTTCTAAAGCATTTATGTGTTACACTTATATGTATCTATTTGATGAAGTGTCTAATTTTCATTTGATTACTGAGTTTTCTCTAGATTCTACTTAAAGCTTGAGAGGCAAAATTAGGACCCTTAGGAAACAATAATCAAATACTGTCACTGCTATTGTGTAAGCTAAGAGATTGGCATAAATTGTATTATTTAATCCCTAAGTTCGTTTTATGAGGTTCACTTTTCATTTAAGTGTTAAATGAAAAGGCAATTGAGACTTAAAATTAGTAATTTACTAAACTTTTGAGTATTCAGAGGTTTGTAATTTGTAATTACTACCCTTAAGTAAGGCTTGCAAGTTGCACAATGTATTGACTAATCTAGTGAAACATGAAAGGGCTGATAAAATATGGTATCTTGTTTAATTAATAAACTATTACAATAAAAGATAGGTTGATATTATTTCCCCTTAAAAATGCCTGCCTTTGCTTCAAACACACTTGTCCCATGTGTCTGGCCTTCCTGAAGCAGTACTGGAAGCTCATGTTTATGAGCGTCTTTACAAGATGAATCCACCTTGTGAATGTCATCCAATGAAAAGTTAGGCTCATAAAAATATTACAGTGTGTTTTCATCTTCTTCATTCATCAGATCTGAAATCTGTAACTTCTAGCTCTTCTTCAACATCTAATCAATCATGAAAAGTGCCCATTATTAATCAGTTCAGGACATGGAAGAAACTACAATAATGGACATGAAGACTAGTGAATGAGGATTTCCACAGCTGCTTCAAGAAGTGACAAGACGCATGGGATAAGCATCCTTGAACTTAGGAGAGGCTTTTCCTGCAATAAATATTTAAAATTTAAACACTCACCTTATGTTTTAAATTATTTTTAAAAATCATTCATTCATTCATTCATTCATTTGGTATAGGGTCTCACTACTCAGCTCAGACTCCTAATGATCCACCTACCTCAGCCTTCCCAGCACTGGTATTACAGGTGTGCACCACCATGCCTGGTTGTAGTGGCCTGCGCAGCACACCCAGGATCCTGCGTCCAGCTCAGCATGCAGTACCAGGGATCGATCCCAGGTCCTTGCATTTTCCAGGCAGGCACTTAGATTGCCAAGCTATCTTTCCATCCCTCATTTTATTTTTTTAATCATACTATATAAACTAAGAATACCTGCAATGAAAACTTAAAAAAAAACTTAACTTTGTCTCGGAATATAATATTTTGCTTTTGTTATGTGATCTGAGTTTCTTCAGCTGGGTTGCCCAGATGTATAAACTCTCTCTTCAAATGTGAATGTATTAAACAGTCACTGAATTGTTCTTTAATTGAAAAGTACAACTGCTAGCAATTGTCTAACAGCTGGCATACCTTCAAAGAGCTGACAGCCAGGAGACTTTTTATGCATTTGTTTTCTTCTGTGGACTGTACAGCTGCAGAGTCTTGATAAATTCATACATGGTTCACTTGGTTTTTTATTGTTTGTCAACTCACCATTGCCACAGAGTAACTTCAATTAGATTATGAACCAAAAATGCTGCCTTGTGAATATATCTGTTTTGCCTTTGAACTTTATAGCATCTAGTATTCATAATAATAATTCAGCAGTTATTCTAAGTTTCTAAGAAATATAAAGCATATTTTTTCTGAAAAATATAAAAGGCAAAGCAATAAAATATTTCAGTCTTTGAAATATTTTATAATATATTCTTTTCAAAAATTGACGGAAATTTAATACACGTAGAGTGTATAACAGTGTTTTGACATATACGTACACTGTAAAATGGCTGAAACTGGCTCAGTGGTCTAAAGCACCTGCTTAGGAAAGCTTAGGCAGCTGCAGGAACCACGGTTTGATCCCCAGCACCACATGCTGTGCCAGCCCTGCCCTCAGGGCAGGCTGAGCTGGCCATAAAAATGGATAAACAATCAAAAGTTCTGAAACAAGATAGATAGATAGATAGATAAATAAATAAATAAATAAATAAATAAATAAATAAATAAATGATTCTTTAAAAAAATGGCTGAAACTAGTTGTAAGTGCTTTATCTCACCTAGTAATTCTTTGTGGTGAGACCACATAAAATCTCAGTATAGCAATATTTAAGAATGAAATATGTTAATAATCACAGTAACTATGTTATAACAGTAGATTCCCTGAACTCATCTCTATCTGAAAACGTATGTACCTTTGCCAGCCACCATTTCTCATGCTAGCCCCTTCTGCTTCTGATATCCATATTTTATTCTTTCTGTGAAAATTCAGCTTGTTTTAGATTACATACATAAGTGAGATCATATGGCGTTTATCTTGACATTCATGGTTTATTTTTCTCAAAATAATGCCTTCTCAATTCATTCCTATTATCAGAATGGCAAAATTTTCTTTTAACAGGCGAAGTAGTGTCCCATTATGTAAATATAAGATATTTTCTTTATTCATTTGCTTTAATAGTTAGTGGATGCCATACCTTGCCTATTGTGAATAGTGCCTATAGCATCTAGTGTAAACTATAAATCCATTTTCCGTTACTGCACTGATCTCTTCCACATACATTTAATTTCTTTTAGGTACATACCCAACACTGGGGCTCCTGGGTTATATGATATTTCCAATTTTGAACTTTCTGTAGTTACTGTATCAGTTTCTACTCATACCAACAGGGTTCAAGTCTCTTTTTCCTCATCTTTGGTAACATTTATGTTTTCTCTTTTTTCTATATCCACCCAACAATTGCAATGTAATGTCTCATTGCAG
>PVJA010000160.1:186516-217508 GCA_004027025.1 Myocastor coypus
TTTTTTTTTTTTTTTTTTTTTTTTTTTTTTTTTTTTTTTTTTTTTTTTTTTTTTTTTTTTAATTTGCCTAGCTTGCATGATTAGTGCAGTTGAGCTTTCTAATATAGCCTTTGGTCATTTGTCAGTCTTCTTCTTTTTTATTTTTTGAGAAATGTTTACTCAAGTCCTTTGTTCATTTTTAAATTAGTTTATTTTCTTGATATTGTGTAGTCTATATGTTTTGGATGGTGATCACATATCAGATGTATTATTTGCAATGTTTTTATTTTCCCCTATCTGTAACTTACCTTTTCAATTCATTTTTTTCTTTGCAAGGCAGATTTTTATTTAATTTTAATCTTGTTTATCTATTTTCAGTGTTATTAAAGTCATAATTAGAAGGCACTGTTTAGAATAATGTTCTTAAGATTTCCTCTTATTTTTTCTTCTAGTCATTTTGCAATTTATGGTCTTATGTTTAAATCTTTATTCTCCTTTGAATTGATTTTGGCATAATGGGTAAGATACAGATTCAGTTTCTTCTTTTGCATGTTGATATGCACCTTCCCAAGCCCTGTATATTGAAAGCTTTTGTTTATTCCCAATAGTTCTCTCATAAACCAATTGCTTGTAAAGATGTAGCTTTATTTTTAGAATCCCAAGTCTAATGCATTATCCTATGTATCTAAGTTATTTCCATGCTGTTTTGGCTACTATGCATTTTGGTGTTTATTCTTTTTTTTTTTTTTTTTCCGGAACTAAGAATTGAGCTCAGTCCGCTATGCTTGCCAGGCAAGTGCTTACTCTACTGAGCTATCTCCCCAGCCCCTAGCTTTTGGCATTGATAAACTTTGATATTTGGCATTGTAATATGTCTCCTTGCTGGTTTATTCCCAAGATTGCTTCTAACTAATTCTATTCTTTTGTAATCCCCAAACAAATTTAGAATTTCTTGTCCTAGGTATGTAGATATAGGATACGGCAGGATGGCTCAGTGGTCTAAAGCGCCTGCTTAGGAAAGCTTAGGTGGCTGCAAGGACTGAGGTTCGATCCCCAGCACCACATGCTGTGCCAGCCCTGCCCTCAGGACAAGCTGAGCCGGCCATAAAAATAAATAAACAAACAAAAGTTCTGAAACAAGAAAAAAAAAAAACAGATATGTAGATATAACATACTTCCTTTATGTGTTATTTTTATGTCATATTTTAATTTTAAAAATTGTGTTTTTTTTATTTTTAAAGAGAATACAAATTGAATTAACACAGAAAAAAATTACACATGATACAGAATTATACCTAACAAAGTAATATCAATTTCATAGTATTTCTTGTAATACATAGTGATATCTTGCAATCATTTATTCATATTACCAGATATATGAATGTAAAATTGGAAGAAGAAAAAATAAGAAATAAGAAAAAATAAGAAATATATAAGAATTTAAGAAAGCAAAAAGGCAAAACAATTCAAAAAAGGAGACAAAACAAATTAAAGCATTAACTTCTTCTTTCCATGGACTAGCAGAAATGTATAGTGAAGTTGTCCAAACCATCCTGCTTACATACCAATAACTCTCTCCTTTTTAGTAAGTTCCTTCGTTTGCAGTGTTTTCAATTTGCTAGAGATCATGATGAATCTGTAGATCACTTTGGATTATGTAGAAATTTTGACAGTATTAATTTTTCCCATCTGCAAGCACAAGATATATTTCTATTTACTTTTATACTTTTTAATTTCTCATTAATATTTTATCATTTTCTATACACACATCTTTTACCTGGGTTAAATTTCTAAGTACCTTTTCTATATTGCTATTGAGATAGTTTCTTTTCTTTCCTTTGATAACAATTCATTGTTAGTATGTAGACAGTCCGAATGCCTTAGTCTTAAATGAGATACTGAACATGTGCTCAAGTAAGTGGTTACATTTTGGCATTCACTATAGGAAGCTATGTTGTAATAGCATGAAAATGGCATTGTGAAATCACTTACTTGTAATAATTTGCTCTTAGTGCTTTGATATAAGAATTGATCCAGCTGGGCATGGTGGCGCACGCCTGTAATCCCAGCACTCGGGAGGCTGAGGCAGGAGGATTGGTGCGAGTTCGAGACCAGCCTGGGCTACAAAAGTGAGCTCAGAACCAGCCTCAACTGCATAGCGAGACCCTGTCTCAAAAAGACAAAAAAAAAAACCGAATTGATCCAAACTGCCAGTGAAAGTGACAAAAAATTTCAATTTTCTATCAGTCTTCAATTTTAACCAATCTTGTTAGACATTAGTATTTTCTTATATTAGTCTGAAAGTGGTAGTCTATTGTCATGCATTTTTAACTTTTGCATTCTTTAACTTGTAATGAATATTGAGAAAAAGACTGCACTATAGAAAAAGCATACTTTTATAACCTTTCACATTAGAATATTTCCTTTTGAAAGATAACTATCATATATTTAAAGCCCTATGTATAAGCCTGTTGTGAAATTTATTGCTAGTATATTGAATTTAACATCTTTCATTGGTGAATTATTTATTTTTACTTTTTAAGTTTTTATTCATTTTAATGAGAAAAAATAAAGTAGCAATGAAACAGTTTCAAAACAAGTCAGTAGGTTGGTTACAATAATTAATACAATGCATATTGTTATCTTCATAGTAATTATTCAGAAGACAAGTAGCAGACCTGATATCTTGTCTAAGCACTGTTATCCCACATTTTTTTTTTTTTTTAATTTTTGAGACAGGGTCTCACTGTGCAGTTCAGGCTGGCTTTGAGCTCACTTTTGTAGCCCAGGCTGGTCTCGAACTCACAAAGATCCTCCTGCCTCAGCCTCCCAAGTGCTGGGATTACAGGCGTGAGCCACCACGCCCGGCTTGTCTAAGCAATGTTAGTACAAACTTTTATTCTCAATGAACTCAAAGTAGCTGTGTATCTGTCCTAACGCTCTTCTGTATACATACATACACACACACACACACACACACACACACACACACACACACATATAATACATATATATGTATGTATACATGAAATATATAGAAATATATAGAAAATACTATATATATGTATATGTATATATACTGTGATATTTTTAAAGTTTCTAATACTAGGATAAAATATTATACCATGTCTTATAAGTAGATTTTAAGTCAAAGATATAGTATGAATCATAAAACAAAAATTATAATTAAACAATATTCAGAAAATTAAATATTAATTAATGTTAAATTAAATATTTCAAAACAGTTTTTTTTTTTTTTTTTTTTTTTTTGTCTTTTTGGACAGGGTCTCACTATGCAGTTGAGGCTGGCCTTGAGCTCACTTTTGTAGCCCAGGCTGGTCTTGAACTTGCACAGATCCTCCTGCCTCAGCCTCCTGAGTGCTGGGATGTGATTGTATGTATGAATCTGGAATCAATTCAGAGTACTCACATAGTATTTGAATAGCTTAATATATATAAAAATATCAACTAAGAAAATGTTTCCATGGTAGTAAAGAATTACTAAGAACAAAACATAACACAAATACTGGAATGGCAAATATATGACCAGCACTTCTGACGGTTTGGATAGGTCATTGCGCAAAGTTCTAGTATGACGTGTACATGGACAGTGTCCATGATGCTTACTGGTGGCCAGGTGTTACTTGTGGGGCTAAGCTACTGCTATTTCCTTGAAATCTACCAAGTAGACCCAGACAGAATCATGACCCATAGGGTGCAAAAGAAGTTCATTTGTAGAATATGCTGTTGGAAATATTTTGCTGCTGTATACAAAAGAATAGTTGAAAGACTGCTTTTTTATTCCTCTTTTTCTCCTGTATTTAATTGTTTACCCTATTTGGTGGGTTTTTTCCATTCCCCTTCATGGCGTTGTGGTCATTTTGTTCCCTCTCTAGAATATCCTTTAATAAACTGTGTAGGCTTGGCTTTGTCATTATGAAATTATTTAGATGTTCTTTGTCCTAGAGGTATTTCACTTCTCCACTGAACTTGAAAGAGAGATTTGCAGGGGATAGCAGTCTCAGTTGGGATTTATTTTCTTGAAAGCCTTGAAGTACTTTGCTCTATGCTCTTCATGCCTTGATAGTTTGTAAAGATAAATCTGCCATTATAATGATGGGTTTTCCTTTAAATGTGATCTGTTTCTTTTCTCTAGCGGCTTTTAGTATAGAGTTTCTGTGCTAAATTTCTGGGATTTTGATTATTATATGTCTGGGCATGGTTTTAATTCGGTTGATGTTACTTGGAGTTCTGTAGGCTTTGGTTACCTGAATGACAAATTGTTTGCCCATCTTTGGGAAGTTTTATGCTATTACTGATGCCCATATTCTTTTTATAGCATTTGTACAGACTCCTTCTTTCTCATTGATACCCATTAGGCATTACGTTGTTCATCTTTGCATTGTCTTGCAGATATCGAATTATTTTTTCCTGCATCCTACTTGTTTTTTAGAGATCTTTTCTTACCTTTTGACTAGCTGCAATAGTGTCTTTAAGGCCTGAAAATCTATTTTCACTTTCATTGAAATGCTTTTGGCAGCTTGTGATTGAGGTTTTAAATTCCTGAGTAGCACTTTGAATCTGCTTCACACATTCTTTTGCCTTCCTCTATTGCTCATTCAAGGATTCCATCATTTTTCTCTTTACTATATTTTTATCAGTGTTTTCTTTAGAAGCACTTAGTACTTCTTTTGTTATAGTTATCACTTTTTTACCTCAGAAATTATTTCTGATCTGATTTCCTCTATATCTTTCTGTAGTTGTTTCTTTTCCTCAGATGCTAATATTTCAGAGATTTCAGGTGGGGGATTTCCAATTTCTTCTATGCTTTTGTCTCCTGCATTTATTCTGGGTGAGCTTGCAGGCTGAGAGTGCATTTTGCTCCTTCTCTTTGTCTGACCTTAGGTATACAGCTTTGGTAGAGTACTTGCCTTAGCACCAGATCTGAATCTACCAAGTTCAAATTCATTCAGGTAGATGTGGCTTGGGTCTAGCTGCTGAGCACCACTTATTCATGCTGCAGCCCTTGGATGTGAACCTGGTGTGACACTCCAGAAAGGTATTCTTCTCCTAGATTATCTGGATGAGTCCTGTCTCTAGCTTTCCTACAGGGAGTTCTGTCACAGTTTTCCACACAGGGCTGTCTGATGGATGAAATATCACTCATGTGCCTGGCCTTGTTGCAGATGAATGAAGAATGGATGCCAGGGATCTTCTGTGCAAATTATTTTAGAGCTTTATTCTGCTACCTTTTTTATGCACCTTATTTTTTCAATTTTTTAAGCTTTTGCTCCATGAGAAACATTGTATGACACTTGCAGAGCATGCTGCTTAAGAATGAAATGTTTACCAACTAGCTTAAAGGGTAAGGAAAGGATCATTTATTTACCTCACCACAACAAATGAGTCATGTGCCCTGATAGAAAGATAGACTCCTTAGCCTCCCTGTGCCTAAGGTGTTGATGTTGCCTGGGATGCAACTGTATGAATTGAGCCAGATGAACATATGGCAAAGACTAATTAAAAGACTCCAACTGGGAACAGCCATGCCTTTTCAGAGCCACTTTCTAGATTGTTGAAAATTTCTAGCCACAGAATATTCTGTTGTCTTGTTTAGCAGTCTGGCCGAATTTGGAACTATATGTAAATCCTACTTATGCAGAAGATAGGTTGTACACAATGCAGAAGTAGAAGGATCTGTGGAATTCTAAAATTAATATGTTCTGAAGTTCAAATGAGAATTATTTCAGTTTTGAAGGTGTGCTGTTATCCTTACACTAATAACAGAGGAATAAATTATGATCTATAAGTGTGACTTATACTTTTTTATGAGTGGTACTTTCATTTTATTTAATTTTCCACTTTCCTTTTTTATTTAGATCTATTAAAGTCACATTATTTTTCGTGAATGTATTCTAGATCTAGAAAATTAGCATTGAGTATTTTCAGAGAAAATGCCTACGAAAGAAAAGAATATGTGCAAAAAAAAAAAATATATATATATATATATATATTCATATACATGCATATATTACATAATATATGCCTCTAATTCATATGTATATGAATGTGTGCATGAGATTTTTTTAAACTGCAAATGAAATATGTTTTAGTGAACAACCTTAAAACACATACATATTTTAGTGTTAGAATCAAGGAATTCTGTTTGTAACATTGTGTATATTTACCTGAATGTGTTGGTTTCACTTATATTTAGATAGCCCTCACTTTTAGTTACATTTCACTCTGCATGTTAAACACTACTCTAGCTCTGCTTATCCCCTTATGCAAGTTTCAATGCACCCCTCCTGATCTACTGAAGATGCGTTCTCCATTGTTGTTATCGTTTATGTCTAGTTGTCCCCCCAAAGCCTCTTGTAGTCATTGGGCCGGGACTTCTATAGATTGAGACTTGACTCATGAGTCACTGGGATTATGTGTGTTAGTACTGATGGGATTATCAATTTGATTAGGGCTGGGATTATGGGTGTGGTCTAGGATGGATATCCTAAGGCAGAGAGCCTCATTGGAATATAAAGAGCGACAAAGAGACAGACTCAAGTTGTAGCTGTTGCTCTCTGCTTCCTTGTTTGGTTGGCTGCCTCTGTCACCATTTTGTTGCTGTTCTGCTGCCATGAACTGGATGTTCTCTGCCCTGTTTCACTCAGCCTTGGGCCAGCCAAATATGGACTGAAACCTCCACGAACTATGAGCTAAATAAGCCTTCCCTTTCTTCATGTTGAGTGTCAGGTATCTGTCCCAGCAATGAGTAAAAAGTAACTAAGATAATTGTGATCATTCATGAGTAATAGGTTGTCTTTGGTTTCTTCGTCTTGCAACTGTAATATCTTAAAAACTGTGGCTTATTCTAGGGAGGAAGTAAATATGTTTTGAGGTTCTGTACACACATTCTTATTTCATGAGCAGCTAAATGCATCTGCTATTTTCCTTCTTGAAAACCATTTTTATATCACGCTTAGTTTTCTTGGTTGTTTGCTTTTAAGATGATTTTTGCTATAGGCAGCGTACCTTTCACTATTTATATCACCAGCCCATAAAACTCAACAGAAGCATATATGGCTTGATTATTCACATCAATAAAACATGCTCTTACAATACTTGCCTGGGAATTAAAATGGAAGCTATTGATTAAACACATATCTCAGAACATCTCAGTTGCGGTTTTTTCTTATGGGAATTCTTTTTCATATATATATATGCAGAAATCCCAGAATGAATTAACAAACACTCTGGATCAAATTAGTGAATGTATATTTCAACTACTTTTTTCTTTTTTTCTTTTTTTTTTACCATGGTAATGTGCTATTGTCCATGCTGCAAAATGGGACCCAAAGAAAGCACGGGAGACTTAGAGAAGCATATTATCAGTTTTTAGGAGAAATTTCACATCAAAATCCACAAATCGAAGTCTCTTTACTTGGTAGTGTGAGATGTGGGGTACACAGAGACAAAGAAGTACCTTATGTGGAAAAGCAATGTCATAGCAAAGGGGTGGAGACATGTTTATAAGGGACCATCATGTGTGCTAATGTCTAGAAAGGTTCGTTACCAAAGCATCATTGGTTAATCAACAGCAGAGTTAGATGTCGATTCATCAGATTGAGGAAATGATTCTTGCCATTTAAATACAGCAGCCTGAATAATTTTAAAAATGATTAGTGTGCCAATGTTTACGCGATAATTTGCAAGTAGAATACATATTTTAAAAGTAAAGAAAAGAGGGTAAGTTTTATCAGCAATACAGTCCTGTGTGCATATCCTTTCTCTCTTGCTTCTTTCTTGTCCCTTAAAAACAATTTGAACCATAAGTTTCAGTACTATTTTATTTCATTCTCTCACGTTTAGGCAAACAATAGTCTCACTCAGCATGGCTCATTGAGACAGAAATGATTCCCTGCATAGTTCATTTTTGTCTTGCTTTAAGCTGATGTTTGCTGTGAGCCATGGCTTTTAATTCGCCAAATCATTCCAAACTAACAGTTTATATACAGGACAGACAGAAAAACTTCCTACTTGCTTCAGGAAAGTCTTGCGTAAAGTAATGCATTTTTGGAGCATAGTGGGGCTTAAGTTAGTGTATCTGTTATTCCTAAACACTGTTTCATTCTGAAAGCATTTTGTGGTTATCTTGCCATATTATACACATTTCTAGACTGCAGTTACCAGATGTTTTCAAGCTATATTTACGTGTAGAGCAACACAATTTTGATTATAATTCCGGTAGAGTTCACTAAAGTTTCCTACCTTTAATCATTGCTCTTAGGGCCAGGGAGATAGCTCAGGGGCACAAGTTCCTGCCTGGCAAGTGCAAGTGCAAGGTCCTGAGTTTGACCTCCGTTTCTGGGGGAAAAAAAAGAAAAGAAAAAATATTATCGCTCTTTTGTTATATTACTACCATTGTCACAAACATTGAATTGTCTCCAAATTATCTTATGTAAAGATCAAATGTGAAAAGTTTATTGAAATAACTCTTCTAACCATGTTTGAAAAAAAAGAGAGCAGTTCACGTTTTGCCTTGTCAAAATTTCAGTCATCAGTGTATATATACTCAGTTACATTGGTGTCAAAGTATTTTTCTTGGATTTTCCCTAGAGAATGAGGATGCTTACACACAAACACACACACACACACACACACACACACACACACACACAGTACAGCTTTTTGTTTTTTATTTCAGGTCATTTTATTATGAATATTGAAAATATCTCACTGTGACTGGAATTCTTATTTAACCTCTTAAAACAAGCAAGTCCAAGTAGATGAAGACATGAGAATAAATGGGAGTTGTTCTGAAAATAATATTTTCAGAAAACAGCCAGCAGTTTTATTATTTTACTGTACCACCTAATAGATTTAATCAACATATACTTTGTTTGGAAGGGGGGGCAGGACTCAGAATTGAACTCATGATCGTGCTTGCCAGGCAAGTTTTGTGCCACTGAGCTATATTCTCATCCATCAGCATGTATCTAGTAAAAAATTTTCACTTCATTCAAAATATAGACATACTTGAATCTGCAATAGCTGAGCTGGGCGTCCTACACTGTCATGTACTGATGAAATTGTTTAACTTCTCAAATTTCAGTTCTTTGAGTGGTGTATGCTATCAGTTTCATTCCTTAATCCCTTGTGCTTTGGACATATCATTCCAACAGTAAAACAGAAGCATCTCACACCCTATAGACAGACTAATTACTTACAACACTTCCATTTGTGTGCCAGCCACTGTTGAAAGCATAGGGGATCAAATAGAAAACAAAGCAGGATAAGTCCCTGGCTTGAGGCAGCCTTAATTATACCATAGGGATGCAGGCAGAAAATCAAAAGCAAACAAATTTACTTCTGATAATGATAATATGCTATGAAAGAAAACAGAATGGAATATGAATGAGAAACGGTTGTTGAGAAGGAACTTAGCACAGTTTATCCTGTTCTTGACAGGACTTAGGATCATCTATTATAAATATTCCTATTAGCATGATTCATTCTTACAATTTTGTCTGTCACTAGGCATAAATTTATAATCCCAAATGCCATTGTTCTAGAAGTTGGGGTACCTACCTCAAACTGCACCACTTACAATATTTATTATGTAGGCAGGAAAACCTGGGTACATAGCTTAAAAAGTTACACAGAGACAATCCAGCTCTTCATGAATGCAAAACAAGTTTCATAATTTCAGTTTAAATAGTTTGTTAGGACACATACTCTACAATTTTGGTGACTTTTTTGTTTATATTTTGATGATGCTTTGAAAAGTAGAAATCAAATAATATAACTAATAATTGTCATTTTGATTCCATAAGGGTCAATTTCTGGCTTTCTTCCTAACTCATCAAAGAGCATAATATTGTTTAGTAAAAGGAATATCCTAAGTGACTAATATACTGTATTGATGATTGCTTAATGTTATGTTTTTGAATGCAAAAGTGATTTACTTGTATGACTTATATTACTTGGATTAGAGCCTTGATCATCTTCATCTGTTTTGTCAGTTAAGCTTCATATAAAGGGTAAATTCTCCTGACCTTCACAATGCTAATGTTAGCAATTGGTATTGTGAACTTCCCACTAGTTCAGCAAAATGAATACTTTAAATTTAAAAGTGAAGATGACTTGCTCAGGGTTTTATTCAATGAATAATTAACCATTCCATGGAGGACCATGGTATAAATAACAGCAATGATACTGACATTAAAATAAAGTCGAAAATGAGTGATTTTCTTCTGCTTCATATGTACACATACAACTTTTGCAAATATGCTTTCAGCTTAGGCAGCTCTAACTTCATTCTTTTATATTACTGCATGTCTGTTGTCAAAATTCATTTGCCAAGTGTCCATCAGACTCAGCTAGAGTTCAAAAGAGAAAGAGTATATTGGAGTAAAGACAATCTAATATTTAAAGATATTTGTTCAAACAGATCACCTTAGTGTGGTAATTAGGGCTAATTGTATCATGAATGCAAAGCATTCCCTATTCACTACCTCTTCCCACAATTATAAAAAATCAATGGATCTTGACTATTAAATGTCTGAGTATGTTTTAGTTATCCTTACTTCAGAGATTATTTCGATCTAATTTCCTTTCTACCTTTCTACAGTTATTCCTTTACTTGAGATGCTATTAATTCAGAGATTTCTTTTTTTTTTTTTTTTTTTTACTTTAAAGGTTATTTCTGATCTCACTTCCTCTATACCTTTCTGCAGTTATTTCTTTACTTCAGACACTATTCAGGGATTTCAGCTGTGTGACTTCATTTTCTTCTATGCTAGTGTCTCCTGCATTTGTTCTTGGTGGGCTCGGGGCCTGAGATTGCATCTTGCTCCTCCTCTTTGTCGTTTTGTATAGCATTGTCCTCTAACCTTTGGTGTAGAGCTTTGGTGCAGTTATGCAGTTAGCACCTACTGAAATTTGGGTCCCGATCTCCCACGTTTGATCTTGTGCAGATGTGCCCGGCTGGGTCTGGCTGCTGTGCTCAGCTTTTCCCTGCTGCAGCCCATGGAAGCGAACCTGCTGTGCTCCTCTGGCAAGATGTTCAGCTCGTGGATTAGCTGGGAGATTCTGATCCCCCAGCCTCTCTGTAGGGAATCTTGCTGCCAGGTTCCCCAGGATGCACTGGGTCTGGAGTCTGGATGGGGAAGTTCTGGTTGTGGCATGCAGGCAAAGGTTCCTACCCATATGTTGGCCCTGGGTTCTGGGTGGGGAAGTTGTTCCTCATAGTGTTTTATTAACAGTATTGAAACTGTAAATATCGCCCTCATCTTTTTTCTGTACCTAATTTCAAAGAACATTTAACTCATTTTCTGTAATAGTACTATATTATTGTATATAGCATGTATTAGACCTTATATAGGGTAATCCAGAGTCCATCTAATTATGTTACTACAAATAAATGACTTTACTTTTGGCTGTATACTTCAGTCATGATTTTCCATTTATCTAAGATTTTTTTTTTTTTTTTTTTTTTTTTGTCTTTTTGAGACAGGGTCTTGCTATGCAGTTGAGGCTGGCCTTGAGCTCACTTTTGTAGCCCAGGCTGGTCTCGAACTCGCACCGATCCTCCTGCCTCAGCCTCCCGAGTGCTGGGAGTACAAAGAATTATTATTACAGTAATAACATGTGCAATCAATATTCTACATATAGCAAAAATATATTAATGTGAAGTATAATACACTGATAAGTTTTGTCATAAAGTATCTTCATATGAATATGGAGTGGTAGTGTTTTCATGCAAGGTTTCCTCAAAGTTGAAGTTGAATTTATTGTCTTGCCTTGTGAATGTACTGAACCTTGTGACACATTAAAAAATTAATAGGGTTTCATCAGCATTCAGTCTTAAAAGATGTTTAATATCACATGTAATAATAATTAAGCGTTTATTTCCATTAGCATTTTTAAAAAAATGAATAAGTGGGATAAAGTATCAAGTACTCAAAATTGTCCTAGTATATAACATTTGTTCCACCTTAAATAAATAGTAATGTTACATAATTTCTGGACAGTTTCAGAAACATAGAGAGATTTAATAACATAAGCCATGTATTACTCATTTGACTGAATAACACTTGATTCTCAGCATCCTTATACAGAAAGAAGATTGTAATCTCCCACAGCTATCTTCTGTATTAACTTAGTACTGTAATTTTTTTTTTTATTCAGAGTCTCACTACACAGTGCAGACTCATTGTGATCCTCTTGTCTCAGGCTTCCCAGTGCTAGGATTACAGGTGTGCACCACCACTCTTGGTTTCAGGGTCCACACAACACAAGGTACTGAGGACTGAACTCGCATCCTTGTATTTACCAGGCAGGTGCTTAGACTGCGGAGCTATCTCTCCAGCCCCTGTAAATAAATATTTTGTAAAAGCTAAAGCTTCTTGTAAAAATAGACATTAATTTGTGAAATAGAATACAAGGCAAAATAATTTTAAAACTATGTAAATAAAGAACAACTATAACTTAAAAATCTATATTGCTTATGAAATTCTCCCTTAGGTTTAGATTTAGAAGTATAAACCTCGTTTAAAGAGCACAGATTTCTCCTACGTTTTCATCAGTGGTGCAGAGAATGGCACATTTACCTACTGCATTTCCACTAGGGGTAATTTGTCATTGAAAATATTACAAGACAAGTGGCTCCTACCGAAGCAAAAGGGAAATTTTGGGTAGCTTGTAAAGCATTCAACTAAAATTTCTTAAGTAACCAAAAAAAAAATTAAATAAGTACCTTTGAAACTGTTTACAGCAATAACTGCAATATCTATGCTACTTTTCTACAGCTTGGTGATATTTTAAGGTAAACATGTTCAAAATTTTTCCCCTCTCAATGTCATTATTCAATTGCTCAATTTGAGTAGTTTTATTTTTTGATTAATGTAGAACACAAAAGCATTTTATGAAAGGCAATTTCAGCTTTTATTTTTTTAAATAAAACAGGGAACATTTTTTTTTAATTTTAGAATGGGAAGTAAACCCAACCCAGTTCTACATCTAAGATTTAGTTCAGCAGTGCATAGTTAATAATATGAAGAAAATACGAGGTGGGGATTTGAGAAGGGATTTTGACTCTTGAGAGTTGCTGAAGGTTTGCTCAGAGCTGGATAGCAGTGTAGGTCAGCTTTTCATCTAATTTAATCCTCACAGTGCTCTTATTTCAACTCTGAATGAAAACATAGAATTCTGAAAAGTGAAGTGGGCTGAAGGTTGGGTGCTCAACAGTGGAAGCAGGATGGGAAGAGAACAAGCAGCTCAAACTTTCCAGGGAAACCATTGCTTATAATTTACCAAAGATAAAGGCATCTAAGTACTTGAAGTCAGCAGAAAATCTGTTGTTATTGTGATAAAGTCAAATACTGTATAATCATTGTTATCAACAGCAAGCTTGGTTGCTTCTGTTTTTTTTTGTTTTTTTGTTTTTTTTTTCTTGTTCTTCTTCTTCTTTCCTTAAAATTTGTTTACAGCAATAGCTACAAAATCTGTGCTATTGTCTAAAAATTTGTCTAAAAGATATACTACACAACCTTATATTAATAGTGAGTTCATAAAAGAGGTTTGGTTTCCAGTGAGAGTAGGTTTGATATAATACTATTACTTCTGTTAATTTTCTGACAAAAAATTGACTGAAGTTTTTCCTTTCTGCAAAATTTTGATGCTACTGAGCTCTTTCTTTAATTCAGTGGACAACCAAATGTATTACAAAATAAAAACATATCCTTCTTTGACTTTCTTCAACTTCTGCTATGTGTAATAACACACAAGAAGGGTATAGCTTTTGAGAGCTGTTGCTTCTTTAGTACTTGTAATGTCTAAGAAAGATGTTGTAACATTTACTAAAGGCAAGCCATATAAACCACAATCTAATCTGTGGCTTTCATTCTGCTCTTAGATCATATAAGACCTGTCTCCAGTCTCTGGAAGATAGTTTTCATGGTGGATAGACATGTATAAGCAGTTTTTTTCCTAAAGTAGACAAAAATATATCAAATTATTTCCTCCTTCCTGTAGAAGAGAATACAGCATGCCAATAATGACACATGATAGTTATTTATATTTCATTACCTTGTAATTTATGGAACCTATAAATATATATAGTGTAGTCAGAAAAAATTTAAAGATTGTGGGCATCCTTCATGTTTTTAAAAAGAAATATCCATAAAATTTTCAGCCTCTCCAGTTCTGGGGCTGGCAAGATAGTTCAGCAGACTAAAGTGCCTGCTTAGGCAAGCTTAGGCAAACAGAAGGACCGTGGTTCAATGCCTGGCACCACATATCATGCCAGCCATACCCACAGAGCGGGCTTAGTTGGCCACAGTGTCTGGTCATGGGAGTTCACGCCTATAATCCTAGTGCTGGGGAGGCTGAAAACAGGGGGATACTATGAGTCCAAGCTGTGCAGCGAGACCCTGTAACAACCAAATGCGTTAAAAAGAGTGAAAGCAAGCAAGCAAGCAAGAAAGAGCAAGCAAGCTTTAGTTATGAGAATGTGAAATTACTTGGGCTGTCCTCAGGTTTTGTTAGGAACTGAATTTTTTTTAACTTTATTTATTGAATTTATGGCCAGTTTAGCCTACCCAGGGGTGGGGCTGGTGCAGCATGTGGTGCCAGGCATCAAACTACGGTCCCTGCGGTTGCATAAGCTTGCCTAAGCAGGGACTTTAGATCACTGAGCCCTCTTGCTGGCCCAGCAATTGAATTTTTGCTGCAATTTCCTATTAAAACTTTTCTACTTTTACTAGTATTTTATTTCTTACGTGTGAGCTATGATTAATATCCAAACTTCATTGTTTTATCGTTGAAAATGTGCTATGTTATGATATGAATTATGCTATGTGATGGGAAAAGATCTCCTACTAGCATAGTTTTGAATCCAGTTCTCCAGTGTCATGGCATGAATCCTTCAAATCTACTTCCTTAAAATACAAATCTATATATCCATGTGTTTCTTCAGGAAAAATGGATGATGTTAAGTGCTTTCTGTTAAGAATTTGTTATACTGTTTTTAACAGGATTGCCAGGTTTGACTCACCTTTTCAATCAACCTGTAATCTAAACCACATTGCAGACAACAATGGGCAGTATAGCAACCATTGTTGAATACCTGTCATCCTGAGATTCTTTCGAAATTGTATACTGTTTCTAATGTCCTATCTATTGTTTTTTTCTTCTCTTTAAAATAAAACAAAATTTGCCACATACTGTATGAGAGATTTGCTGAAAATCATGCTAAAACTCGCAAAAAGCATATATATGTTATTTTATCCTAATAAGGCTCCTGCTGTTACTATCTATGAGGACATAATACAATCCCTGCAGTGTTTAACAAGTTCTGTATTGAGTATAAAGTTTTTCAGCTTGATTCTTTTATTTTTCTAGCAAAGGATATCAAGTATGACTATTATAGGGTAGAAGTAAAATGTTTATTGGAAAAGTAACAGTTTGTACTAATGGCTGAACAGCAGAAATTGCCTGGATATAGTTCACTATGTTCTAAGGGATGGGCTTCAGCCTAGGAAGAACTGTCCAAAGTGAAGACATCAGTAAGTTTTATAAAGCTTCCTACATCACTCTAATAGATAACCATGTTTGGGAACCAATGGCTTAAAGTGTTTTCTTCCAACTATTTGGAAATGAAATGATGACAAATATCCAGAGGTACAATGAAAAGACTGCATATAATATAAAATATGGAAATAATTTTGTAGATTTTTTATAGATATATCTTGGGGTCACTAGATGTGAGGAAGAATTTTTTAAATTGTTGATTCAACACTTGTGGGAATTTTATGAAATGTGCACTGATCTCAACTTACAGATGAGAAAATGGAGTCTGTTTAATTAAGCATTTTCTGCTCCCAAAGAACTGAATCAAGTTTCAGAATCTGTTCTACTCCATTGGTTCTCAAAGTATGGTCTTTCAGTTAAGTGCTTCTCATTGTTTGGAAAATTATCATTTATGATTTCTGAAGAAAAAAATCCTAAGCAGTAGCACTGGTGATGCCAAATAACTTGAGACAGCTGATAAAGTGAGCTATTGAACAATCAGTGATATCAATTACAAACCTGTCAGCCTCTGAATATTTTCCTGGAATTTTTCTAAGAGAAATCCTCAAGACAGTTGTTTTTGTTGTAACTTTGGAAATAGACTTCGACTTTTTGTGGAATTTAAATATTTTAATTCTTATAGCCACCAGGTGCCTAGGTACTTATTTAGTAAACTAGAATCGAGGCCAGGAATTTACAAATCTAAGTTTCAAGGTGTTGCTGAATCTGGTCTGACACACAAAGCTGGAGATCAGTTGTGCTACACACCCTGCCTCGCTACTCTGTGTATATTGCACTATACTCTTTTTAAGTACAAGGACGATATATGCATAAAATCCAAGTCTCAGCAGACATAAAATGGTTTTCTTGTTCAGTTACATTTTTTATGTGGAAATGCATAGACTGGAGCTCTTGGGAGTTGGTAAAACTCTATGTAAATCACATAAATTGTCATTGAGTAAATTCTCAATGAGGAATTAGGAAATTGAGATTGTATAAACAAAACGGCAATGAGAGAGAAAAGAGATTGTAGTTCCAGTGTTCCCTTTGGGCTATCTTTTTAACAAAACCCAACTATATTCTCTTTTACTTTTTGTTCCCTTCAATTCTTACTTCATTTTCCTTTGGTTAGATAACTCAGTGGTTAACAACATAGCGCAAAAAGTTAACATCATGAAGCCGTTTGTCACTGATATGTGTATGAAATTCAGTCACATTCTAAGGTATTAATTTTTTTGTACAGCTGTGTTGGGATGAGAGATTATCTTTGCAATTTCATAATAATGAATCAGCTTGGAAAAGCGTTATAATATATCATGTGTATGCACATGCAGGGGTAGATTTTGACTAAAAATACAGGACAGAATATTAGCTATTTTCATAGAAATAAAGATAAAAAATGAGGTAAAACTATTTTTCTGGTAATATTTCAGTTCCTACCTTATTATTTACGTATATCAGACACAATACTTTATATATGTTTTCAAAATTTATATTTTAACCGTTTCTTGTCACAAATTATTTTTTACATCTGTGGCAGTATATTTTGAGTGTAGTTCTATGTCTTTTGTGGTCTCTAGTTCATATATATCACAATATGTACTTAAAATCAGAAGCACATCAGAGAGCTATAAAGGAGCATTTTTTTTTTTTTTTTTTGGCTTTTTGAGACAGGGTCTCACTGTGCAGTTCAGGCTGGCTTTGAGCTCACTTTTGTAGCCCAGGCTGGTCTTGAACTTGCAGCGATCCTCCTGCCTCAGCCTCCCAAGTTCTGGGATTACAGGCGTGAGCCACCACGCCCGGCCTAAAGGAGCATTTTAAATTCGCTTTCTGTAATAGATAATACTCTACCAGGGCCCAGTGGGATGGCTCAATGGTCTAAAGCACCTGCTTGGGAAAGCTTGGATAGCTTCAGGGACCGCGGTTCGATCCCTGGCCCCACATGCTGCGCCAGCCCTGCCCTCGGGGCAGGCTGAGCCAGCCATAAAAATGAGTGAGTAAACAAAGGTTCTGAAACAAGAATAAATAAATAAATAAATAAATAAATAAATAAATAAATAAATTTAAAATAAATAAATAAATAAAAATTTAATACTCTACCATCTAAAGAAAAACACATCTATTAACATTACCACTTCCCCAAACATTGCCATTCTTATAAGGTATTAGGAGCCAAAAGCTTCTAAGTGAAATTAGAAATGTGGACACTCATACTTTTAATATTTCTGCATACAGACAAAAATAATACTAACCATACAACAGAGATGCTCTGTAAGTAGAACTAATATTTGTAAAATGCTTAGAAGAACGTCAAGTACCTGATGCTATAGAAGTGCCTGATAAATTCCCTGAGTAATTATCCAATATTTATTTAAAACTTCTTCATATAATATTTCTTTTTTCATATTGCTTTGTTTTTTATTAATTTTAATGTGAAAGAAATAGCAATGAGACAGTTTCAAAACAGATTAGCACAGTTACAAAAATAAGACACTGCACGTAATTGTCCTTGTAGTAGTTATTCACAGTACAAAATACAGACATGTATCTTTGTCTAACGCGATTAGTACAAGTCTTTCTTCTCATTGATCTAAGAGAAAATAGCTGTATATCTATCCTAACTCTCTCTCTCTCTCTCTCTCTCCATATATATATATATATACATACACACATATACATATATATTTTATTTATTTTTTATTGTTTAATTAATATAATGCATGTTATTGTCTTCATAGTAGTTGTACAGAGTACAAGGTGAAGACATAAATTTTCTAAACAATATTGGTACAAATATTTCTTCTCATTGAATTAACAGAAAGTAGTTGTATACATAGTCCAATAGTCTAATTGTCCATAGTAGTGGGTTTTTGGCAGAGCTGACATTGTTGGAAGCTATTGACGTGAGCCTTTTACAGCTCAGCATATTAATATGGCTTTAGTTTTTATGTCTCATGGTTAAACTTCTCTGCTGCGTGGTCAAGTCCAAGTTAAAGCAAGGCTTATGTAACAAAACATGTAACTTTTGTATCTAACAAGGTCAGTCAAATCCCCCCAGGATTTGTCTTGAAACCATGAACAGCACTTTGTAGAACTTTTGTCGGTGTCACCTGTCTGGATGAATCACAGCCATTGCTTGACCAGTTTGCTCTCTGTGAAGGCCTGAGAGAATGTTTTCTCTCCAGGTGACTCATACATTGTCAGTCCCTTTCCTCTGTGGCCCCATGTTCTCACTGACGAGAAAATTTGGGACACCACTGACTTATAGGATGTTACAGTATATGTCCAGAGTCCAGAGTCCTTACTGACCTTGAAAGGCTATAGCCAAAATATTAGCTATCCTTGTAGCTCTTCTTTTTCTCTAAATTTTTGGTCTGCATACTTAAGTTGTTAACTCTCCAGAAGAGAAGCTTAATGATGCTATTACTCTATAACATAGATATTTGAGCTTAACATCACTGTCTTTCTGAATATTAAATGCCTTAGACTTAACATGGAACTGATATTTTCCATCAATCTTTGACATGCTAATAAATCCCTATAGAATAGCTGAATGGAAATCAGGAACTTGAGAATTAAACAGTGAAGAGATGGCAAGCAGAAAAGTTAGGAAACATGGCAGGGGCAAAACCATGCACATATGTATACACAATGAATTAGACAATCTCCAAAAGATTTTGAAACTCAGACTAGCAATGTGTAAGACTGAAATCATGCTTAGAATGCCTGTTATTCTGTTCTTTTAGATGTGTTCTGCTTGTAATGTCTTTTCAGCTATTGCTATACTCTCTCTCGCTCTCTCAAATAAATGTTTTAAAAGAAAACAAAATAGGATAAAGAGAATGTCAGACAAGGAAAAAATGCCATAGGATTGACCTACTATCCTTATGTATATGCTTAGATTTCTAAATTTCTGTGTAAAAGTTGTGTAACAGTTTTTTTAATCATATATTTTGAAGCAAGACTTATTCTCTAAAGTGTCCTTGTCATTTTATAAATATATGAAAGGACTCTTTGGGTTGTGTTTCTGTCTACCTGTCTGTTTAGGACATCATCTAGGAGTTCCATGCTGAGTGACACAATTCTACTCTTTTTTCAGATCCTCGCTTCTATTCCTGCATACTTCCTTGCAGGTACTACTTTCCCCAGCTGACTCCCAAAGATGCTCCTCTGCTAGTGAACTGTATTCCCTCACTCACTTTTGGATATATTAATATCAGTGGACTATAGGGCTGACACTTTGGGATATGAATTTAAGACACGTTAAAACCCAAATAAAGAAAACTATATTATTGGTAGAATATGATTAAAAGTATCACCTGGGTGTGGTGGCACATGATATATTAATATCAGTGGACTATAGGGCTGACACTTTGGGATATGAATTTAAGACACGTTAAAACCCAAATAAAGAAAACTATATTATTGGTAGAATATGATTATAAGTATCACCTGGGTGTGGTGGCACATGCCTATAATTTCAGTACTTAGGAGGCTGAGGCAGGAGAATCAGCATGAGTTTGAGACCAGCTGAGGATATAAAAGTGAGCTCAAGGCCAGCCTGAACTGCATAATGAGACCCTGTCTCAACAAACAAAAAAACAACAAAAAAACACCAATTATATGAAAAAATATAGAAATTTATTGAGGGAGAGCTGGCCAGGTAGCTCAGCAGACAAAAGCACCTGCTTAGGCAGGTACAGGGACTGAAGTTCCATCCCCAGCATGCTGTTCCAACCCAGCCCCTTGGGTGTACTGAGACAATGACTGAGACTGAGCATGGTGTCAGAGGCCTGTAATCTTAGCACTTGGTGGGCTAAAAACAGGAAGATCACTATGAGTCCAACCTGTCTAGAGAGACCCTGTAGACCGTATACTAAATAACAGTAATAGTAATAATAATAATAATAATAATAATAATAATAATAATAATAGAGGAAATACTAAATGAATGTTCTTCAACTTTTGTTGATTTTATTTCTTTTCTCTTCGCCAGTTTTCCACACTGAGATTAAAAGACTGCAATAAGAATGACTTAAGAAAGGAGTCTTTGTTCTCAAATGTCAGAAAGTTTTGATGTTTGTCTTTCCTTTTTCTTACCTTTACTCTTATGAATACAAAGCACATGGTAATCTGAGCAAATAGTAGTTACTATGTTGAAGGTAATATGTTTTTGTTCCTGTCCCCAGTATCTCACATTTTCACACCTTCTGAAAGTATTTCCCCATGTTACCATTTTCTCTTCTTCATGGCTCTAAATTTCTACAGTCTCAATCTCAGTTTTGCCCCCACCTATGATCCCTCTGGGTGATGAATGCGCTGGTCATTCCACCTGAGCTACAGTGCGGTACTTGGCAGCCCTTTCCTTCTCATGTTCTCTTTCTTCCCGCACCATCTTTCCTTTTCTCAGTTTCGCCCAACTATGTCTACATCTGTTCACACTTTACTAATTTAGAGACCAGTCTTCCACTTCTCACCTGGGTTATTCAGCACTGACTGCTCATCTAGAACAGCCTTACTCGCAAACTTCCCAATGCCCACAGAACAGTACGTGCAAGCATTGGTGCTAAATAATACGTGGCTTAATTTCTGCCGAGTTACACAAGGACAGGGATGCTCTTCAGAATGGCCCTGTCCTGTACTCTTCTTCCAAACAGCAGCCTGGGAAGCCTTGCAGGACCCATCTGTCCTGAAGTGTCTCTCAAGGCCACATGTCAGCTTTCTCCTACAAGGGCTGAAAGAGGCTTCTACTTCTCTTCCTGGGGTTTCTCCTCTGCTGATGAGGCAAGAGCTCGTTGTTCCTTTTCCTGAAAGGCTTCTGCTGCTCTTGCAGCTCATTATCCACCCCAAAGTGATCCAGCCTAAGTGCATCACCGATCCTTTTCTTGGCAGAATCTCTCTAGTGATTCCCCTAGGTGCCTCCCAGAATTATCTATGAAAATGCTTGATAAGACGTTCTAAAATTCTTGACCCAATGACAAGAACAACATTTGCAATAGTAAAAAGAGGAAGATTAAACTCCTACAGCTTTAAAGCAACATAATAATGATCTTCGAGGAGTTCACAAGGATGGAGCGTTAATTGTAATGTTCTCTCGGTGATGTGATCAGGCTAGTAATACTGCCTTCTTCATCCGACTAAGCACCCCATATTTAAAAAAGTATAACATAGAGTGTTTGTCACTTTCTATACTTCGCTATTCTTCCCATTTCTGTTTCATGTCTCCACATGAGCACAACAGTTGAAAGATTCATGGGCAGTGATAATGTTGTAATGTCAGTGGTCTGAGAAGAGTCTTCATTGGCACATACCCTCCTTCTTCCTAAATGGTAGTCATTGTAGTTGGTGGGGAGAACTATCTCACCACTGTCGGCAGTTGGCTGGTGCCAAGTGCAGAGATTCTTCCTGATTTCATGAGGCCTTGGCTTCTGAAATGGAGAGTTTGCAACTTGCACAGATATCTTGTGATCACACAGAGCAGGTCTGCGTGCTGCTTATGTGAAGGCAGGCCTGCAGCAGCACCAGAAGTCACAATCAGGTGATAGGTCATGGCTCTTGTCTTGATTACTTCTCCCTCATTGCTGAGACAACTACTCAGCACCCAAAATGAAGGAATGAAAGGTTTATGTAGCCACAGTCAGTGGAGGTTTCAGTCCATACTCAGCTGGCTCCAGGACAGTGACATGGAGCAGAGGGCAGCAGTTTGGGTGGTGAAAACCAGCAAATGAACAAGAGTAAATGAGAGCAGTGGCAACAGTGGCCGCAGAGAGCAAGTCCGCCTTCCTTATGGTGCATTTAGACTTTCCGTCCAGGCTGGCGTAGCACTCACACCCGTAATCCCAGCACTGAATCATGAATTAACCACAAAGTCTACAAACCTATCCCAATGACAACATGAGGCTTTGGGGAACACATAGATGCAAACCATAACAGCCTTCTAAACTAAGTTTTTTTCAGAATTTTTTTTCCTGAAAGCTCATGCATCCATATTCTATAGGCCTGCCTAACTCTTCTCAAGAAAAAAGCTGTATCTTAGATAATTTGAGTTTAAAGAAATCACTGCAATAGAAATGGAATTGTTGGCTGAGTATTGCTTAATTATTACATATTGTGTGGAAAATGTTGCATAACTTTAAAGGGAGCTTGGCTCGAGGCAGAGATAGACAGAAAGAGACAGACAGACAGACAGACAGACAGACAGACAGAGACAGAGACACTGAGAGAGAATGGAGAGGATTCTGATTCTTGCATTCTGATTCTTCCAGTATCTCAGTCAATTGGAGATGAGTGCAAGCAGGTCACAGAGAACTTAGAAACCTTCCATTGCATTGTAATAAGGAAGATGCTTATGTTTGTGCCAGGAGAGGTTAGGAACCCCAGGATGAAGAAGGAGCATAAAGAATGGGGAATAGTGGGTATGTGATGGTGTTCATATCAGCAAGGGTTTAGAGCAGCGGTTCTCAACCTGTGGGTCATGACCCCGGCAGGGGTCAAACGACCAAAACACAGGGGTTGCCTAAAGCCATTCCAAATCAAAGCTGTAGCAAAGTTACAGTTTTGAAGTAGCCACCAAAGTTATTATTATTTTTTTTTAATTTGGGGTCACCGCAACATGAGGAATTGTATTATGGGATCACAGCATTGGAAAAGTTGAGAACCACTACATTCCTCTACATTGTAGAGGAACCTGAAAGGCATGTCATATATTAGGAGTCTCTACATTAAGGATCCACGGGATCATAGAATGTTAAAGATGGGACAGCGTTAGAAGCAAAGTCTCTCACATCCCATGAGATCAAACCCCGAAGAAGTCTCCTTGAGATTTCACGATCAGGAAGAGGCAAAGCTATGAGTAAGGAGCTAACTTCTGTTTCCCTCTGACTACTGTTCTGTTTTCTTAGGAAATATCATGCCAGGAGGTTAACTACAGATATCCTCTGGCTATCTGTTGTGGTTTCCCTTGCTTTTTATGTCTTTCAGAGACAAAACATACTAGTAAACAATAAATAAAAGTTAGTATTTACATATTTTTTCTGTGTGACTTCAAAAGCTTATAAAGGCATTTTTTAAAACTTTGGTTCAAGAGGTCCCTAAACATGATAGATGCCCAGGAGTTTGCTTGGCATCAGACGCACTAGGTATTGAACAGTGATGCCCCCAGATCATTGTTCTCAGGGCACAGGGTAGCACTGCCCCAGCTTTATGACATTCCCAAGGTGAATAATGAATATTTTTAGTTTTGCTTGTACTATGTGTAAATCAAAGTACTTGCAGTGTTGTCACTTAGACTTAGCAGAATGATTTGCCATATTGTTTTCATCAATGAACACGATTATTCTAAGCAGACAACTGACTCCATACCCAGAATGTTTACAAAAGTCATCACTATTGACCTGCAGCTATTTATTGGTATATGCAAAGGATGATAAAATGGAGTACATGCTGCAGAGTATACTATACTTTTCAATAGTATTTTTGCAAATCAATTTTATTTTTCCACGTGTAACCTTAAAATAAAGAATTATGCTTTTTTCTCTTCAAGATGATAAAAGTTTCTCTGCGAAATTTCCCTAGGAAAATAGCACATTGCTAAATTTATTCTGTCGCTCAGGTTCTGTGGAATGAAAGTCCTGTGATGCTTTTGTATTTCCGATATGCCACTGGGCAATCTCCAGTAATAGGTTTCCCTTTTCAATATAGGTAGGAGGAAGGAGAACTCCTTGACTAGAAGCCCTGCACTTGTTTTATATATGTCATATTGCTTAAAATCTTAATCGCAAGGAAGATGTGCATCATTTCCTTTCAAATTGCAATCATATCACACTGGAAAGAGGCACCACTAGTATTCCTCAAGGGCAATATGTGAAACAGAGAGAGTTATTGTGTCAACGTTGGGTGTTCCCCAAAGGCCTCATGTATTTAGAGCCATTATACTTATCACTCAGTCCCCTATAAAACCTGTAGCTGCAGGTACTATTAGGAAGCAGCCTCAGCTGTAATAGCCAGGCCTCTCAGGGCATGGCATAGGAGGGTGTGTCTCCCTGCTACTTCTCCCCGCTCTGCTTCCTGACTGCCGTGAGGTAAGCAGCTTCACTCTGTGCCAGGACCTTCCACCTGATGCTTCTCTTGAGCCTTGTGGACCAAGGTCTGAAACTTCTGGAACTGAGAGCCAAATTTAAGCTTTCCTGCTTTAGGTTTCAAATGTCAGATATTTTGCCTCACAACAAGAAAATGACTAAGATAATACTGTCTTGGAAAGATAGATCTATGTAGACATCATTGTATCTTGTACCTTGATGCAAGGAGATCAGCCCATCGTATTATACAAGTAAGAAAATTGAGATTTAGAGATCAATAATTTGTATGAGGCTGTATTTTAAAAGTATGCATCCAGGCCTGTAGCTCAGAACTGACTCCTCAGTGTACTCCTTCCCCTAAGCTTCCCACCCGTGTATTCCTCCTGTGCACTGTGCAACTGTGACTGCAGAAATAGAAGCAAGTGCTTGCAAATGCAGCTGTGCTGAACACTTCTGAACTCTTTGGGTGGTTGATTTGGTATCAGTGAGTGAGATGCCTCTGAAGGGCTTCACACTTCAGGCAGGACAGCCTCGTGACGCTCCTATGCCCTCTCCCTCATGAGCAGTGCTGGCTGTATTGCTAGCTTCTGCCCTACAAGTCCCCCTTTGTCCTTCCACTCTGCTTTGATCGGGGAGTACATCCAACATTTCTTCGTGATTTCCTTCACCTTTTCCACAGCCTCATTCCTTGGGACCTACATAATTTTTGAGAATATCTTCAAATGTTCTTCCCATAGTTTTTTTCTTATATAACTGCCAGGGTCATATTCCTTTAAAACAAACCAGATTACATCGTAACTTCGATGACCATTACAGTGGAGCTCCCTGGCCTATAAGATAACAGTATTTGCCTTTAGAAAGAAATAGAAAAATGAAGGAGGAGGTGGAGTGAAAGTGTGTGAATGCCACAGAGAGCTGGTTGTTGTGCCTGGGAAACAAATGTTAGTGTGTCCATCATCCTGCTTTTTATATTCCTACTGTCATATGTGAAGATGTGACTTCTGGAAGAAGAGGCTTCAGTTTTCTAATTTGCATAAAAATTCTTCCACTTGCCAAGCCATGTGGCTGCGGAGATTCATTCATCTGGGGATCAAGGTTTTTCAAAATCTTGAATAACTGGTTTATTTGGTCTGGCCAGGATATTTCCTTTAATAGATGTTTGTAAATTTTGGAAGTAGGACTCTGTCTTTTATTGTGCTTCCCCAGTAGTGTATATGAGTCAGCTGGGAGAATCCTGTTAAAATCTGGGCTCTGAGTCCATAGTTGGGGTTGCTGACGTTGCTGATCAATGTATTGCATTGGCTATTCTTAAGCCTAATAAAACCTTCTCAGCATACGAGGAGCTATATAAATAAATATTGTCAAATAGGTAAACATAAGCAGGAGGAGGGAAGATGAAATCATGTCTCATACAGAAAACATGCCAAGTAATGCTGAAATGATGGAAGAGAGCGGTGAGAGTTTTCTCCCAAGGAAAAGATTTCTGACAATTGAGAGCCAGGCTGTCAATCTATTCGACAAGTTCTCTGGCTCTTCAAAGGCACAGATATAGATACTAGGGTCACAGAGTGTTGAACAACTGTTGTATACTTTTTTGTGTGTTTTAAGTAACTTTTGAGGAATTTAGGGCAGTAATTTTGTGGGACAGATTTTAAATTATTCACTGTGGTATTTGTTTTCTCTTGAGAAATATCAGAAATGGCACATTGTTATTTGTGATGGACAAACGGTGTAGCTAAATAGATTATTGCTTTTTTGGGGCCACGTACATCTCTCAGTTGCTTGTATTGTTTTAGAGATGGAGAAGATGAGGGTACTGAGCAGGATGAGGCTAGACATGAGAAGCTGCAGTGCTGTAGAACAGGACACTGGCCCTGCTGCCCCCAGGCTGAGGAATGTGGCCAGGCTCTTCAACATCTCATGCCCTCAGCTCCAGTCATCAATTAAGCGTTTTGTTGTGGAATGTGAGCTTCTTATAAAGATTCTGTACCTCAGAAAACACAGTAAGAGTATTGAATTAGATGTCCCAAGCTCCTTTTTGACATCAGAAACACAGTAATATCTGAAATTTGGCAAGACGTAGGTGAGTACCTAAGTAAATAGTATATAAATAAATGGAGGAATGAATAGCACCTACATACAGAAAATCCATCTGTGATAACAGCAAATTTGCACATTCTTCAATTTGTTGCTATATTTGTTATTTACTCTTTCCAAGGCAATTATTATACCATATTTTTTTCTTGGAATTGATTTATATCTTCTGTGTGTGTGATTTTGTTATAATAGTGGGGTACAATAAAATATTAATCCAGCCTATGCCAAATGGTTACTGTGTAGAGCTTTTCTTAACGATGACTAGTAGGCTATCTCTTAAAGCCTTTCTGGGAAAAAGCAACTGCGGATTTTTGTTTTCTAACAACATGTGAGAAGGAACACAGAGGCAGCACTCAGCTTTCTAGCAACACCATCTTGAGGAAAACACTTGTGTTTGCTGTCAAAGCAAGTCATTCAGACCATTGAACAGTGATGGTGCCCAACAGCCAAGACTCGCCATTTGAATGAAAGGAGTATTGTTAGGTCACTTGCAGAAGAGGTCTATTTTTCCTGAGAAAATTGATAACTATTTTGGCCTGCTTCAGTCTTCAGTAATTAATGACTAAGGTTATAGTTGGCCAGGAAAAAGTTTATTAAAGTAGATGACATTTCCTTTCACACTACTTGGAAATGCTTTTTGTAGCAGCATCAATTAGAAGCAGTGACGCTGGCACCAAAGTACCCATGTGGGTGGTGTCTGTCTGCCGCTCACACTACAGTGGCCCAGAGAGTTGATGTCATTGGCCCACATGGCAGCATTTCTGTGACATTAGATGCTGTCTAACCTTTAGATTTCACAGGCTTGAAACAATTATTTTTGAATCCATCCAGTGGGTCTTTTCCTAAGTTGGTTGGTGTGACCTTTATTTTTAAAAAGTGCTGGAGGAAGAAAAGGTCACTAAAAGGCATGTAAACTAATAATCAAAGACATTAACTAAAAGTCCCATCATATATTTATAAAAATTAATTTTATATAGTTGTCACCACGTTAAAAATAAAATTATGTGATTTGCAAATATTAAAATTGAGCCCAGGGAAGGGGAAAACACAGCAGGCTGTAAATTCACTATTTGTAACCACTCTTTCACTATTTCATAAGGATGTTGAACAGTCAATACTATCAGGGCACAGAAACTTCTGCTGTGTGTGTGTGTGTGTGTGTGTGTGTGTGTTGCTTGCAGAAGACCCCTTTTTTCCTGAGAAAATTGATAAGCGTTTTGGCCTGCCTCAATATTCAACAGTTTTTAACTAACAATTCTAGTCAGCCTGGAAAAAGTTGCATCAGAAGGAATATAAGGAAAAATCATAGTTCTAGGAACAATCTATTCTATGGTTTTCCTAATAGAATAAATTAGGTGAGATTTTATGAAGTCCATGGAAAAGTGGAGACAGAGCGCCCTGGGTAGCTCCTCAGTGGGGTCATTGTTGTGTGTGCCCTGGCAGCAAGATCCTGTTTTCAAATGGGAACGTTGCACGTTTGCCATGCCACCCTCATCCTGTGAGGTTCACTTTGCACCTCCAGTTCTTCTTGAGTATTCTCTGCTACATATCTTCCTGGAAATATTCACAATCTTGTCTACAAAATAAAGGAAGTGACTTTTTGAGACAGGGTCTTTCTGTGTAGTTCTGGTTGGCCTCAAACTCATAGAAGTCCTCCTGCCTCACTTTCCCAAGCACTGGAATTACAGGTGTGCACTACCACACCTCACAGGAAAGGATCTTTCATTTTGTACATTTATCAATACTTTAACTTCTATTCTTCAAAACAGCGTATCTTTTTAATTTTTCGTAAGTCTCCGCACATACTACTGTCAATGCCAGCAAAAATTCTAGCAAAGAAAGTGCTTGTTAGAAATAGAAATATGGCTAGGTGTAAAAAACAATTAACACAATTAACAGTTACACATGCTACAGTGCTCCACTTTTTTACTTCTTCCCTAGAGAGCAAAAGTGTAAGTTTTGAAAGTTAAATACTGAACTATAATTTCTAATTAGTACCTAATTTAAAGTAAAAATAATAGAGGAAAAATTGATTCTTTTGAGTGTCATTCTAACCTCAAACTTACAAGATTGTAATGGTCAATTTGGTGCAGGCTTGTCTTTAAATACATTAAATTAATGATGGAAAAGGAAAAGGGGTGGTCCTCAAGATCATCCTTTGTAGAAGTGTCCTACTGGCCATGATTCCCTTGGGTAGCAATCCTCAGTATTATGTCTTACAAATTCATGTTTTAAGACTGCACAAGTCATTACCAGGAATGGCCCTTCTCCCACTATATAGCTACTAAAAAGTGTATAGTTAATTACAACTTCTAATTAAATATTGCTTCCCAGGTCTTTTAAAGTTATTTTTCTTATTTATTTATTTATTTATTTATTTATTTGGTAGAGTGTCACTATAAAGTTCAGACTCATAGTGATTTTCCTGTCCCAGCCTCCGCAGACCTGAGATTGCAAGCATGCACCACTACGCCCGGTTTCAGTGGGCACCAACGACTGACCCAACATGTGGTACCAGGGATGGAGCTCCGGTCCTTGAACCTGCCAGGCAGGTCTTGACAGCCGAGCTATCTCCCCAGCTCTGAGCTTCTCACATCCTAAAGCATATTCCTTATACCCTTTTTTTTAATTAAAAAAATAAAATAAAATCGATATTGATCACTAGAGTAGCATCTTGGATTTAGCTTTTATGATATCTTTATTATCTTAGTTTTTTCATTGCCCTTTGATAAATACCATTTTTATTGGCAATAGTATTTTGAGGTTTCATGAAACCAGATTTCATATATGACTGTAGTATAATTTTCATATCAACAAAGTGTCCCTAGAACATTGTGGGCACTTGAAAAGTATGTGTATATTGATTTCCTGTTTAATGGTCTCTGCTGTGCTCACTAACCTTAAACAAGGAAGAAGGACCTATGGTTGTTAGTTACATCAGCTGGAGAAAAGAAGCCCTGGGCTTTAATCTTAGATAATCTTGCTGCTCTGTCTCTGAATCTTTATGCAACATGCTGTGCTTGTGTTTATATTCATTTACGTGTCTAATCTAAGAAATATTATTATACCAATGGTGTTATGTAGAGCTTCTAGGGGAAAGTGGTTACCATTTGTCTTAATTTTCTCATTGCTGAGACAAAACCCTCAACAGCCAAAGTTAGAGAAGGAGGAGTTTATTTCAGCTCACAGTTTGTAGAGGTTTCCATCCATAGTTGGTCAGCTTCAAGGCAGGGTGGCATGGCAAAGGAGCATCACATGTGAGAAACAGTCCATGGCAAGCTGCATCTTATCCCATCTAGGCTGCCTGTGTTTTGAGTCCTGCCAGGTGGGCCTTCCTGCTGTCCACACCAAAGCAGCTAGATACATCAGGGGACTGACTTAGTAATCACGTACCGTTAATCCCAGTACCACACAGCCTAGATCCCACTAGCTCCCTAAACTCTCAGTATGAGTGCATGGGGTCCATCTAGACTTGTGTCTACAAGCCATAGCACCAGTGTTTCTATAGGGGGTCCAGTTAATAACTTTGCTATGCAGAGAAAGCAAAAGAAAAGAAAGAAACAGAGTCTATAAATTCTGTATATATATTAAGGAGCGCATACTAATCTTTTGTCATGATGTTATATTTTCTGCTGGTGGGTGAAAATCTGAATGTCAGATATTTCCAATGAATTTTTTGCTTTTTTATATAATTTAATAGTAGCATAGACGTACATACCAAACATACCATACAAACCAAACATTTTGAAAATATAAGGGACACTTTTATAATTATCTAGGACTAAAAAAGTTATCTAGGAGCGAAAATATTAACTCAAATTGTTGGGTCATGTTGTACTCCCCGCCGCTCTCCCCCCCCCCCCGCCCCCCACTTTAAGCTCTTACCTCACTAGAGAGCTCTCCTGTAAGCCGGGCGTGGTGGCGCACGCCTGTAATCCCAGCATTTGGGAGGCTGAGGCAGGAGGATCTTTGTGAGTTCGAGACCAGCCTGGGCTACAAAAGTGAGTTCAAAGCCAGCCTGAACTGCACAGTGAGACCCTGTCTCAAAAAAGCAAAAAATAAATAAATAAATAAATAAATAAAAATAAAAATAAAAATGACTTTCAAAAAATAGGAAAACAAAAAGAATTATTAGCCGGGCGTGGTGGCGCACGCCTGTAATCCCAGCACTCGGGAGGCTGAGGCAGGAGGATGGTGTGAGTTCGAGACCAGCCTGGGCTACAAAAGTGAGTTCAAGGCCAGCCTCAACTGCATAGCAAGACCCTGTCTCAA
>PVJA010000161.1:0-116969 GCA_004027025.1 Myocastor coypus
AAAAAAAAAAAAAAAAAAAAAAAAAAAAAAAAAAAAAAAAAAAAAAAAAAGAAGAAAGAAAAAAAGAAAAAAAGAAAGAAAGAAAGAAAGAAAAAAGAAAATGTAACAGGATTTGTTGACTAAAGAGCAATTTAAAGATCAGTCATCACTTAGAACCAGCAGAGGCTCAGAGAGCTCCACGGAGCAGTGTGAGCAGCAAATTTTCATGAGCAGATGCAAAGCAAGGTGGAGTCATCTAATCAGCTGCAGTAGGCATCTGCAGCTTATTATATCATAGGATTGGATGATGAGTGGGCTGCCTGTGGTTGGCTATTTGCTATACTTCTATATTAGATTACACGTTTGTGGGGTGATTTGCACACTGTATTAGGTTGAAATTCTTAATGTAGGAACTTAAAGCAAGGAAACAGATGCAGGCTAATGAGTTGACTTAAAAATATCTATCATCAGTGTATCCCTGCCCCACTTAATTGCAAAACTATTTTCTTTTTATGTATTTGGTATAGGGCCTTGCTACATAGCTAAGACCCCTAGCTGTCCTCTTTGTCATAAGGACACATGCATACATGTATGTGAAGCAACACATGTACAAGGGATGATCAAAACATGTGGTGTGTGTTTAAATAGAAGTTACAGAGAAAATACAGTGCTATTCGTCCTCTTCAGAATACCTCCCATTGCTTCAAAAACCTTAACCCATCTTCCTTACCACTTTCCCAAGCAGTCCTCGATATCCTCTTGTTAACTTTTTTTTTTTTTTTTTTTTTTTTTTTTTTTTTTTTTTTTTTTTTTGTCTTACTGAGACAGGGTCTCGTTATTCAGTTCAGGCTGGTCTCGAACTCACATGGATCCTTGTGCCTCAGCCTCCTGAGTGCTGGGATTACAGGCGTGCGCCACCACGCCCGGCTACTCTTGTTAACTTTAGAAGGTGTGATAAAAAAAAAAGTGAATGCTTCTGCTGGGCACCGCCATTGCACGAAAAGGCGGGCTTGTACAAACATCATCCTTGTATACCTCATTCATGAGATCCAACACCGTGAAATTCCTGGCTCCTCTCCAAAGTCAAATGACCATGAAAGGTAAACATCTTTCAGCAATTCAGGAAGACAGACACACAGTACAGTGCAGCTCTTTAAAGATACAAAATAACTTACATGAAAGTCCTGTGTCTCTATATATGTACCTCAATATACTTTTACATATATAAAAATTAATAGGTTAATAGATAAAATATGTTTTCATCCAAGCATAAGCCAGAATTCACTGATGGCATTGACAGTTTTATACTAGCCCATACTTGGTTTTTGTTTTCTTCGTAATCCTGAGTGGATCATGCTGGGTTTTTTTTTTTTTTTCCTGCCATTGATCTTTAAGTCTGAAGAGCTGGGTGTCCTCATGGCACCTTCCTCCTTCCAACAAATGCAATGGCATCAGTAGAGCCTCACACTACGTGCGTGCTTCTAAAATGTGCTCAGCTGCCTTCCGTATCATCCTCCTCCACAGGAAGAAGAGGCTGATCTAGGTGTAGACAGGGCAGGGGTCTCCACGCAAGTGGGTAAAGCCCCAGGGCCTCACAGGACAGAAGTTCACATATCTGCTAATGCTGGTCTTGAAGGTGTTCAGGGGCAAAAGCAGCGTGAGTTTGCCCTCCTAGAAGACCACACAAATTTTCCTGTAGAACATGGATTGTAGTTCCCTAATTTTACCAATCTCTAAGGAAGAAAAGAATTAGATACTAATATGGAGACCTGGTTTTTCAATACTGACACACAGTTTGAAATAGTTCCTAAGCCCTGTGCCTGACCCAAAGGATTTCTGGGCTCACATCTAGCTGCAGGGCTGACAGGTGTAGACCTCATTTATAGAAATGCAGAGCTGACCAAGAGGGTCAAGGCATTAATGAAGCAGCGCTGTCAGCCATCACCAGGTATGCACAGCCTACAGGCTGTCACTTCTCTGTCACTAGGTGCAGAGGGGTTGGGTTAATGACATTGGAGTGGGGTGACACGCGTCACCAGGCAGACTTATCAATCTGCAGCGTAGATGCATAATGGCTTAAATTCAGCTGCCTCCTGTCTGCTGTGTTTGCTTGGTGAAACTCTGGACTTGGGAGTGCTTGCTTGTGGCTTAAGCGCTGGGAAACCTCAGTGTAAGTGAACACGGGAATTGCCCAGGGAGGAGATGTGTGGGTCACACAGGAAACCAGAATGCCGCCTCTAATTTCAGTTATTGTCTGGGACGCGAATGACGTTCCCAGTTACCTGACCAGTCTCTCCCCTTGGCTTAAACAATTTGATGAAGGAAAATAAATACTGTTCCTCAGAGCTCCAAGAGCAACACAGAAATCTGCTTATGGACATATTTGGAGAGTGAAATGAAAAAGAAAAGAAATCATCATTACCAAGCTTGAGCCCGAGTCAGTTCCACTTTATTTTTTCATCACTCACCCTAGAATGGTCTTACAGTATGGTTTGAAAGAATCTGGGAGGAAGGGAACACAGAATATCAGAAATATCAGAAATTGCATAATAGCATAATTGGGGAACTCATGTGGTGGGAGATGCCCCAGCAATCATGATTCATGACAAATCTAAAAAGATATCTGGAAACTGCGCCATGGAATGATGAGGAAGACGAACGAAGATAACGAACATGTGTCTCCTGTCTGCCTCATCTCTGATTTCCTGTGGGAGCCTCTCACTAATCTGTCAAGAGATCCAGGACGCTCACGTGCTGTCTTATTTTGGGGGACCACTCCAAGGCACTTTTGAATGTATAGCTTCATGTCCATGATCTTGACTCTCTTCTCAAAGTAGAAAATCCTTTCACCTTTCAAAATTCAAAAAGCACCAGCAAGAAGCAAATAGACCAGCGGCTGAGTGCTTCCACGCAGAGTGCTGATGGCCTGGGCTTGCTCTGTGTTCCCACCTTATGCTTGGTTCCCTGCGCTTGCAGCGGACACAGTGACAGCCACCTACCTGACAGTGTAGCTTATCAGTTTAGGTTAAGATGTAAACAGCGCATGGGAGAGTTCTATCCAGTTAAGAGCATACTATAATGTTGTCTTAATGCTAGGGTCTCCTGTGTTTTTTCCACCCAATGTCAAGTGAACTGGAGCCAATACTCATAGCATCCTTCAGGGACCTGCACTCTTAAACCCATTTCACATTTGACCTTCCTCTCACAGATGTCTGGGACCATGTCTTCTAATATCTACTTATATCTCGTCCTAAGCTATGAATTTTTTAGGGCACAAGCAAGATTACTGTATGGTACTTGTCATGTTGGGTACAGTGTATCCTACTGCCTACCCCATAGTAGAAACTCAAGATAGGCCACTTTCCTGACTTGAATAAGCATATGTATGTCACCTTGGAGGTCATAGTATTGCATATACCTTTACATTAAGTATGCACTGAGGTAAACAGGATGCTTTTGTGGCTTTAATTTACTATTTTTCATAGCAAAGCTTGATCTAGTATCTTTTCCAGAATAGCACTGTCTGTCCTGGGTGCATGTTAATATTGGTACATGCTATCATTTCTTTCTCTTACTAAGCTCTCACTCTCCTAATTTTAAATGAAATGTTATCACATATCGAACAACGCACTTATGACTTTTCTATGTTGGACATTGATTGTAAGGAATAAGTGTCTCTAGGTTTGTATCCTCTAAGCAGAACCTTTCTCTGCCTTGGTTCACATTCTTGAGGGAGTGGATAACAGGCCCATGTCTCTGAGGTCTACAAGATAGACAGCAAATACATAATAAAGAATGAATAAAATTCCTTTTATATTTTAAAATAAAGATCCAAGCCCTTCCCCTCCATATATATTTTTTTCGTTATGTAATGATGTAAGACGTGGTAATTTTTATTTATATCAACCTTTCTTTAAATAGAATACATGCAGAGGAAGCTTTGTTCTCACCTTATGCCTCCTCATTGCCCTATTTTAGTAAATATAGGAAATAAAGATAGAATTTCTTTGTTACCACTGAATCCACAAACTGACTAAAATGTTGCATGAAAAAGAATTTGGAAAAACACTATTTTGTGCTAAAAAAATATAGCTAATTAGCTTTTACTTCATTTTTTAAAGAAATTACCTAGTTAAGTAAATATTACCTACATTTTTCTTTTAACATATTTTCATTATTTGTTTATTGTTTATAGTTTGGCCACCTGTATAGGAATGCTAGGGCATCAGGGTAAAAATACTGAAAATGCAAGGACATTAGTTGAGGCAGGCAAATGATCACAATGGGAGAAAAGAAATGAAGAAGTACAGTAAAGCCTTGGCAGTGTGGACCAGTGGTCATCCAGGTGCCCAACAGCACAAATAGTGCTTGGTTTCTGTAGCACAAAGCAATAACTACAAATAAATGGAATTAACACAAGGTAAAAGTGGGTTTTAACTTACAGGCAGATTAGGAAGGACAGAATAAGGTTGTGTGTACGTGTGTGTATGTGTGTGCATGTGTGGATGTAGGTAACCAAAGAGATATACTTAATACAGGTAGCAGTTCTTAAACATGTTCGATGGCAAGGATGCTCCTCATGTGAAGGACCTTTGCTTGGATGGCTTGTGTCTGGCTGGGATGCAGAGGCCATGCAGGTGCACCCACACCACCATCCCCTCCAGCCTGGAAACTAGAGTCAGAATGCAGTAGGACTAAGGGCAGAGAGGACTTTGAGCACTTAGCTCTCAGTATAATTCAGAAGATAAGCCATTTCTCCTTTTACCAAATTTAACTTCTCCTTCATGCACAGGCTGAATTTCAAACTCACTTGCAGCTGAAGGAACACACAGTATGGGCCGGGCATGGTGGCACACACCTGTAGTCCCAGCGTGCAGGAGGTCGAGGCTGGAGGGTTACAGTGAGTGTGAGGCTGTCTTGGGCTACACAGTGAACGCAAGGCCAGCCTTAACTGCCTAGCTAGATCCTATCTCAAACATAGATATCGTACTTCCACGGGGATTTAAATTTCCTTTGACTGCTCAGAATTTCCATTTACTCTCAAACATCACATGAAGATTTTGCCACTTATGTTGTTAAATAAATATTCAATCTTTCCCCATACATATATAGATTCAACTTAGATTATATAATATGTAGTAATTTTCTTTAATTTCCCTGTCTTTAAAAGAGAAATAGGTCGTAGTTACAGTTTTCAAATTGGTAGGGAGAAAATAGTCTGGAATCAGGTGGCATGGATTACTTTTTATAAACAAAACATCTCACCTTTTTTTGGTTATCTATGATGCAGTAGCAATTTATATTGGATAAATTGAATTCACATAACAATAATGCTGAGTAGCTTGCATTTGTTTCTTTTTATATGCTTGCCCTATGGCAGAGGTAATAAAAGCAGAAATACTCAAAAGATGAAGGTATGAGCTTTAAAAACACAGAGGAAATCTGTGATCCACTTCTTGAAGTCTCCTGCCCTTGGGGTAGCAGAGAAAGGAAGCCTGGCCATCCGTGGACCCTCACGTAACTTCTCTCTACATAGGCCTCACACATCTTATGGCTGAAAAGCTCTGTAGAGCTTTGCTTCCTTCTTGCTTAACACAAAGCTATTGAGTCAGATGACCTTTAAAATCACTGTTAATCTTTACGAGTATATGGATCAACAGTTGAGAAATGAAAAGCCCAGGAACATGTAGTCATAACACCGCAAAGCAGCAACGTGGGGGAGTTTTGCAGTTTCAAAACCTTTCTGGCTGTGTCTCTCTCTGATCGTAACTGCTGATGTGGTTAGCATCTGTGATGGCCTGGGAGGACCTGGAGGGACATTTGCCCTTTGGGACCACTGGCTGTGAGAACCAGTTAGTAAGAAACAGGGGGAATCACCCTGTGAAGCCAGCATGTTCAAGAGCCACGGAATGCAGAAGCCACCTGAAAGACTTGAGCGAGCGCCTCTCATGATGGCGAGATGGTGTGCTCTCCTAGAACAGTACCTAGGCAAAGCACGGCATGAGGCTGAGGGCTTCCAAGTTCCTGCGTCCACAGCAGGCCCTGGTGAGGTGAGGGCACTGCCTTCTCCAGATGGATGCTCAAGCCTTCCTTCGTCCAGTCGCCTGTACTCCAAGAGGCCCAGCGAGCCAGCTTCTCGCTACAACCCAGCCTTTCATACATTCTGCCCATCGGAGAGAAAGTGCCCTAAGGCTATGCCTCTTGGCCACTCCTGTCTCCGTGGTTATTTTTCTTTTTTAATGTGGAAAAAAAAAATGGGGTTTTGACCAAGAATGAGTTTCCCATAAGACTCATCTTAGTGAGGAGATTATACCAGTGTCGCCGTCTTGGTCTACAGAGGTATTATTACCTAACCATGTGGTGCGCCCGAATCTACACTTGGGTCAGAAGCTGCGCACACCTTCCGGCGCAGGGTGAGACTTTGCGATGAACAAAGCGACACGCGACGCAGTGGGTTCCTACCTGGTTCAGGGAGCCTTTCTTTAAACCACACTCTATTCCTGAACCTGTTTCTAAATGCACAGAGCAACTCAACCAGCAGAATCCAAGTAATCCTATTCGGCAGGTCAGAGACTAGTTAATTTAGATAAGAAGAATGGCCAAATATAAAGACATCTTGAGTTTCTTTGAAACTTTATTGACTCACTATAAGAGCTTTAAGTTGAACTACTAAATTATATAAAACATATATTGGGTACAGCTTCTCATTGTGCAGCTTGGACTCGCAAGGAACCTCCTGTCTCAGCCTCCCTAGCACTGGCTTTACAGGCCCACGCCATGATGCCCAGATTTGGAGCTGGCACGGCATGTTGAGGGTTCTGGGGATGGCATGGCATGCAGTATCAGGGATCGAACCTGAGTCCTTGCGCTTGCCAGGCAGATGTTCCCACCACAGAGCTATCTTCGCAGTCCCTACATAATGAATATTTAGTTTCTGTATATTTTTCATTCCCAGGGAAGAAACAAAGATTTGATTGTCTTCCTCACTCCTTGTGGAGTGCTTGCTACAGAATGCAAAGCAGACGTAGGCACTGGATGCACACCGCACGGCAGTGCTAATTCCCACTGGCTACCTACCGCTTGCGCTCCCTCCACTGCCAGCGATTGGAAGATCATAACTGCAGTTCTCATTTTAAAAACATGATCAAGACATGTAAATTGGAGAATTAAGACTTTCTAATTCTACATACATCTCAAAGATTCTTTCTATTATGTGTGTGCTGTGCTATCCTTTTTTCTAGTTTTCCTTCTATTTGTTTTCTAGAAATAATCACCCACCCGCATCCCCTATCATAGCTCTAGGACCTAGCTTCTTTCATCAAAGAATCTTTACTATTTATGGGGCGCATGCGGTGCCAGGGATCAATCCACGCTCCCTGCACTTGCCTCAGCTTGCCCAAGCAGGCGCTCAGGCTGCCCAGTTGTCTCCTTGGCTCCAATCCTGACCCTTCACATCTCTCCCTCTCTCCCGGCCCCTCTCCTCTGCGCCCACCCTCAGGCGCCTCCCACAGGCACAGTGTAATCCCTGCCTGTGAGTAGCATCTCTGCCCCACGCTTTCTCCTCCACCAAAGTCAGTCTCTGAAGCAGAACCGCTGGCCAAGCTTGGGCGGCTGGAGTTCCTCACTACCTACTCTGGTTGGCTTGGTTGCTGGTGTTGGTGCAAAACCCCCGCGTTCCACTTTGGCGCCTTCCTCCTACTGAAATCAGCCTAGGCAAGAGGACGTGGGGCGCCTGACTCAGTGTGACACGGAGCTTCCCTGCAGCTGGGAGCCTTTCCCTTCTGCTAGAAAACTTGAAGTTTCCTCCCTTCTGAGCACGCTGAAGGCAGAGGCTGCACGTCACTCCATCACGCCCGCCTCAGCGCTGCCGTGGCACTGTGTCCTGCCCATCTTCAACGGGCTGCTTTGTTTCTTTTTTTACTTCTCTTTGCTTTAATCCTGACTGTTTTGTCTGCATAATTATTCTTTTCAGTTGATACTGTAACATCTCATCTAAAATATTGATACCTTACAAGCATATGGATCTAATTCGGGGAAATATAGTTATATTTGACCAGGTATTTATCGTTTGCCATAGTTGTGATTCCTTCCAGAAGAGTGGAGTTCACATTGTTCTACCTTTTGCTCCATCTTGAAAAACTTCCTTTAATCTTCCGCATAGGCTGGCTCTTCACACTGCCTCCGCCCTTGAAGAGCACGTTGACTGGTACAGACATCCGGATTGGCACCGTTTCTCTGTCTGGCACTGAAAATAACTCTCTGCTGCCTTCTGTCTCTGATCGTTTTCTCACCCTCCTTAAAGAGAAGTCACTTTGTCATTTTAGTAATTGTCTCTGTAATGTTCCTAGGTGTGATTTTCTTCATATCTTTTCCAGGGAAATTTGCATATTTATATTTTTCTCCAGATTTGTAAAATTTTAAACTACTATTTCTGCAAAGTGGATGAAATGTGATTCAATCTCTTTCCTTCTGAGATTGTATTTACAGGGATAGTGTACCTTTGGGTATTGTATCACATACAGACAGCTAAGATTCTAGGCACTTTCTATTTTACTTATTACCATTCTTCAGATTAAATGATTTCCCCCATACGCAGCGACGGTTTCTCCTCCATCTTCAGTTTGTCCTTAAGCATAATTTATCTCAGATATCTTTAGTGCCAGAACTTTCATTCGATTCTTTTTTTTAACACCTGCTCCTTCTCTGCAGGGCTGCCTTATCTTTTCACTTGCTGTGGCCCTGTTTTCACTGCCACGAATTAGCACGCTTCGGAGAGCTACCTAGAATCCCCTCTGCAGCCGGACAGTCTGATGGGTCTCAGGGTTGATTCCAGGTGGTGCGCTTTCTCTTCAGGAGACTCACACTAGATTTTTTATACACACGCTTCACTTGGGCCTTGTTATTTTTCTATTGTGGTACCTCAAGGTTCTGTTACCTGGCTCTAAAGAGTGTTGGCGTGTGTGTGTGTGTGGGGGGGGTGTGGGTGTGTGTGCGCGTGACTTGGTGTGTTGCAAGTACAAATTAAACTCTGTGGCTGGGATGGAAGTCCGGCTCTCCATTTGATTCCTCGATCCTTACTTGCGCTCTGTGTATGCTTCCCTGTGTAAGTGTGGTTCAGAAGACAGTGAGGCTAGAGCTGATTCGTACGCAGAGTATGGGCTCCCGCTCTCTGGCTGTGTCTTTCCTTGCCGTCCGCCTTCCCTCCTCTGGCTGTTGCCCCCTGGGCTCCGCGCTCTTCTTTCCCTGGCCCAAGCTCCATGGCGTGTGGAATTCTGCACACAGCACTCAGCGTGCCGCTCGCTTCCTCCACAACCACCACTTCCTTTCCTCCCTGAGTCACTGGGCTCTCCAGTGGCTTGCATCTTTTGTATATTTCATACTGTTGTGTTTTGTTTTGTTTTTTTGTTTTTTGTTTTAGTTTTTGAGTTTAGGGTTGCTTTTGGGAGGAGTATTGGTCTGGCCTTAGCTTACTTTTTTTTTTTTTTTTTTTTTTTTTTTTTTTTTTTTTTTTTTTTTTTTTTTTTTTTTTTTTTTTTTTTTTTTTTTTTTTTTTTTTTTTTTTTTTTTTTTTTTTTTTTTTTTTGTCTTTTTGAGACAGGGTCTGGCTATGCAGTTGAGGCTGGTCCTGAGCTCACTTTTGTAGCCCAGGCTGGTCTCGAACTCGCACACGATCCTCCTGCCTCAGCCTCCCGAGTGCTGGGATTACAGGCGTGCGCCACCACGCCCGGCTGGCCTTAGCTTACTTGACTACATTAGAAATACACATAAAAATGTTTTCTCTTGTTTTATTTGATAGTTGGATGTAGAAATACTATTTGTGGGTATATTCCTACTGCTTCTATGACCTCACCTCTGCTGCCATCTTTCTGGGTGAACTTTTCATGATTTATTTTTCTGTTTATTTGAGTTTCTTAGTGCTCACTGCCCACAGGATGCTGCAGCGTGGGCAGCGCGGCCTATAGGCGTAGACCTAGATGCCTAGATGTTGGCCCTCAGTTTCCTGCAGATCACGTGAGAGAATGTGCTGGCCACCAGGTACCCTCGGCTATGGTTTGTGTCTGGTCCCCCAAAGCCTCAGCGCTAAGGGTGTGGGTTTCTAGAGTTTGTGATCAATGCATGATCCCTTGCCGGGATTATGGGCGTCGGTGCCACACCCGCCCTGGAGCAGATCGCCGGAATGCAGCTCAAGGCAGGGGCAGAGGCTTGCTCCTTGCTGCCGCTGCAGCTGCTCCCGTTCGCTCCTGCTGCTCTCCTGTTTTCTGCTGCCATGAATGGCTGCCCTGTGCCATGTGTCACTGTGCCTTGCAGATGGCTCATCATGGACTGAAACCTCCCCAGACTGTGTGTGTGAACTGAACATCCTCTTCTGCCTTAATTTGGGGTGTCAGGCATTTTGTCCCAGCAATGAGAGAAGTAACAAGACACCCTTCCTCAGAAGTGTTCAGCTCCTCCATATCTCAAAGAATCAAGTCACACTGCACTCAGAAAGGACACGGTCTTTAGAGGGAGACCAATTCGAGTTTGCCTTGAAGGAGTGACGCTGACCAGCTTGACAGCCTCAGGGAAGATGTTCACAAGAACAGTACTTTTATCATTTATTACATAGGGAGAATATCTATCAAAGAATCATGAAAATTGGTATAGCGCTGGCGGTATAGCTCAGTGGACTAAGCACTTGCTTAAGTAGGCACAGGGGCCAGGGTTCAATCCCTGGTACCACATGCTGTGCCGGCCCCACCCCTGGGCATACTGAGCTGGGCAACAGAGTCCCGCATGGTGGCGCATGCCTATAATCCCAGCACTAGAGAGGCAGAAATCAGGACAATCACTACAAGACTGAGCTGCATAGTGAGACCCTGAACACACACATACACACAAAGACAGACACGCGTGCGTACACACACACACACACACACACACACAAAATAAAATAAATTTGATATAATGCTACAGTAAAACTAGCTCCCTTAGGACCTGGAACATAGTTTTCAGTAGCTGGTTGCTGTTTTAACATAAAACCTATAAAATCAAAAGCTCCTTGGTTCAAGACCTTCTTTGGTCTTGTTCTAAACTAGTTTCAAGACTATTCTCACAGCTTTCTCTTCCTCATCAGCTCCATTTGGAACAAACTGGCTCATTGCAAATATGTCTCATATTTGCCAAACACAAGGTGCTGTTCAAACCACTCTCTCTTTTTTCTCATTTCTGCAGGATCAATTTCTAAACATCCCTAAAGAACGAGCTTAAATAATGCATCCACAGGAACCATTCTTCCTTATAAATCACCTAGCCATAGTTTCACTTTCCTTGCTGCCCTGTTTCTACCTGATGCTCTAACACTTCCCAGGCACGCGTTAGCGGTCTAGCTGTTGCATTTGCTGGACTGTCAGCTCCTTTGCATACGCAACCACGGAAATCTAATACACTTTCTAGACAAAGGAGCAAATGGGCCACCCACAGGGACAGGCATGGCTGGAAGTAGAGCTCAACCCTGGGTGAGTCACAAACAGTTATTGTGACAGTTCTATGTGAAGAGCGCAAGCACTGGAAGAAAAGAAGGGGCACATTAGCAAACATGGGTTTGTCAAAAGATTATATTCACAACTAGTTCTGGGCGACTTAAATAACTATGGGGATATAGGCCCTCGGAGGCCCTTGGGCGTGCTGAAGAGGCTGAGCCAGTACGAAGCGGGATAAAACATTCATTGCGCACAGTGGCACAGATGAAGGCAAAAGCAGTTTACTCAAAGCAACGACGGGTGGGAAACAGAGCACAATTTTGTGCACGTTCCTACTGATGACAGCTTCAATTTGCCAGTGACAAATTCCTCAGTAATTCCCATTTAATGGTACCAGTAGTAAGCAAATTCATAACTTACATCAGATTGCTTATAAGAACAAGTTCTCTTTCCCAATTTACCCACAAATTCCTTTCTTAATTTCATATTTAAATACTGGAAAGTTTCTATTTGTGTATTTTGCATCATAAGATTTTTCTTTTCTTCTTCTCCCCCCACCCCGCAGTCCCAGAGATTGAACTCATGACCCTGTGCTTGCCAGGCAAGCACTATTCTACTGAGCTATCTCCTCAGCCCCAGATTTTTCTTGAAATAAGAAACAAGTGGCTAAATCTGAAATCTTCATCAGGAAAGAGGTAAATATTGAGAAGAACAGCATCTGCTACCATCCCAAGGACAAATGTATTTGGGGGAAAAAAAACGAGGGGACCTGTGAAGGGCAAGTTTACAGATTATTTTAATCCCTTGAGGGAGCAATATTTGTTGGAAAACTGGATTAAAACTGTGGCACTCTGCCTACCAGCTGTGGAGACAGGAATGAAAGTACTTCTTATAACTCTCGTGAGCCATTTCTTCTCATTAGGGCATTTTGACATGGTTGAAGTGTTCATCATGCCCTTGGCCAATTGCCTCTGCATACATGAGTTTCCTTTGGATGAATCTAATGTATGAAAACACTATAGCTAAAATGTGTGCAAAATTAAAAGCAAAAAAAAAAAAAAAAAAAAACTTCCTGTAAGGATTTCTCAATAAATCATCCTATTAAAGAAAGAGAATTATAATTTATAATTAGACCTTGCAGACCATATCATGCTCAATTTTGACTCATTGCTTGAAAAGTCCAAGACTTACTTGAGCTCTGGAAAAGACGGTCTCACGTGCATGCATTTCCTTAGGTTTATAAAGATTTGCACCCCATGCTGTAGTAATATTATTGTTCTGTTCCTGTTAAAATGAAAGAGGAACCAGCATGGGAGACTCCTGAGAAAGCTCGAGTTAGAAATGCCCATCTAACCACTTCCTAGGCCTCTTTCTGAGGTATCTGAAGGTGGCCTAGTACAGAGAACCACACACACCGGTGTGTATGGCAGCCTAGTCCACAGCGCTAAGGCTAAGAAGCTCCCTTCATGCCCACCAACAGATGAATGGGTAAGGAAAGTGCACAGAGAGAAGCATTCTGCCATTGAGAAGGACACGCTTGAGTGGCATGCGGAGAGGTGGGTGCAGCTTGAGACAGCACAAGCTTATGTGTCACGTGGCTCGTCCTGTATGAGAAACCCAGGATGTAGGTATGAAGCAGCTAGAAAGCAAAGGAAATGAATCTGCGAATCCAATGGAGACCGAGAGATGGAGTGGGGGGGAGAGAGGCAAGGTGCGCTCTGTCCATGCACCAGCTCCCTGCGCGAATTGTGGTCGCACACACTCACCAGGAAATCATAAAAACTGGAAAAAGTAAATAAAATATAAGATGAAGTTTTCTAACAAAAACTTTCATAACCTTCTAATACTAGTAGTATTACTTAGAGATTGTGAGTTAAGAAATAACTTTGTTCTGAGAAGTTCTTTCTACTTCTATAAAAATAAATGACACATTTCTCAACTTTAATCACGTTTATCATAAAACTCTGAGACAATGGAATACTTTAACAGATGGCCTCTGAAATAAATGTGAGAGATATTAAACTATTCACTCCTTTGAAATGGTAATTCTGTTTTGCTTGAAATGGGAGGAAATCCAACCTTCTTAAAAGAAGCTTTTGGACACAGAGACTGGAGCACAGGTACGCTCAGACGCCTGGGTGTCTCCCACGAGCCAGGGCCTTAAACACTGCGCCAGTAATGAGCGCATCCGACAGATGCTGGCTGACATGTGGAAGCCGACAATCGGCTGGTCCCAGAACAAGGACGACGCGCCGGCGCGGACCCGCTTTGAAGCGTCCGTTCTCAACTTGTACTGTAAGAAATAATTGGTGGCGAATGCGGGATGAATGCCAGTGTCCGCTTCGCTTTTCAAGATGAAAAACTGTGTCTGCGTTAGCGACGTCCTGGAGAAGCCGAGGCTGTGGAGTCAGGCCGCAAGCTACATTCTCGGCAGCTTACTTGCAGCACAAGCTGGCCTCTCTCAACAGCCTTGGGTCCTGAGGTTCTTGCCCACCGGGTGTGAGGCCTGAAGAAAACAGGCAGTGTGGGTACCTGCGCGAGATGCCGCTGCTGCCCAGTGGCTAAGGGGCTCTTGAACGCTCTGACTGATGACAGCCACCTCCTGGCTTCAGGGTCTTTCCGTTCTGATCACTTATGCAGCACAGGCTACAGTCTTCTCCCGTCTTTGGCACAAGCTTTATGATAAGTGTTATTTTCATGTTTGTTGAGTTGTCATTCTTCTTCAAAGCATTCAATATTTCCAAAGATTCTAATATATTTTATCTTAATTGTCAATAATTCTGGTTTATTTACGCAGTAAAGCTTGCAGGTGAATATGATTTACTACACTTTAAAAATGACAAACTGAAATTCGGAATGATGAACGTAGCTGTTCCATGGCTGAAAGACTTGCTTTGAGTAATCTAAATCCAGGGATCTTTTTCTTCCCTGCTCTATACTAATTCAAATTTCCACTATTCTCGGAGATGTTATGGGTCACTATTACGTGCGTATAAGAACTGAGAAACAGAAACTGAAACCTAATAAATCCATATTCTGCCCCAATTTAACCTTGTCATTTAATGTATTACTAAGACCTTTCCTAAGCTAAGCCGAAGGTTTGAAAGATAAGGACAGCTTGTCAGCCTGCCTTGTCAGAAACACCGAGCCGAGGCTTTTAGCTGTTACATATGGTCAAGTTAAATTTATTAGTCCCTAATAAAATAACCAGCTCAAAAGCTTGGAGGGGTTTTCACAGAATAAAAATAAATGAGCACAGGCCACTGAGGCTGAAAAGATATTCTCTTAACTCCTGCTACAGAAAAGTAGCAGCAATTTGCCAACGGGAACAAAAATAAGATTAGAAGCTGTCTCCAGGGTGGTAGAGAACTTCAAAAATCTTGACACAATAAATAGGCAATACTTAGGGCTGCTATTTAAAGTAAGGGCTCTATATTCCCTCTTGCCCTATAAATTCGATTTGTAAGTTGGCCTATGACAGTGGCCTCCCCAGCTCAGCTTGCACACGGGAATCACGGAGGGAGGCCAAGGCTCACTCCCAGAACCCCGCATTGAGTGGGTAGGTGAGGCCGCCGGGCAGCGGCACAGGGAGCTTTAAAAAGCTGTGCAGCTGATTCCAGTATGCACCACGGTCTGAAAACCGTGGCCGAGAGGCAATTTCTTCACCCATAACAGGGTGGAGTTCCAGTCAAGTAGGAAACTAATGTGTGTAAAATGCATGCCACTCGATTTCAGGAATTATACTAAACACTTTGCCTAGCATATCAGCAGTCTTTGGATTAAGCGATTTGTACCAAAAAAAAAAAAAAAAAAAAAAAAATTTAGTGGCTTCCATAGCAAATGCAATTGGGGGATTGGCATGGTTCAGTCGAAAGCTGGAAATCATGAAATTACCACCTGCCTCCGCCCTTACCTCCTGCCCCAGCTTTTCTGGTCGGCTTCACCCTAAGAGCAGACAACCCTTCAGAGATAGAAGGCAAATCAGACACCCAGACCTTACATGCTTCTCGCATTGGCTTCTATGATGGGGGAGCAGGGATTTCTTTCTCAAGCTCAGATCCGAAGTCCCTCGGAGGTAGGCAGGGCCAGAGATGGTACAGGACCCGGATGAAGACTGAGGCAGTGAGCGGTCCTCAAGTCTCTCTGGGTGCAGGGGCTTTGTCCCTTGTGCAGCTCTGCCTTCCGCATAGGAAGATCACAAATTTGATTGAAAGGAAATGTTCTCCTTGTGCTGAAATGAAAGACATATGGAAATAGGCAAGACTTTTTGTGGCTTAGAAAACCTCTGGGGCCAGGGTCCCCTTCCTTTCGTCACTGTCGTGGTTCTATCTCTCCTTCCTCCTCTCTGGCTGCGGCACTGACTGTCTCCGGCAGCGCAAGGCTGTGGCCCAGGTTGGGAACTTCAGGGATAGAAACGCTTCATTAAACATTCACTCATCCTAACTATGAATAATCAGTGTTCACAATTGTTTATAATGCCCATATTAGTTTCGTGTGACTGCTAAAACAAATTGCCGTGAACCTTATAGCTTTAAAGTGACAGAAAATGATCTGCTCACAATGATAAAGTCAGAAGACTGACATGCATTGTGAACAGAGGTCCTCTCCATCTGGTGCTCCAGGGAGGGGAAGGGTCGTCTCCTCCTGGGGCTCTGGGGCGGGGCCGAGTCCCCTGCGTCTCCCAGCAGCGTGGGTGCATGCGGGTCCTAGGCTTTGGAGGGGCGCAGTGGTGGCACAGATCCAATCCCTGTTTCTCTCTTTGTGTGCCTGTCTCTCCCTCTCACCCACCTCAGGATGGAGATGCAGAACCTGGCGCGATACCCTATGACGATCTCACACCAAGATCTTTCACTTAACTATACCTGCAAACTCTCGTTTTCAAAATCAGGCCAAATTCACAGGTTTGGGGAGTCAGGTTTAGGATGTTTGGGGTGCAAGAATCACTCAGCCCACAAACATGCTCAGAATCCTGCAGCTTTTGGCTGATATGCCTGGAACATTTCCTTTACAATTATACTCCCCAAAACCGGACTGCAAGGCCAGGGCCAACAGGGACAACTTATCTACACCAGAAGGAGATCCGGCTGGGGAACGCACAGGGCTTCTTGGTAGAAGAGCACAGCTCCTTAGGCAGCACAAGCTACTGCACCTACAAGTCTAAACAGACCCGGAAACACAGAGGACAACGTGCAGTGCTCTGAACCCTAAAGTCGGGGCAAATGATGACAAGGTACAATCTCAGGTACAGCGAGCTATAGGAATTTGAGCTTCCCAGTAAAGATCATTGTATTATAACCCTTAACACCCAAGCATCAGGCTCCCCACTCGTGCTGTGATAAGAGTGTGGCTTGATGAAATTAGTGGCAAGTGTGGTGAGGGGTGCTAAATTCAGGAGCAGTGGAAGGTAAGGCTACAGATAACACACATCCATCAGGAACTTCCGTGTCTCCATTGTTTCTCTGATTTCCTCTTTATACCTTGCTCACGGATATGCTCCATGACCAAGGGACGACAAGTGGCCCAGCTCTGCAGATTTTCCCAGTCATAATTACTTTATTTCTAAACAAAGAGTTCTCCTCTGAAATTCATTTCAATCCCAACAAATCTACCTGATTGGCCCTACTGGAAGAGGGTCTTTTCCTCTGAGCATTTCCTTGCTCAGGGTTGGGATGCACCATGACTGTTCTACTTACCAGTCATTTGCAGTGGCGGATCCCAAATCAAAAGTAGTAGTCCTGTTACCCAGAAAGGGAAAACAGAGTGTCAGACAGTTACCAATAACCCACAGTTGGTCACAGGCTTCCAAGAAGGGACACATTTTAGGGCCCTTACATGTGTAAAGGGTCAGTAGAGGTGACAGTGAGCAGCTCACACAGAGCGAATTCTAAGTGGTAAAGAAAGGAAGAAAGAGTGCCTCCTGGCACAAGGATGGCTGTGGGGGTACAGGGTGCCTCCTGGCACAAGGATGGCTGTGGGGGTACAGGGTGCCTCCTGGCACAAGGATGGCTGTGGGGGTAGAGGGAGCGATGGCGGGATGGAAGTTCCTGATGGATGTCTGTTATCTGTAGCCTTACCTTCCACTGCTCCTGAATTTAACACCCCTCACCACACTTGCCACTAATTTCATCAAGCCACACTCTTATCACAGCATGAGTGGGGAGCCTGACACTTGGGTTTTAAGAGTTTTAATACCATGTTCTTTACTGGGAACCTCAGACCCATGACTATCTACTCTGGAAGAGTGGCAGTTTAAAAGGAGCACTACAGTAAGTCTCAAGAGATGGGGGCATCCGTCGGGTTTTGCTATTTAGAAACAAATATCATAATTTCTGAGATCCACTGTAGTTTTAAGAGTATAAGGATTGTACTGATCCCAGGTAAAGAAAATGAGGCAACCCATCATGCTAAAACATCAATTTTCTTATCCCATCCTGAAATAATAGGTCATTTTAAAGAGAAAAGATATGGGCTTAGCAAATGATGATGTTATAGGCACCTCTTTATTTTTTTTAAATTACAAAGCACAGAGACTATTTATAAATTAATATCAGAACACGACTTACTTTCTGCTCTTTCTCTGAGACAGGACTTTTAATTTTGGCAACAAGTCATCCTTGAGAGTGTGCTTCTATTTAGGGCGTGTGCCTGTGTATCTCGCTGCAGCGTATGCATCTGTTAAAATTAGAGGTTCGAATCTAAAAATATCACTGCAGCAAATGGCTAGATGTTGTGTAAATAAAAACTAAAATGCATCATTGTAGTTTGTCACCTACCTTTTTAAATAAACTGTAGGGGTTCATCTGTCTTGCTCAATTGCTTACAGTTTTCAACCTTAACTTTTACCTTTTGGAAATCTAGCGTTTCTAGATTTTGTTGTATGTTAAGAAGATTAGGCCCTTAGATGCATCATTATGATATCAGATATCAAGTAAACAGAAGAAGTCATTTCTTGAACACCCTCTTCAATATTGGTTGAGTTCACCCTTCTGTCCTTAGGTCACAGTGTCACCTCCAACGCTTCTACACACAAACAGAATCATCACATGCAAGTTCTCAACTTGAGACACTTGAGATCCATGTTTTCTGTCCTTGAGACATGTTTTCCTTTAAAAATCTAAGTGCTAGACCTCATGGGTCCACTTCTTAAGCAGAAAGGAAGCAGGAGCCCAGGTAGACACTACTCTTCACACAGACAGGGACTTTAATGACCAAGACGGGAAAGCACTAGGCCTTATGACTGGGGAATGATAAGTAATGGCTCTTATTTTCTTTTTATTTAGAAAATGCAACTACTTATCACACTAGCAAGCACGATGTATCTGATTAGCCTGATAATACTACATAGCTGCCTAAAAACCTGTGGTCCACTAAAATTCTATTTCGAATTGTTGAAAACCTTGTCTGACTTCAATTCTACACTTTCATTTTATTTTGAAAGGAAGACAAATGACCTTCATGACTGTCAGTTTTATCATACAGTTACATTACATTTCTAGATTTCACAGAAAAATTCAAAAATATTATGCACACTTAAAAGTGCACATTAATAAGGTTAATTAACTCATCCAAGGTCACACTGAAATTATTAGTTCATAATTCCAATATGATCTCATTCTCTTATGACATATTGTCTTCTTTTAAAAATGTATATGTTGGGGCCTGGTGTGATGGCTCAGTGATCTAGGGCGCCTGCTTGGGAAGGCTTGGGCAGCTTCAGGGACTGCGGTTCAATCCCTGGCACCACATGCTGCGCCAGCCCTGCCCTCAGGGTGGGCTGAGTTGGCCATAAAAATGAGTGAATAAACAAAGGTTCTGAAACAAGGAAAAAATAAATAAATAAATAAAATTTAAAAAATAAAAATATATATGCATGTAGTAGGTGAATCAGATTTGTGTTACCATTTTAAAATCAAACAGAAAACTTGTTTCTTATGGCCGTAACTAAACAGGAAATACTTGTCAGATATCAATTAAGTAGGAATATGACAGATGAGTTAAAACTAATACAAGTGTGCCAGTTTCTCAAGTCCCATGCAAGACACTCTTTCTTCTTTTTTTTTATGTATTTACCAGAGGGTCTACAGGGTCTCAATAGAGAGATCGGACACGCAGTGATCCTCTTGCTTTTCAGCCTCGAAAGCGCTGGGATTACAGGCGCACACCACCACGCCCAGTCTCAATTGCTGTCTCAGTGCACCCTGAGGGTGCGGCTGGCATAGCAGTCCAGGAAGCGAACCCCAGCCCCTGCATCTGCCTAAACAGGTGCTTGAATCTGCTGAGCTGTATGGGGAGTCCTCAGACACTCTTTCCTGACCTTGTGGGAGTGTTTAAATCACACTTAAACTAATTAAATTCCGGCCCTTTGGCTAAAACAATACAGTGAAGAAATTGCAGAGACATGATACAGATTTAGCAAGAGCCAAGTCCTATGACAAGCTGCCATCGTCAGCCTCCTGCAGTGCAGATTCAAGAGCTAAAGGAGCACCCTGCATATACCCAAGAGGGTAAATCCATCGAATTGAAGATGCGTGGAATATCTGGGACACCTCTCCTCTGAAATGACTCAGGCCTCAGTAAGTGCTTGTCGTTCTCAAGCTGCAGTCGAAAGGGGAATTCACAGATCTCAAGACCGCTGATAACCCGCCCCCGACCCTGTGAAATACCGTGTTTCCAAAACTGTACCAGGTGTGGCAAGAAGTACAGAAGTGATTTTTGTTTCAGTGTCATAGTGACCCCAGGGAGATGTCCAAGTTACATGATGCCCCAAGTACAGCCGGAAAGGCTAACTGGGGCTGAGATAGGTGTTGACGAGGCCTCTATCTCCCTTCCAGCAGAAGGCAAGCCGACGTCTTCCCAGGAGGGTAGAGGAAGTTTTCCTACCATGTTACATGATGAAGTTAGCGTGCACTAGAAAGGCCTCACCAATATACAAAAAGCGAGGTGAATTTCCTCTTTAAAAATTAATTTATTAAGCTGTAAGTGTAACATAATTGCAAGGAAACATGGCAATTCAAAAATAAGCTAGAAAGCCGGTGAGATAGCTCAGCAGTCTAAAGCGCCTGCTTAGGTAAGCTTAGGCAAATGCGCAGGGACTGAGATTCCATCCCTGGCCCTGCGTGCTGTGCCAGCCCCACCCCAGGGTGGGCTGAGCCAGCCACGGAAAGGAATAATAGTAAGAGAAAAGCAACTAGAAAACATGGTGATGAAGCAAGTACAGAAGAAAATGCTTTAAAAAGTGGCATCTGGAAATCACTGGTACTGGGGAATGAGCATAAGTTCTGGAGTAAAATAAACCTGAGTTCAAGCCAGTTCAAGCCTCCTTGCCCCTTAGCAACTCCATTGATTCGCTTCAGCTATGGAAGAAGGCTCTCGCCACAGTGTGTTCCCTCTTTACTAATTCCTATTTTACTCCTAACTCCCTCTTACATCTCCTCCTACTCAAACATCTTTTTGCTCCTAGAGACCTAAAGTATCAAGTTGCCTATTAAGCTTTTCAGGAGTCTTCAAACGAATGAGACTTTCACTTTAAAGTTTTGTTTTTATTCTCCAGTCAGGTTGTAGCAACAGATTTTATCTGACTGAATGCCAGCTTGTAGAGTGGGCAAGTGCAGTGCAGACCCCTTCCATACCTATGGGTTCACCATCCATCAGGTTCACCAATTGCAGATCAAAACTAATTTCAAAAGGAAGATTGTGTCTATGCTGACCTGTGGGTGTGCTTTTTCCTGGTCATTATTCCCTCAGTTGAGCAAATATAAATAAAATCTACTCATATGAACACTACAGGTGATTTAAGCTGCGTGGCAGCATGTATGCAGGTTACAGGCAAAGAGCAAGCAAGTTTGCATAAAAGACCTGAGCATCTTATAACTTCAGGTTCCTTTGGGAGTCCCAGGACCCATCTCCCAAATACTAGCCACAACTATGATCATATATTATTTATCACCCACACCTAAAACAATGGCCTTCATAGGGTTAAAGAAATAAAGCCTTGCTTAATTTTCATGAAGTAAGTAGGTCCTTCTGGGTTCCTGGGAAATGGAGGCATATTTAGAATATCTGAACTTCCAGATGGATCTTTTCATGATATGGAGCTTTTTCTATGTGAACTGATCACATCCAACCTGGGGAAAAGCGACTTCAACCAATTCTACTGACTACAGTGTTGACGCTGGTGATCCAAAGACTCGGGCTCTGAAATTCAAGGCTACTCTTAAGCTTCAGTGAGACCTGGTGGGTCATGGAACATTCCAGACTTCCCAAGCATTTTCTGGGAGCCTGTTTCCCTCTACTTCAGTTCAGCATCACCTTCCAGGCATGAATTCATTGGGGTTGCTTATCTTGTTAAACGAAGAACAATACAAGATCAAGAACACATCTTCACAAATGTTACTCAGAAGATCTGCAGCATACCTCTGTTTGCCGCCTCACAGGCATGGAGTCCCGTGTTCAGAGCACTTGGCTCCGCTGACAGAACAGGTGACTGAAATGAGGGGCCTGGAGCCTTTCCCAGGGTGGCCCAGGAAAGAAGCGCCTCATCATGGTGGCAGGGGTGCTCCGGGTTGGGAGGAAGAGGTGGAAGCGGTGCTCCTCGCAGCCTTCTCCCCAAGAGGAGGGGGAAGGAAAACATTTTCATCTCCAGAAACCCAGAGTGGACAACACTATGTCCTGCTTTTCTCCCCTAATCTACCGAGTCTAGGAATTATGCACGAGTGATTTAATTATCCCACAGACATGGGAGGATCAGCGGCCAACCCCACAGGCCTTCTCTCACTTCCATTAAACTCATGCCTTCAAAATTATTTTTTAAATATCTTTGATATTTTCTTCAGGCAATGACTGGCAGTTTGCTATTGTCTCTAGAATTATTGAGTAACTTTTATTACAAGCCTCCAGATTCATACTTAGTTCCATTTCTTTCCAAAACTATGCACTGAAAATAGCTACTATATCAAGACTTATTTTCAGAAGTAAAGGTATCAGGGGCTGGAGAGATAGCTCAGGGGCACAAGTGCCTGCTTGGAAAGTGCCAGGTCCTGAGTTCAATACATGGTTCCTCAAAAAGAAGGAGGGAGAGAGAGAGAGAGAGAGAGAGAGAGAGAGAGAGAGAGAGAGAGAGAGAGAGAGAGAGAAAGAAAGAAATAAAAGTATCAGAAGAAGAAGAATTCATCCATGTATAAGGAGAAATGCTGGCTTCTGTTTATGTGTTTGGTATGGAGGCTACAGAGTCTCACTATGTATATTGAATTCATAGTGACTCTCCGGGTAGGCTGGAATGGCCTGTGGTACAGGGAGCAACCTACAGTCCCTGCACTCTGCCTAAGCAAGTGCTTTAGTTGCTGAGCTATCTGGTTGGCCCTGGCTGCTTTTTCTACCAATAAAGAAAACAATCACCTAGGAACTTGCCAAAAATTAAAATTACACCTGCTAGTGATCATTAACTGAGCGAAAACAAGTTACTTACCGATTGCAGTAGCATCTCTGTTTGTACTTTAGATCTAATATATACCATATCATTTCCCAACACAAAATGTTGGCTTAGAAATACCTGCAGGGGCTGGGGAGATAGCTCAGGGACCCAAGTGCCTGTCTGGCAAGTGCAAGATCCTGAGCTCAATCCCTGGCTCTGAAAAAAAAAAAAAAAAGAAGAAGAAGAAAGAAAAGAACATGCAAGCTAAATCAAACCTCTCCTATTGAAGACTTGGGGGATATCTCAGTGGCACGAGTATCTGCCTGGCAAGTGCAAGGTCCTGAGTTCAATCCCTGGTTCAAAAAAAAAAAAAAAAATCTATATGTCTGAGAAAAGCTGGCTCCAGATAAACACCACACTTACCTATGGACACTAAAAGGCAAATGGGCTCAACACTTGCATAAAATGGCATGGTTTTTGTATATCACCTGTCCCCTCATATTGTTTTATTTTGTATATATATACTGTTCAAGTTCTCACTATGTGCTCAAACTCCCAGTGATCCTCCTGTTTTCGGCCTCCCCAGCACTGGGAATCACAGGCTCACACCACTATGCCCACACTGTGTGGCTGGCTCAGCAAACCCAGGGGTGGGGCCAGCGTGGCATGTGGTGCAAGGGATCGACCCCCAGCCCCTGCACTTGCCAAAACAGGTGCTTATTCTCTGAGCTACCTCGCCAGCCCTTTGTTTTACTTCAGGCTGTCTCGCTATACCTTATAACGTCCAATACACTGTACATGCTTTGTAACCAATCACCTTCCATTATTGTTTTTGACATAAAGACAAGAAAAGGCCTGAACATATTCAGTACAGCTGCAGCTTTTGTTTTGTTTTGTGTTGATTTTTTTTTCTTTTTTTTTTATCTTTAGCTGTTTGAATCTGTGGCTGTTAAGCCTTTGGATATGGAGAACTAATACTTTTCAGAAATTTTATTTTAGTCAAAAACAAATCTTAAATAAGTTAAATCAATCATGTTTCCATTATAAATGCATAAATGTGATTGACTCGATAGGTGCTAATTAAGAAGCTCTACTAAATTCTTTTTTTTGTTATTTTATTCTAGGGAAGGGTCCACAGAGTGTTCAGGGTCTCACTATTAGATCAGACTCGTAGTGATCCGTCTATTTACAGCCTCCCAAGAACTGGGATCACAGGCGCGTGTAGCTATGCCCAGCCTCAATTGCCCTCTCATCGCACCCCTGGGGCGGGGCCGGCGCTGCTGGCCCAGGGGTCGAACCTCTGGCCCCTGTGCCTGCTTGAAGGCGCTTGAATACCTACTAAATTATGATATGCAGAATGTCCTCGTGTCAGTATCTAAGTCCAGTACGTTTTGAGCCTGTGCTGAGATGCATTTGGAGCCCAGACAGCTCAGCGTGACCATGTTGACTTGATCAGCTTGCAAGCCCCAGCAGGGCTGTGCAAAGCACGCTCCCAGGGCGTGCGTCCGGAGTGTCCGGTGCGTCCGAGTGGCTCTTGTGGGCGTGGCCGTGGGCCCTACAGCTGCTCCCTGACCCGCTTCTCCAGCACTGCTGCGCTGCTCTGCCTCCCACCCACGTGAGCTAAGCTGCTCTCTCTGCCATTCCCTCCATCGCAATATTTCTGCCTTGGAACCAGCTGACCACGGAAGGCCTCCCCTGAAGGTGCGAGTCCGATCGAGCCTCTCCTCAAGAGGTGGCTGTGGGATATTATGTGCCAAAGACTTCGGAGCTACTGATAAAGGTACAGAGGCCTAGAAAGCTCAGAATCAGACAGCAAACCGTGGTCGTCAGTGGTGATGGCAAGAAAACGTGGAAATGGCGCTCCCTCAACCCTCTTCATCGAGGAGGAATGTCATGGAAATTATTTTCATCTCTGGAAACCCAGAGTATAACATAATGAGCACTTCCTACTTTTTTCCTCATCGAACTCATCTAAGAATTAGGCGCTAGGGATACAGCTGTCCCACAGAGGGGAGGGGATCAGATCCAGGCAGGAAGCTGCAAGCAGGGACGCGGGCAGCGTACGAAGTGATGTCATGCAGGTGGTGCATTGCGGCGTTCATGTTCTGGGGTGTCAGCTTAGGATGACGGGAGGAGCGTGTGGAGTGGAGCCGAGACACCCGTGCTGAGCACTGCAAACACTCGCAGGCCAGCACAGGAGCCGCTCGCTTTGACGGAGGTTGGCGTCAAAGGGTGAAGGAAATTCTGCGTCAAAAGCGTCCAAGCACGGGAGCCAGGGAACAGCGTCGGGTAGCAATACTGGGATCACTTGTCAAGCTGTCCTTGGCTCCCGGCGCTCCAGGTTGTGTGCTAATCCTTAGCTAGAAAAGGAACTCATCATAACATTTCATTATTGCAATTTGTCAAAATTCTGTTTATGTTAAGAACCTTCAGAGCTCTACTACAAAGACCAAACTTATCCTTATTCAAAGCTGCATTTCCTAGTTCATTTGTCTGGTACCCAGTTCCCCGAAGGAGATGGCTGTCTCTGCTCTTGTTCAGAGCAGGAGGCGGCAGGGCGGTGAGAGGTCAGGCTGCTGGGCTCCATACTTGTCATGCAGGCTTTTGTTTTTCTCGCCGTCTTTCTCGTAGCTTCCACTAGCAAACAGAGAAATTCCATAAAATCTGGATAATTTAAACTGGGAGAGAAAATGACTGCTATGAATTACAGAAGCTTCTCTAAAATTTCCCAAGCATGAAATACTTTCATTCTCTCCTGCTTTAGTCGTTCTGGGCAATCTCAGACGGGTTCACACATCTCTCTTTACGGAGAATGAGTAATCCAAGCTCAACTAGGCAGAAATCAAACTGTACAGTTAATAAAAATTAATGCTGCAATCCATACCAAGTGACAGTCTAATGCCAGGGAAAATTGCTTACTGTGCCTAAGAGTTAAAGGAGTCTGATGCACCAGAGTTGTTTTTCTTTTCTTCTTTTATTGTTTTGAGACAGGGTCTTGCTATGCAGTTCAGGCTGGCCTTGAGCTCACTTCTGCAGCCCGGGCTGGTCTCAAACGTGCACCAATCCTCCTGCCTCAGCCTCCCAAGTGCTGGGATTATAGCCGTGCGCCACCACACCCGTTCTCATCAGGTCTTCGTGTAGCCTTGGGATCTGCAATAAGCTGCAGGACTTTTGTAACTGAATTGTGTGTGTGTGTGTGTGTGTGTGTGTGTGTGTTTAGAGAAAGGTCTACAGGTGTTCAGGGTCTCACTACTAGATCAGACTCATCATGACCTGTCTGTTTACAGCCTCCCAAGTGCTGGGACTACAAGCGTGTGCAGTCATGCCCAGGCTCAACTGTCATCTCAGTGTGCCTTCGGGGTGGGGCCAGCTCAGCAAGCTGCGGATGGAATGCAACTGGATTTCAATAAAGCATGAAGCTACCTGAAATCGGGTGGTTGTATTCTTTAACAGTGAAGAGCCTCTTGAATTTTCTGACTCAATCCTTAAATCTTTTATATTTTGGTAGGCACCTGCTATAGCTTATGTGCCTATGGGTTAAACTTTGGTGTCCAGGGTGATGCTATTGGGAGACGATGTGACCTCTGAGAGGCTGCACGTTGTGCATTGTCCTCGGGACCTCTGGGCATGCTTCCTGGAGTTCCAGACGTCCTGAGAAGGGCTCATTCCCTGTTTCCTGGCCATGGGGTAAGCGTCTGACCCGAGGCCCAATTCCTGTCATTGTCATTGCCGTCCCCATGAGAGACCAAACAATGGGTCTAGGTCCTGACTATTGGGATGGAATCCCCAGCACCAGGCGCCAAGGTCAACCTAATTTGCTACTAAGCTAATTATTAACTCAGGTGTGAACATACCCAGGGAAACTGGCTCACAGAGTCTTTTTCAGACACCCTGGAGCTCTTGATTGTGAATAATTACTGACTGGTTATATATAGATATATATATATATGAATTATTTCTTTTATATGAGTAGTAAAGTGATTTTAGCACTTGTCCAGAGACTCTCAAAGGGCCTCTCTCCTGAGAATCCACATGTCTACTGCAGCACTGCACAGTACTTCAGAGATAAATCTGAGTAGTTGTCCCTAGCGATAGATTGTCAACACTTGGGAGTGGACATAGATAGAGCACTGTAGTTTATTTCTGTGCATTAAGTAGTGCAATAGACGTCTCGAGGTTTCTAGAGGTTGGCATTTCCCCTTATTCAGTTGGTGCTGGAGGAGCGTAGGCCGCAGGAAATCAGACACTGCAGCTCCAGACCATCGCTCCTTTACTGTTCTGTCCATCACCACGGAGCTATTTTGAAAGAAGAGAATAAGCAAGTCTTTTAGAGGACTTTCACTGCAGTCAAACTGTGCCTGCACAGAATAGCTACAGGAATCTTTGAGCACACCCCCTATCTGCCAGGACACCCACAATCCCTAGGCCGGCCTACTTTCGCTTCTATGTAAACTCAGCCGCTAGAATCTCTGGCTATCTCCATGGAGATAATCATAGAAGTGTGGCTCCAGTCCCTCTGCCTCTTGACACATTTTAAACGTTTAAAGAAAGCGGAAAGATCTACTGTCTTCTTCGCCAAACAATTCCAACCCAGATTGTCTGAAGGTTTTTCATACAACAAACTTTTCAGATCCACAAATACTCTGGACACAAGGTCTGATGTCATGTAAGTAGTCATTGTAAAATGAAAAACCCAAATTGATAGAAGTCTCTTTAAATGCAGGAGATGAGGTGTCACCAATTCCTTAATGCAAGAAGATAAGTGACTATTATTGCTTATGGAGCTAGCTTAACACAATCCAACTAAAAGTTTTAAATAGTACAGTCGCTGGTCAAATAGCTCAGTGGATTAAAGCACCTGAAAGCAGGTGAAGGGGCTGGGGGTTCAATCCCTGGGCCTTCCATGCTGGCCCCGCCCCTGGGGTGCACTGAGATGGTAATTGAGACTGGGTGTGGTGGCATGCACCTGTAATCCCAGCTCTTGGGAGGCTACAAACAGGGGCATCAGTAAGCATCTGATCTAGTAGTAAGATTCTGAACACCTTTTCCGTATAGACCCTTCCCTAAAAAATACAAAAATAAAATAAAAAAATAAATAATGTAGTCTATCTTTTTTCTATGTAGTTTCCCATTTCATACTGGACATGCTATATATAATAAGCATATATATATATATATATATATATATGTATATATATATATATATATATATATATATATATATATATATATTCCCAATAATGGTAATGATTTTGAAGCAAAATGAAGAAGAGTTAGAAGGATGCCTACCTTAAATATAGTCATGACTAGTGCCAGCATCGCTACTGCTAGGCACCCACTGTGCCTATCTCGCCAGCCCCAACCTCAACCCCGACAGCTGGGACAGAATGACTGGCCTGCTGTTCCACTTCGTCCCATGTTGGCGCCTGCAGCTCATACTGCTCTCTCTTCTCACTTCTTGGGAGAGCTTTTACTCTTCCTAAAGAACCTGAAGAGTTAAGCGCTCCTTAGCATTGACGATGAGTAGCATCTTGAAAGTTCTTTAACGTTTTCTTCTGACCAGCGACCTTTCTACCAGTGGCTTCTTGGCTTTATGTCTTATCAAAGCTCCCAAAGAGCTCTTTGGAAGCAATCCAAATGAAATAAGCACATATACTTAAAGGTGTTATGTTTAAACTTAGAAGCTTATTTATATCTGTCTCCACAAATTCTAAGCAGTATTGATCTATGTACTAGCCAGGATAAAACAAGACAAGACACAAATCTCACCACTTAAAAAATAATTCTCCCAAGTGAATGGATACGTCTGAAATATCTTTAAAGCTTTTTCATCTGGTGGCACAATGTGTACAACTCTACTGTACATGCCAGGTACAATGAATTTTATATTTGATTTGGCAAACTCACTAAGAGGTCTGTCAAGGTCTCTCATAGTGCTAAGTAGGTCTTCAACGTATGTTTAAAATTGTTGAATTAATTCTGTGGCTTATGTGCCCAGCAGTTCTATCCTAGAGCACCTTCCTTAAAGAAATCTTGCAGAATAGGGCACTTGGTGGATCCGCGGTGATTGCGAGGGTGGCTCAGAGAATTTCCATGGGAGACAGCACCCTCCAGTAGAAAAGCATGAAGTCAGACAAAAATTGGCCTGACGTCTACTTTCATCCTTCATGAAAATAACTCGATGCAAGTCCACGCACACCGTTAGCCGCCTTACCCCCTGCTCTTAAGCGAGGATGTTAACCCCCCACTGCTGTTGTACATAGACTAAATAATGAACAGGCCGATTGTGCTGACTTTTTATAGTAGATTATGCCTCCAATTTACCAGTGAGCTGCGGATTGTATGAAGGATCAGGAGGCACACTTGCCATCTTCAGCAGAAAAAAGATTTATCGAGATTTTAGGGGGACATTTTCTGGTAATTAGTGCTTCCTGTCATCTCCAATTGCAACCATTCTTCATAACTGAAGGATGACAGAGATGATCGTCAGTAACGGGAACACTGCTTCCTCTCTGGCTTCCTACCATTTATTTGTGGTGCTATTTTCCATGACTTAGCCTCTTCCAGACAAGGAGACGAACAAAGGAAAGGACATGAAGCTTTATTAACATCTACGGTAACCAGTTTAACAAGGACATATGTTGTACTGTGGATCTAAACAAGATCGCGCTCCTAATTTAAGTTTGTTGACAACTAAAAACCCTTGCAGCCTACCCTGAGTGCCACACAGGCCAGAATTTCTGGCTTTAAGAAAGTGACTGTGACAGTACTGGGGGTAGGCTGTGAATTCAGGTGGGACAATGACTTGGCATAATGCCAGGAGCTGTGGGGGACATTCAAGGTTAAAGGTCTGAAGCCTTCCATGTCACTAGCACCCTGGTGCCTCTATGTAGATTCAAACTCTACAGAAGTGGAAGCCTTGGGCTGAACACTGCATGGGCAGCAGCCTCCCTGCTCGTTGCCTGAGCCCCAGAGGGAATGCAGATCACTTTGCAGTACTCCTAGATGGGAAAAGGCACAGATGCCTGTGGGGAGGTAACAGCGGGAAAGCCAGAAAACAGCAGGGAGCGCTGCCTGAAGTGGTCTCCGAGCACTGAGAAGCCACTGGAGTGGGAAGTTGGCCCTGCAGGGTAGCAACCAGCTGAGGAAACTCTGCCTCCAGCACCTGCTAGCGGGGACAAGAAAGCGGGAAGGTGCGCCTCGCCAAAGAAAAACACCGCTCTGAGGTAATGGATCCTAACTTGAATCGCTTAACAGGGTTGGGATATTAGAACATGGAGGTTCAATTAGCTTTAAATAGCATGAAGACTTCCTCGGTTGAACTTTTTTCTTTCCTGATTTCCTTATTCTCTTAATTCCTCCTTCCTCTTGTTCTTCCTTCTTTTTGAAAATTAATTCTATTGGATCATTCTAACTGTGCGTAATGATTCCATTCATCATAGAGAGTTTGTGCTGATACATGATCGGTCATAGTGCCTCTCTTGTCGTCTTTCCCCTTTCCTCCCTTGAGCCCCTTTTGTCTTCCTTATTCATAAAATTTCTATTTCCATTTTACCTTTTCTTTTTTTGTCTTTTCCTTCTACTCCCCGCCTCGTTTCCCTTCCCAACTTAAGCATTTTCTTCCTATTTTATTAATACTCGGAGCGTGTCGTGTTCCTTATTTACATGTTTCATTTCTCACACTGAGGAACCCATGTGGTGTTTGCACCGATGAGCTTACTTTACTTCACTTGAGAGTGTGTTCCCAAGGGGCCTCCATGCACCTAGGAAGTGTTTCACGCTCATCCTTCCCTGTGGCTGTGTGCTACGGCTCCGTCCTTCTTTATTTCCTCGTGTCCATCTGAGAGTTAATAACATTTCTTGAGTGAGAACTGTGACCATATTGAAGTCACTACGTTGCTTTTTCCCCAAGAAAGGGCACCACAACATAGAGGCGGATTTCTAGGGCAAATGCAGGAACAATGCTGGGGCTGAGAACGAATGGAGCCAACCAGGAAAAGCTACTGCCGCAGGTCAGTGGGAAGCATGTTTAACTCAAACGATCAGAGACATGTGACACATGAAGGGGTCTCCATGAGAGTGCTGTAAAATTGTCCTTTCTACAGGAGAGCTCATGACCCAGAAGGCACATGAGTTGTGAGATGACGCGTCCCTCTTTTGGACTAAGAAAGCAGTCAGCATAAGGTGTCATCAGGTGGAATGGTGCTCTTGTTGAAACACGAACATCCGGAATTGTTTTGAAATCATTGTTTACAGTAACTTCTCTTCCAAACTCATAGAAAACATCTTCTCTGGAATGGCTAATGACAGCAGTTAGGAGTGTGATATATTTGATATTTCTTTGTCTTCTCAAGCCTACCTAAGAGTAGAATGAATCATAGGCTTAGATTTGGGGTTGGTAGCCATCAAATTTCTCGTGTTCTAGGTAGCGTTCCTATATAAGTAGCAGTCATTCAACTTGTTTAAGTACATTTGTTAGTCTTTTAAAAAGCAGAAATTTGTCAAATCTTGCATTAGTATTTAAGGGAAAATGTGAATTTTGCTTTCAAATGTAACCTTCACCCCCCTCAACTCTTTGCATGTTCATCTAATTGTAAAATTTTAATTATCATGGAGTCTTCTAACTACTCTCAACCCTAAAAACCAAATGTATGTTCTCTTATTGATGGAAATAAGTGAGCCGCTCATGATTTTGTTTAAGATCCACTTATCCCCATTAAGAGTGCTTCCGCAGCACGTCTCCAGTGTCATCTCCAGAATGGTATGTTAAATAAGGAACATGTGGATTTGTAGAGGTTCAACAGCTCTGAAAATATTGGCAGTGGTGGCCCTGGTCCTGACTCCCCGGGTCCTTGTGTAGCTCAGAAGAGGGATTTGTGGTGATAAAGGTCAGATGTTATGGCCTAACAGCCATGTGTCCCCCCTGCATGATGACCACTGGGGCCACCCATGTGGGTCTCACCATACCTTCTGCGTGCTCCACCCTAGCCTGAGCACAGACTTCATTCTTTTTGCCAAAACACCTCTAGCTTCACATTTTGCAGCGCCTGTAAGGCCGCAGTGGTCAGAGGTCTTCCAGAGAGCCAAGGGTTCGAGCTCCAGTTCTCAAGCCCTGCCCACGCGAGGGCCCTCTTGTGTTTCCAAAGCTGTTGACATTACTGCTCCTCACAGACTCTGATCTCATAAGTCTTGGGCAGCTTAGCAGTCCATGAATCAATCCACTTCTGAGCTGCACAGATAGCTCTGGCACAGCACCTCCCTGGCAGGCATAAGGTCCTGAGTTTGATTCCCATACCAAAATTACAATCTACTCATTGCTATAGATCTACAATTTTGGCTAGCTGATCTCTTGTATTCAAAGCTATCTTTCAGGATGGCAGCTAAGGTTCACGTCACTTCAGATCTCAGCTAGTGGCCCCAGCAATCATTTCCCATACCCAGCGTCCACACACAACCTATCCCTACCTATTAAATATTTGCTTGTAGCTCTCATCTTATCATATACTTTGTCTCACCAAAGACAAAATAAGTCCTTTGTCAGGTACACCACCTTACCATGCAGCAAAGGGTGCTTTGCGTATGGCATATGAAATTAGTAGTTTAATAACAATAATAAGCTGGGCCCGGCAGGATGGCTCAGTGGTCTAGAGCGCCTCCTTGGGAGGGCTTAGGCGGCTGCAGGGACCGCGGTTCGATCCCCGGCACCACATGCTGCGCCAGCCTTGTCCTCGGGGCGGGCTGAGCCGGCCATAAAAATGAGTGAATAAATAAATAAAGGTTCTGAAACAAGAAAAAAATAAAGAAAAAAAGAAAGAAAGGAAGGAAGAAAGAAAGAAAGAAAGAAAGAAAGAAAGAAAGAAAGAAAGAAAGAAAGAAAGAAAGAACTGTAGACCACTGGCGTTTTGCAATGACTACTGTTTCTAGTGTTTCCAATAGTAACAAAGTAGATGGAAATGAAAAACACCAGCATTCAACATTATTACAAATAACGTAATATAAAACTAGCTATCCCAAACAGTATTTCATAGTTTTAAACTAAATATCCAAACTTGTGTGGCCAAACGTCATCTCATCTATAGTAAAGCTTCCATTGCTTACTATTTTTTAAACTTTTATTTATTTATGTGACACAGAGTCTCACTAGTCAGCTCAGACTTGTAGTGATCCTCCTGTCTCAGCCTCCCCAGTGCTGAAATTGCAGGCATGCACCACCATGTCTGGTTTTAGTGGCTGGCTCAGTGCTCTTAGAGCAAGGCCAGCATGGCATGTGGTATCAGGGGTTGAGCCTGGGTCCTTGTGCTTACCAGGCAGGTGCTTAGACTGCCGATCTATCTCACCAGCCCCTGTGGCTTACTCTGGTATTAGTCACTTCTTCAAATGCTGTGAGGTTCAGGAAGTAAATTTTAGATTTCTACTGAAATGCTAAAATGTCACTAGTATAGTTTTCTCATTTACTTGCCTACTCTTTTTAATGAAGTGTTTATTATCTCATGAACAATTAGACTTCTTCCACTGACCTGAATACATACAAGTCCTGGCACAAAAGTTTACTGCAAAGAGCAGCTTTTGGGTAACCTATCAGACCCTGCTAGTTTGAAATACGACAAGGCTAATAATGGAGTCCTTTAACATCACATTTTGAAGACTTACAAAGACACATGAATAAACACATTGATATAAAGACTATACTGACCTGGGTACCTAATTATGAAAATATATTTAAATGTAAAAGTTTTATAATCTTACAACTCAGCCAATTGTCTGAGATTTTTCCTATGAGTCCATCATAGAGATGGAACCATGTTCTTGCCTGAAGACTGCACTGGCCAGCTTTTTATCAGTTTAGCAAATATCTGACTCTAGCACTCTGGAAAGCTATAGCAAAGGATCACAAGTTCCAGCCTAGGAGTCCAGCTTATTCTGTGAGAAATTGCTTCAAAATTTATAAAATTAAGTAAAAAATAAAAAGGTCTGGGAATTTAGTTGGTATAAAGGTACTGGGTTCAGTACCAAACACTGTAAAGAAGAAAGGAAAGGATGTCGGAGAGGCAATTATGCTCACTGGCATAATTGCCTGCCTAGCAAGCACAAAGTCCTGAGTTTGATCCCTGGCACCAAGGAAACAAGGAAAGGTTCATTTCAGCAGTGATGGGGAGTTGAAGACAATAGCCTTCTGTGGACAGACAGGAACTCATCTCAGGAAGCACATGGATGCCTGACGCTGCCCGCCCCAGGGCGAGAATGTGGAGAGTGAGGGGCTAAAGTCCCTTTCTCCCCTTCAAGGGCTACTGCCAATGACTAGAAAAACTATAGGAGTCTGTCCCACCTGTCATTTCTACTTCTTCCCAAAGGTGCCAACCTGGGCATGAAAACTTCAGTTCCTCGGCCTTTTGATTTAGCACCCAAAATATAGCACAAGTCAGCGTTGAGCTCCACCCAGGGCCACTTTTCAGTATCTAAAAGGAAAGGTGCAAACTGCTTGGATCTCCGTTGTGACTGACTTGCTGATCCTTTTTGTTTTAGGAGTTAGTTCTCAGTATTTGGGGTATTTGGGATTCAGAGGGTGACCCGCTGTCGTGGGGTACCTCCGCTTTCTGAGGAAACAACAGACGCGCTGCAAATGTCTCCTGAATGTTGATGCCTGGCAAGACTTCTTGCCAGTGGAAACTGAAACTAGAAGCTGATGGAGAAATGTGTACCCAGTTGTAAGAAAAAATGACCTTCGAGAAAGGAGCTCTCCAACCAAAACCACAATTAATGTAAAAAAATAAATAAATAAAAAATACAGTGAACATGTATTGTACTTCAAATCACTCACCTGTGCTTCAGAAAGTGGTGATGTTACTCTGGGAAATAAAAGACACGAGAGCTATTGAGAAGGAGTTGGACTGAGATTGTGAGAATGACGAGATAGATATCACTCAAACGACTGCAGTGGGGGAGGAAAGCCACCTTCAGAGCAGAGCTGACACCAGCTCTGAGTTAAACGAGCAAGGACAGTGCCGTGCAAGTCTTTCCAAAATTCTTCCTGCGTGCTTTCCTATATAACGCCAAGTAACAAAAGAAATCTGAGACTAAAATCATTATAATAGGTATCTTAGTATCATGGCAAACAAAAACGCCTAGAAATCGGTGCAACATGCCATTTTAAGATTATGAAAAGAAAGTTAGAAAATCTTCCTAAAAACAACTCAGAAGAGGTGAACATGTAGAAGGCTGTAGCTGTTCATGTATGAGAAGGTTCAGTATTTGCAATGTGTTTGTTCTTTCCAGCTTACTCAACAAACTCACCACATACTCAAATTGAGATTTTGGTGTTCCAGCCTGAGAGCTCAGTGCACTAACGAGCCTGCTTAGGCAGAGCGCAAGGGCCTCGGTTGGATCCCGGGCGTGTTGTGCCAGCCCCGCCCCCAGGGCATGCTGAGATGGCAACTGAGACTGGGCATGGTGGAGTGTGCTTATCCCAGTGCATAAGAGGCTAGAAACAAAAGGAACACTAGGAGTCACATCTATGTGTTGAGACCCTGCAGCCTATAGGCCCTATATCAAATACATTTTTAAAAATGTGATTTTAAAAATTTTATACAGAGAAGTAAAAGACCTTACCAAAAGCCAAAATAAGAGCATAACAAAGTTGGAATATTGGCATAACCTAAACTCGAGAATTGCTATAGTGCTACTTTAGTCAGGATTGTGGTGTTAAAGAACAGATGTAAATCAATGAAAAGAAAAGAGAACTCATAAGTACTGTACATCTAGCACACTGGTTTTTGAGAGGGACAGAGAGAGAGACAGACAGAGAGAGGCAGAGATAAAAAGACACAGAGAGAATAGATCATACAATGAAGACTCTTCAACAAACGATTTTGGATCAGCTGGGTGCACACACAGGTATACACAATCAAAAATTTTTCAATCCTTGGATGCAGGTATAAAGACTTGATAGTATTAACAAAATGCAGCCAAAAGAATCACAACTTTAAATGTAAAATGAAAAAAGGGAAAAAGTATAAATGATCTTGGTCTGGACATTGCTGTGTTAACCATCATATCTGCTACGGTTTAACACTGAAATACCCCCCAGAAGAGTCGTGTGCTTGGGAGGTGACTGTGCCGTGGTCAGACGCTGCCCCTGCCTGGCTTCATTCATTCAGGTACTCAGTCACTCTTGTGCTGCCAGGATGTGGGCCTGGTTGGAGGTGGCCAGGGGACAGTGGCCTGGGAGGGTGAGTCCTGTCCCAGGCTCCTGTCCTCCGTGCCTCCTTCCTGGACTTTTCTACCTCGGCGCAGTCTCATTGTGCGCCAAAGCTACAAAAAGTGCAAGCCAAAACCAACCTCGCCTTCAAGTTCTGGATGTCAGGCACATTGTCCTAGCGACAGGGAAATGGACTGGTAGCATACCAAAGGCCAAACCTGTGAAAGAAAGAATTACTGAGCTGTCCTTGTGAAGAGTTTCTGGCCTCCAAGAGAATGAAACAAGATGCAGAGGAGCTGGGGAGGTAGCTCGATAGTCTAAGTAGCTGCATGGAAGTGCAAGGACCTGGGTTCCATCTCTGGTACCACATGCCATGCCAGCGCATCCTACCAGCCACTGAAGTGGGATGTGGTGACATACACGTATAATCCCAGCACTGGGGAAGCTCAGGCAGGAGGATCACTATGAGTCCAAGCTGCATAGCAAGACCCTGTGCCAAATAAATAAATAAATAGTTTCTTTCTTTCTTTTTTTTTTTAATTTAAAGGTCCAACAAGATATCTTAGAGTACTAAGCGACTGCTTAGGCAAGCACAGGGACTGGGGTTCAATCACTGGCGCCACATGCCACGCCAGCCCTGCCGTAGGCATGGGGTGGTACCTGTAATCCCAGCACTGGGAAGGCTGCAAACAGGAGGATCCCTAGGAATCCGAGATGCATAGTGAAGCCCTGTGCCAAATACATTTAAAATAAAATAAAACAAATGAAGTGAAATCATTTTTTAAAAAAAGGCATAGAGTGGGAGGAAAATACTGTGGAAGATCTACTGATAGACGCTTGCTCCCAATAGACACAAAGAGCTCCTTAAGCTCAACAATCAGAAACTCAGGCAACACACTCCAGGCACTTGGGCAGACACTGCACTAAGGAAGGCAGTAGGTGTGCACACAGAAAGGCGCTCAGGATCACACGTCACCATGACAATGAAAATCAAACGCCAATGACATGCCACCACACATCTATGACAGTAGCAAAATCTAGAAGAAAAGACAAACACAGACGATAGCAGGAATGCAGAGCCGTAAGGCCGTTCGTGAAGGGCTACTGAGCAGGTGAAATCGCACCCCCACTCAGAAGCTCCTGCGGCGGTATCTTTCAACATGAAGCACGGCCTTAGCGCACGGCCCAGCAGTCCTACTCCTTGGGGTTTCCTGGATGAACAAAAGTGCATACACCTGCAACCTGCAGTCATGTGGATGTGAGGGCAGGAGTGCGTGCAAATACGTCGTGCTTTTTGCTCCATTTTTGTGAACTTACACTTTAAGACAAACTAAAAAGTCTTCTTTTAAATGTGAAAGAACTGGTAACTCCAGGGAAAACCAGGGTTATATAAGGAAGAAATTGCTGCCATAATTCACAACTCAGCTCAACCTGGAGAATATTTATATAGTCATAAATTTCAAAATATTGATACAAGCAAATTTTAGAGAAAATTTTATAGGATGGCAGATAAGAGAAAGCAGTGTATGAACTAAGAATTTTTAAATTTAATTTAATTTTAGTATATGAACCAAGAATTTTAATTCATGCATTCCATAGTAGAAATCAATAAGTAATATTTAAATGATAAATGAGCAGTGGCAATATGAGTTTAGTACTTACAAAATCGAAGTAAATACTCTAAGGAATAGCTCTAAAATATGAGAGTGATTGCTGGTCAAGAGGATCCTAAGAGCTGAAAAAAATCTATGGATAAGTAATACTATCTTAGTTATTACTTTCATGGTTAGTATAATTTTTAGATGAACTATTGTTAATAGTCTAGATAATAGACAATGTAGAAAACCAAAATGTGTAATAAAATATGGTAATTATTCAAGCAATAAGTCTCAAGCTATCTTTAGAAACTGGAATTCAGTGTTTCGGGTTGAACCGTACTCCTCTGCCCTGGCAAACCCATACATTACCACCAACCCCTAACTCTCCATACTTGAGAATGTGACTTTATTAGGTGTAGTCCACTAAGCTGAAATCCTCAGAGCAGGCTCCAGGGCAGTGGTGGTGAAGCTCTGGTGTGCATGCTGCAGCCGGCTGCCTGCTGTCATAGAAAGCTCTAAGAGACTCCCCAGCCCTGGTCTGGGCCAGCAGGACTGATGTGCTCACAAAGGGGGATTCAGATCCAGCCAACGGGCATGGGGAACGCTGTGACAAGTGAGGCAGGAATCGAGGCAACGCTCTCTCAAGCCAAGACCCGCCAGAAGTTGCCAATAGGCCATCAGGTACACAGGGACAAGCACTTCCTACAGCCTTGAAAGAGACCACACCTGCACACATCTCCAACTCCAACTTGGAGCCTGCACAGGTACAGGGCAGTAGAGTTCTAAGCCTCTAAAACAACCTAGTATGTACTGCTTCTCTAGCCCTCATGAAAGAAGACAGTCACTGTGGTGGGCCAGAGACCTAGACGGCTCCCCTGTCTGTTAAAGCTTCCCAGTACCCTTGAACTTTAGGGGAACACAATCTACTCCGAATACAACTGAATGGATTTAACGCAAAACATATTCATTACAATCAATGATTCCCTTTTTAAAAAAAGTAGTATTAAGAAAAGCAATTCACCCTGCTTAGGGCCATGGTATCTGCCATTGTTTTGCAGATAACGGCTATCTCCAGGTCTTGTTCTTTCACCCAGCGAATCATTGGCGGTCATCTTTGCTGTCTGGCCTTAACTCTTCACCTATGTTTGATGATCTTTATATTCCTTATCGTGACAAGTGTCTTTGTGGCAGTACGTAGGGTATGACTGATTAATAAATAAATGAACTTGTCTCTGCTGCCAGAGCTAACAAGAAAGGATGTCCAAAATACAGGGCCTTTTCTTGCAAAACTCACAAGAATCTTATAAACAACAACTATATCCCCACCATTAGTGCTTTAGTTCCTGTTAAAATAACACTGTCCTGAAAAATCTCAGGCATAATTATTTACCAATGATGGGTTTTCTGTGAGAACCAATTATTAGTTCAACAGATTATCAATGATAACACACATAACTGACTTTTTAGTCTCGTAAACTCTCTTCTTCATTCCTTCTGCTGGGCCTTCCTGTCTCGTCACGACTTTCCAAGAGACGAGGAGGTCTGCTGCAGCCTTGAGTTGCCGCCATTGAGGCAGACATCACCAGCATTAGGGAGTCAGGCTGTGCTCCCATACCGACTCCGCCTGGCTGTCTCCACAATGTCGTCTTCTTCTGTTTGCTTGTTTGCCTTTTCAGTCTTTTTCTCTTTCCTCAAAGGCCCTTATGACTTACCTGGGTTTTGGTAACCAAACATTAAATAAGGAAGATTGTTAAGAGAGAAATGGAAACTTCCTCCATTCTCTTATGTATGTTACAAGCTATCAGCAGACATGGCTTTTCGGGAGCGCTGGATAATGCACATGGTGGGTTCCTGCCTTCCCTCGACTGATAGGAAGTCATGTAATTCACTATGATCCACAAAATAACCTCTGTTCAGAAGTGGACCTAGCTGATCAGCAGTTCTATTATAATAAAACACCAAATCTCATCCCAAATTAAATGCTTACCTTTTAAATAGTCAGCTTCAACAACGAACTGAAGATGCAACACCTATAACGTACAAGATGATTCCCAAGATTTTGGAGGATTCATCCAGGGCCTGCTGGCTCCAGCACAGAAACTCCATGGCAGAAGGGTGGGACAGAGCAGCCTGCTGAGTGCCTGGTGGCCAGGAAGCAGGGCGAGGGGTGCATGCCAGGGAGGAAGAAGGCTCCCCCAAAGTTACGGAGCACCCAGCACCACACCTTCCTGGCCCACCTAGACACACTGATTACCCTCCTACAGGAAAGAGGTGTGTGTGCAGGGTTACTGCTTCCATCTTCAGTAATGATTTCCTAGGCCACGATTATTAGCTCAGGTTTCACCCTTTCCCACACTCGGTATGTAAAAAAGGGAAAAGTGAGATGGAAGTAGAAAAGCTGTGCAGGGGCTAACGGGTGTTGGCGGGTGATGAAGCAGGCCACAGCATTTCTCAAAGTTTTCCAGGGATATGTATCTTTTTAATTTTTAAATAATATTTATTTATTTTGATACAAGCTCTCACTATACAGCTCAGACTCATGGTGATCCTCAGCCTCCCCAGTTCTGGGATTACAAGTGTGCACCACCACACCCAGTTTCAGAGGCCAGGACAGAATGCCCAGGGCTCTGGGGCTGGCGCTGCATGTGGTACTGGGGATAGAAGCCCAGTTCTTGAAATTGTCAGGTAGGTGGTTGGACTGCTGAGGTATCTCTCCAGCCCTTCCAGGGATACTTACTTGCATTAAATGTTTCATTGGCAGGTATGCCATCCACACTAACTTAATCACATTCCTCAAACCCTGGGAGTGTGTGACAACAGACCCCCACATCGCTGACCACCCATGAGCCAAGCCATCTTGGAAACTGCTGAGGAAGGGTCTCTCCTCGCTCCATCACACAGTGGCCTGCCTCTGCCCTACCACGTTAGAGCCACTATATGGCGCACTTCACTTTCCTGCTAGACACAGCACCTAGCATTTGCTTGGCCACTTAGCAGGCAGTTCCGTCAACAGGCCTTAGTTTGAGACTTATCAGGTCTGATTCAGACACTAGTTGCTCTGTCTTCTGGGCTGGAGGTGTGTTCGAAGCTCTTCTCCGTAGACTCAGGAACAGCGTTCTGCTCCTTCTCCCTCTCACCACCATGAACATGGGATGCTCAAAGCGCAGCATCTCCAGTGAATTCCTCCTTTCCGCGTACAATTCCCTCGGGAGCTGAGTTGCACTGACTCTGCCCTTTTATTTTCTCAACCTGAGTGACTCCAGGTCACAAACATAATCTAAGATGTGTTCCATATAGGCTCTGTGTAGACAATCTGACATCTCACTTGGCACAGCAGTTAAGTCATCGTGGTTGTGCAGTCACAAGAGTCCCTGACGTTGTGACAGTTCTGGTTCTCGGCATCAAGCCCCTTGTTGAATTCATCTCCCTTCATGATTTGCCGAGAAACAGAACGTGAGAACACATGGCCTCTTAGAGTTCTCACTGAGGAAAATAGATTGCTTACTCAGAGCTTCCTGGGGGAACTTGTGGTGACAAGCACTCTGGTGGCAGAAGCCCGGCCTCAGTGCCCCTACAAAAGATTCCTCTACAGAATGATAGGTGTAGCATCTTGCACCTGAAAACTTTGCTAATTCCTAAGAAATATCATGACCACACTTACTGTAGAAGTTGATAAGATTGAATAGGTATTAATTTGCTAAAAATAAAATACTCCTTCTATATCCAGATTCTGTGTCTGTGTCAACCAAGAGCCATTTTATAGAAGGTATCTGAGTCTGCATGGATTTGTCGTGCACAGGGGTCAAAAATCCTGTACCCATTTCTGGTGGCCGCATAGGGGTAATAACAATAAGAAATGGGAAAACCAACTCGTATTACATTTTATAACCTAGATACAATTTTCTCTTACTGAGTTATTGTTCTTTTCTACTCATCTGCGTTTGCGGAGATGTTTATGGTCTTTGAGTGGCATTGGCCCATATGCACAGCACAGAGTGATCCCGTTTTTCAGCCTGTTTCCCTCCATCCGCCTTCTTCTGTCTCTCGATCCCTTCCAACTGAGACAGGTCTGTCGACCGACTTCCTATTAGCTGTGGTTTATCCTGCTCTTATTTCTAAGTTGGCTTTCCTCATATAAGATAAGCCACGTGGCGCTCACACCTGGTGTGGCTGATTTATTTCACTTAACATTTACGGTTTCAAATGTATCCACTCTCCCACAAATGATACAAATGTGTCTTTGTTAATGGCAGACTGTTACTCCACGTTGTGTAAATGTCACATTTTGTTTATCAGCTCATCCGTTGATGAGTACACAGGCCACCTCTGAGATTGACTATTGTGAGTCATGCTGCTATATCCACGGGTGGGCGTGGAGCTCTGCAGTGCAACTCCCTTAGCTCTCCAGGGAGAACACCTACGAGGGGAGGGCTCGGTCCGGTAGAACTGCTACTTTATATTTTTCAGAAATCTCCATAACGATTTCTTATAGTGCTGGCACTAATTTATATTCCTACCAAGAATGTAAGGGGTTTCCCCTACCCACGTGCTCACCAGCAGCTGTTGCGATTTGACGCGTTGCTGGTGGCCATGCTTCATGGGGTCAGTTGGAATCGCAGTGCTGTTTCAATTTGCATTTCTCTAATGGCCAGTTATATGAGTGTGTCTTAATATTTACTGGCCACTTACATTCCTGGGAAGTGTCTGCTCAACTCAGTTTCCCATTATCAAGTGGATCTTTTCCTTTCGGGATCTGATGTGATTGCCTGCATCGTAAGCTCCGTCTGCTAGTCCCACCTGAGGGACAGCTGGCAAAAGCTGCCCCACTGGGTAGGCTTTCTTTTCGCAGTTCTAATGAATTATTTGGCTGGGAAGAAGGTTTTTTAATTTCAAAAGACCCCATTTGCTAGGATCCGTGTCAGAAATGGAGAAAACAACCTCCAAATTCACACGGAACCAGAAAGTACACACAGTCTTGTAAATCCTAATAGTAGCTGTGACATTAACTGTTGCTAAATTACCATACACCCTGGAGATGAAAATGTATACACGATAAGAAAATGTTCTGAGGAAGAGAAAAATACAACATCGATATGATAGCGAGAACCTCAGCAGTGGTACAGATTCAATCTTCCTCTTCATAATATTTTCAAACCCTAAGATGAAAAGATTCTTCGATGTTACTGTAAATCATGGGTACTTTTTCTAAAAAAAAAAAAAACTTCTGCCTATTATGGCCAGGCAAACTCTCAAAACTGCAGCACCTAGACAGACCCTTGCTTTAGAGTCACGCCAGCTGCCCATAAATAAAACAGGCAAGGTGGGGAACCCAACATGTATAAACAGGAAACTCGAAGCCAGTCGGTCCCACATAAGTTCACTTTTCCAAAGTAGCTCCTGTCCTCACCTGTCACCCTCTTGCAGGAAACAGACCTTATCCTGACTTTCAACATTTCGATGCATCGATCCTGGTGGATGGAAAATGGACCAGGATGCACCGTGACGTCCGTGACGCCCGCGCCCGACTGGGCCCCAGAGGACCATCGCTACATCACCGTCTCAGGGTGCCTGCTGGAGTACCAGTACATAGAGGTGGCTCACAGCGCGCTCCAGCTCCTCCTCGCAGTAAGTGCGGTGCTACCCGCTCGGGCTAGTCTTGGTAGCTGATTTCTGGGCTGGCTGAATTCGCTGAGACAGAAGTTGCAAGAAAAGCGTGGTTATTCTGCTTTTTGCTACTTGATGCCATTTTGAATAGCAGTTTATCATGTTCAACTAAACAGTTCTCTGGACCAAGGGTACTATTGTCTTCTGAAATCTATAAATAGCCTTGGAAATCATCAGTGTTTTGCATAAGCAATCAAGCCAGGCAAGACATGCTTATGAGGCTTTGGGGGAGATTTTCAAGAGGCTCCAGAGGAAAGGTTGCAGGTTTTTTTCAAGCTTAACCTTCTGCAAACCTCAACGCGTGAGATCACGGCAGATAGCTTCCTCCCGGGGTTTCTAAGGCTGAGCTGCTAGTCTGAAGACTACTCTTCTCCACGTGCCCTGGCTCTTTTCTTTCTGGATTTCCCCCAAGAATGTTCCATAGCACCCCAACCACTCCCCTCCCTTGCCAGAACAATTCAGCATTCCTATAGATTTTACTTTTGTCCTTTCACACCTCGTGTGTCAATAAAGAACTGGTCCCACCAGGAGGCAGTGGGAATTCTAAACCAATACGATTCCATCCTGGGTCCCGCAAGCCACAGCAGCCTGCCCTGGGGCACGCTGAGCTGGCTACCAAGTCCAGGGTATGGTGGCGCATGCCTGTAAGCCTAGCGCTGGGGAGGCTGAATACAGGAGGATCACTGTGAGTCCCAGATACATAGTGAGACCCTGTACCAAATACATAAATTAAAAGAACAGAAATAATAAAAGAATGCAAATAACATCTTGTTATATACTATAAATCATTTTGCATTGCATTGTTGGGATAAATAAAAACAACCGTCTCTCTAGAGAACTTTTATTAAGACTACCTACATTATATTGTGAGATTTACATTACTAAGACAAATTCGTTACACTGCACATGAATCCCTTTAATCATTCGAGATATAGAGCTATTTATATCTCTGTTAGATTCCACGCTGATCTGCAATGAATATGCATAGTTTAAAAATTGTCAGCAGCTAATAATGCAAGCAGAATTGGCCTTTACCTGTTGGCTCAGTTCACTTCTTTGAGATGAAATATTAAATAAGTTCTGGATTGAATGACTTCAGATAGTTCACTTAAAATTCTTCTAGTATAAAAAGTTAATATAGCATGGGCAAGATAGCTCAGTGGACTAAGTGCCTGCTTTGGAAACTGCAGGGAACAGGGTTTGATCCCCGGTCCTGCACACCATGCCGGCCCTGCCCCAGGGTACGCTGAACCTGCAACACAGTCCTGGCGTAGTGGTACATACTTGTAACCCCCAGAGCTGGGGAGGCTGAAAATGAGAGAATCACTATGAGTTCTAGCTGTCTAGTGAGAACTTGTACCAAATGATGAAAAGTAATAAATGTGCATCATCACCTATATGTGGGGTAAGTAGGCTGTCCAGCGAAGGCTGCCTTAATGTCTGTGCCTAAATGTTCTGTATGCCAGCAGGAAGGTTAGTTCTGTATGCCAGGACCACTGAACACCACTAAAGATAAGCTGCCTAAATGTCTGTCCCTAAAGTCATGAAGGTTAGTTCTGTATGCCAGTTCTGTATGGACCCTATCCCTCAGGAAGCCGGCTAGCAGTACAGTCGCCAGGCCAGCCCGTGTTCCCAGCCCTGAGATCCCGGGCACCTGTAGGCAGTGCACACCATCTCAGATACTCCCGAGGAAAGGGCGCAAAGTCCACTGCCTGTGACTCCGCGCCTGCCACAGGTCTGGCCATCACAGCATGCCCAGGAAGGAGACAGAGCTTCCATACGTAGAGATTCGCTTACATAATTATGTTAGGGTTAAGGCACTGAGCAGTCTCTCATAAATCCGTTGAACCTGAGATATTTTGGTTCGAAATAACAAAATCTTCTGTAATAGTGTTACACTCAAGAAATACTCATTTTGGTAGTCTTTAAATAGAGATATGTTAGGTTTGATGCCCTGGAAGTATCCATATTGTTCCTTAAAATTCAGTTCAAATAAAATTTTCTTTCATATAGGGTAAGTGAAGTGCATCAGGGATTTGAAAACACATTAAGTGCCTTGATACAGATTTTACTATGAATAGGATTTTAAACAACATTGCCTTCTTTGATTTTTTTATTAATCACAGCTGCAACGTTTTGGCTAATTTCCACTTGTAGTTCAAGAATAATGTGAAGACATAGTCGAAACATATAGAGAGTTACATATACTTTTTAGATACTTACCTGAATTAATGTGTGTAATTATACTCACAAAGTTATTAAACCCCACCTAAAATTTTGGCACATGAGTAATTTTCAAAGGAATTCATCCAGACATGGTAGCATATGTTAACGCTGCCATACATGCTAAGAAAAATATGGTTAAAAAATTTAAAAGAAATTGGATCTAGGGGTCAGGGAGATAGCTCCATGCCACAACTGCTTGCCTGGCAAGTGCAAGGTTGGAGTTCAAACCCTACCGCCCCCACAAAAAAAAAAAGAAAAGAAAAAAGAAATTGGCTCTAGTGTCACCACAAGCAGATGTAACCGATAATTACAGTTACTGGTTGTCACTTCTGTTGTCTAAATAACTGCCAATGTAGTAAAGAAACAGTTTGAGCAAAGGGTCCCAGGATTTGAGACTTCTACCTCTTTCCCTTCCATGCCTTCTTCCTTCTTGTGAGATCGTTCACACTTCCGACCACTGAACACCACTAAAGATAAGTTGTCCACTGTGTGCCCAAGGCATTCCTTGGAGGAGTCTGGACACCCTGAGTCCCTCAGGCTGTGGAAGTCAGCTAGCTCTGAGCTGCAAGTGCCTCTGTACAGAAAGATCTAATAAACCTTCACTCGCCTCTACCCTTCCCTGCTCAGTTACTGGAAGCCATCCCAGACCACTGTCCCACAGCCTTGCTGTTTGCTTGTACAGTGACACTTAAGCAAGAGTGTCTGGAGTCTGCCTCTCCCCTTCTGATGCCTAGATCATCAGGTCTGGGAATGCATCCCCAGAGCTTGTGCCTTGAGGCACCTAGAGAAACAGATCCCTGACTGAGCTTGTCACAGTCCCACTAGAGCGAGGTCCCTGAGGGGACCAGCCAGGTACAAACACATACATTTCGAGCACTGATCAAAGGGGACAGTACAGCTTGCTCTCTTGGGGAATAACCTTGGCCTTTAGTTAGGTTCGCTTCTGTAAAGTCAGCTAAAGTCTCACTCTTACCGTTCTCAGAGTCTTTGAAACCACCCCCCACACACACACCCACTATATCTGCTCCCACTGGCGTCCATCAACGGCCTCCGGCTCTGCTATTGCTCTTGATTAACTCCAAATCTCTTCAGCTCCTTTCCTCCACCTTCGCTGAGCTCTTCTTTCATGAATTCCTGACCCCCCAGAATGCCTGTCACCCTATTGTTCCACTTTCTGCCAATCAACTCCTGGCTGATTTTGAAATTAGCATTCACAAAGCCCACATTTGCATAGCACGTACATATCTATCTCCCATCTAGTGCCAAAGGAAGACAAGCGTAATATTCCTATAATTGGGAAGAGAGGCTGTTAATCACACAGCCTCCAGCCTAGCAGAGAGCCCTGCCAGACCCCACCATGGTGAGCCAGATGTAAGGTCGCCAGCGTTCGCCCCCGCCCCAGCAGCTTAGGCCCGCAGTTGGTATCATATAGCACACGAAAAAGGCATCCAGGTGTGTGCTGTTCTAATGACAATCAAGACTGCATTAACCACATCTACAAAATAGATTCAGTGAGAGGGAGAAGATCCACTAGGGAGATGATGTCGCTCATATCACAAAATAATTAATTAGATTTTCCAAGCAAGGCGTTGTTGAAACTGCACACCTTCGAAAACATTTGAGGGAATTCAGGCTTTTAAGGGGGGAACGGTTGTGTGAGGGCAACAGCACACGCTACGAGCAATTCCTAATGACATCCCAGTAAGTAGGGACATGCACATGATTCCACACCAATGATGGGATCGGGTCTTCAGTGTGAATCCTGGCACAAGCTGATGGGTAATGGATTCTTGAGGTCTAAAGACCCAGCGATCGTCAGTGAGAGAGAACAGTATGATCGATTGGCTTGGTCTGCAGTGAGGAGTGGATGGAATGGGCATGCATCTGGGGCCCACCTTGTGCACAGGCACAGTACGCTATGCCTCTTGTAGCCTGCACAGTGAAGGCACAGCAGGTTTTACAAGTACTCACGTATCAGTGAGGCTGAGAAAACTCTTGCAGCACTATATGAAGTGATGATATTTTTTGAATTATATGTTAACATTCCAAGTAATTCTTTGGAAAACAAAAGCCTTAATCTCTCTTTTCTCTGGCCACATCCAGCGAATCAATATTTCTAAATTTAATGTAAACCTCTCCAACCAAATCGCTCATTTGTTTTTCGCTTATTTCCTCCACTTGATTTCCGTTACTTCGGATAAACTTTTAAATTATGCCAGGCTGACTATTAATTGTTTTTGCAGACACTAACAGAGGATATTGGTGGAACTGTAAATAAGCTTACTGTTTCCCACAGTCATTAGAGATGACTTAGAAATAATGCACAAATTAGCAGGGAAGTCATAGGAAAGTTTAGAGAAAGCTCCAGCACGCAGCACTAATAGCCAAAGGCAACTTCGCTCTCGTTTTATCCTTCGGTTGCATTTTTTTCTTTGTTCAAAAGACTTTGTACCTGGTAAAGTGTATGGAACTTCAGCGGATTTGGGGTTTGAAAAGCTGTGGTGAAAGGAAATGTGTGCCACAAACCAAGGAAGTGACAGACTTGCCAGCTACGCCCGGTGTTAGCTAACACATCTGCCTGTATCCTGCTATATGGTCCAACTTGCCTGGGAATACAGTACTGGGGTGAGGAGACCTTCGCAGTCTTGAAGCCGTTAATGCGACGTCATTGCAGCGTAGGTTAAGAGCGGCAGGTGCGAGCTTAGGTGCCTGTGCTGTAGCGTGCGGTGCGCGGGTGAGAGTGGTCACGGGACTGCTCTTCTTCTGCGAATCCGTATCTAGAAATACTATTCACAACGGTTTCGTAGTTAAAACTCTGAGTCCCAATTTTCATCTCACCTAGGACATTGCAAAGAAGAATGCAAATATTCCATCTACACTGTGAGCGTGTGTCATTTTGAAGGGATGTGTGGGGAGAGCTACGAGCTGACACTCGGCTACTGTGGCGTTCGCAAGTAATGCTGTTACCATGGAGACAGCCCGCCTTAGGCTGACTTAAGTTGAAAAATTAACAGACCTTTATTAAGAACAAAATAAAGTTCATTTGGTTGATTTACTTTCCAGTGAAAAATGATTCAGCTATTTAAATGATGTCCCACAGTTTTCCTTCTTCCGTAAACGTAGCTAGATCCACAGCTCCATACTTTGACAAGAATAGATTTGAAGCCCATGATTTTTTAAATTCAGAAAACTGTTGTATCCAAGGACATACATTAAAAATAAGTATTTTAGTATTCTCCAAACTTTCTTTTTAATAGAATCTGTGTCGTTAAGAAAGTCAAGTGTACAATTAAGGGCTGTTTATCTTGGCTGTGCTTTTGGTATGCTTTCCAGAAATTGTGGCTGCAAAGGGAACAATTTCCAATTCTTTGCTTTGATTAAACTTAAAGGGAAACCTGATGGATTCACCAGTTATCAGTTACCAAAATGATTTTGAGGTAGATAGTTATGCGTAGTATAACTTGCAATAAGGTTAAAATATTGATGGTAAGTGGCGTCACACGAGCAAACGCCTCTACCTCTATCTAAGGATGTCTTTCATGCTGAGGTCTATTTCATTGTAGCACTAATAAATTTTTTAAGTAAAATTTAATTTTTGTTCATAAGAATTTTGATCAATACACAAAATGCCCTACATCATTTGATCAGTACCGTAAAATAACAACTGTGATTATATTTAAAAAGAATATACATTTCTACATCTTTTTATACTAGTGCCTATTGGTTTTACAGATTTATGTATTTCATTTTGGTAGATTGATAAATGCACATTACATACCTTAATAACATTTTCACAATCTAGTATCTATGGACAGGGGAAACAATCAAATCTAAATGGATGCATATTAAATGTATTATATTCAAATTGTTGCATATTTACATATTCATTGCAAAGTGTTAAAAAAAATAAATAACATACAGCTGTCAAGTAAGCATATCCTATTAGGAGAAAATTCTTCAGAAAATAATGGGTTGGAACTCCAGATTGAAAAGAACTGCGTAAGGGGCTGGGGAGATAGCTCTATGACACAAGCGCCTGCCTGGCAAGTGCAAGGTCATGAGTTTGAACCCCAGTCCCACCAGAAAAAGAACTGCATAAAAGTTATGATACTTGAGCAAGAAAGGATTTATGCATATATGTGCTTTGAAGTAAAAACAGGTGAATTTTAAGTTATGTTGATGTACAATTTTTATCAGGTACATTCCAAAGAGCAACAGAATGGCTATCTTTCAATTGTATGAACTTTTAGATATACCAAAGTAAATAATTTGTTTGGGGTGGCAAGGGAGGTTTCAGGGAGTTGCTTGTTGGCCAGGCTGGGCTGCACCTTATGATGCTCCTGTCTCAGCCCCAGAATGCTGGGGCTACAGGTATGCACCACTCAGCTGCTCCTAGTCGCTATCATAGCCATTTAATTGAGGCCATTCTACCTAGTGTGATGTGTATTTAAACACCATCTTTATCAAAATAGCAACAGCATTTTAGGAAAATAGAAAAAAAGTCTAAGAGTCATATGAAACCACAAAATAACATAAAAATGACTTTAAGAAATTAAAAGTGAAAAGAATCATTTTCCCTTATTTTAAAGTACATTGTAAACCTACAGTAAACAAAACAGTATTATAGTGGCATAAAAACAGCCATACAAACGAATGGAAGAGAGTGAAGTTAGAGACAGATCTACAAGTACACATGTTGACCTTTCCACAAGGATGCTGTTTAAACTAATAATGAAAACTGTCACATGCAGAATTTTCAGATGAATTTATTTATTTAACTATCCCCAGAATATATAGAAGCAGGCATGGGCTCCACTCTCTTAAGCAGTATTTCTTGGTGCTGGCCGAGAAGAGTGACTTCCTATTTACTGCATAACCACTACATGAAGCACTCCTGGAAATTTCGTTTCCTTGGGCCTGAGGCAGGGTCTTAAGCAGGTGTAATTTTTAAAATTCTCACCTAACATATTACATCTTTGCTTTCTCTTCAGCATGGATCTCCTTGTCTTGCATTTCTCCCAAGCATATGGAGTCTCGTGATCGAAGACATTAATACCAAAATGCACCATAGCCCTGGTTGCCCATTTTTTCCCTCTGCCTGAAGAGTGGTTTATTTCCCTTCCAGGCAGCCAGCAAAAGCCTTTCACATGAGGTTCACATTCCCAGAGAATGAATCTGTGTTTCTATACAGTGTGCACTGCACCTCCACTGCCTAGTTGGTGGAAATCTGGAACGGTATACCGAGTCTCCTGATTCTTAATCTGCTGCAGGGGTGGGGGTGGGGGTTCTGGTTAGCTTAATGAATGGTTTAAGCACTTGCATGTCCAATCCCAGTCAGACACAGGGGACAGCAATTCAATCCCTACCTCTACTCTTAGGACAGACTGAGCCAGCTAAAAAAAAAAAAAAAAAAAACAAGAACCCTTAATCTACTGTCGAAGACTACACACCACTGCTTGCTTCTTGGGGGAGAACTGCTCACTGCCTGTGGTGGAAAGAGCCTGGAGTGGAAGGGCGCGCTTCCTTCCCAGCGCCCTGGATGTCGGGCTGCTTCAAGCCCTGGCTTCCCGCTTTCTCTTCTCCAGCTCTCGCTCTCCTGGGGAGTCACAGGTGCAGCAAATCTCATCAGAAGTTAGTAACCCAAGAAGCAAGACATGCGGGTGTCAGCCTGTGCGTTAGGATCGCGTCTCCATCACATTTTTCTCATTGCTGACACAAAACCCCCGACATTCAAAATTAAGAGGGGAAAGCTTTGTTTAGCTCACAGTTTGTAGAGGTTCCCATCCATAATGAGCTGGCTCCAGTGCAAAGCAGGGGTGACCGTTCCAGGGGACAAAAGACAGCAAACCTGTAGGACAAAAGGGAGAGAGCAATCTGTTTTCTTCTCTTATATTGTAAGCAGCCTGCCTGTCCAAGGCTGGGTGCAGCGCTCACACCATCTCTGCACCCTCCTCTTGCACAGACTCAGGATGCCCACAGAGAGCCCGCCCTGTCCCCTACTGAGTCACTGAGCTGAGCTTCCAGTCTTCGCCATTCTCAAGTTGACACAGCAGCTCAACATATGACAGATAGCTTATGCAAACATTCAAAAACCCAAGGAGCACCAAATATTAATGTTAGCAGGGAGTTTTCCCATGGTTGCTGAAATAGGGAAAATGTAAACAACATCAGGAAGGACACTTCTTGGTCCAACCGAGAGCTGGAAAACACTTGGAGTAAGCAAAGTTCTACAAAATAATTAGCAAATCACTATTGGGTTTGTCTTTTACAGCAAGAAACACTACTCATTGAATAGCAGTATGTGAGCTATGTTACTTCTAAAATGAGCACAGTTGACTGTTCTGATGGATCTGCTGTTCCTTATTATTCATCTAGGCAATAATGAACTTGCTTAGCATCACCCCTTTAAATTATAATGCACTGAAAGCTTCTTGCAGGTGCTGCTCAAGTTTTGACTAGAATAAACACTAAGCAACTAGGAGTTGGGTATTTTCTTTTCCTTTACCTCAGCACTAAAATGTGCAGCTATAAGTTGATAAATAGTCCTGTACACACATAAACAAGATAAATATAAGAACTTAAACAGCTTCTGGTATGAAATTAAGTGTATATTTCTGTCTCTCTATGTCTGTCTCTTTCTCTCTCTCCATCTCTCTCTCTCTCTCTTTCTCTCTCTCTCTCTCTCCCCTCCCTCTTCTGCATTTAATATTCTCTGTATTCCCTACATACAAATTCAGAAGCACAGGGTAAGATAGAAAGTCTGCAAGTAACTATCTTTAAACCTTATACCCAGTTGTGTATGAGGATTTTGTACTTATAAGCTAAATGCAGTAATGCTAAAGAAAGTTCCTTGAAAAACAATGAAGGTAGTATTGTTCGTTATTCACTTTCTCCTTAGCTCAGCTCTTTCTACTGCTCAGTGAGAATTCTATACTCTTTTCAGGCTAAATCACTGTGACATGCCAACCTGACCTAAACCCTACTAAGTTTTCTTACTCCCCTGACACAAGTATGACTTGGGTCCATATGCTACAGGGCAGACTGCTGGGTCGTTATCTCCATGGCCTCTTCTGGATCCCTACCCTCCGTAGACAGGACCTGCTTCTATGTGTAGTGTGTGACGGACTCATGCACCCCAAGTGCACCATTCTACTTATTGGAATGTTCAGAAACACAACTGAACAAGAATATTGACACATTTAAGATGATAGAAAAGATCATAGATTGCAACAAATCACCACTGAGTGTGTTTTCATGAAAGATATGAGATATTTTAACTAAAACGGTCTACATAGAACACCGTGCAAGGAATCTTGTACTATCTCCTTTTCATAGTTAATTTTCTGATCAAAATTATTTCAGAAAGCTGGGGACATAGCTCAGTAGAACAAATGCTTGCCTGGCAAGTTCAAGGCCCTGAGTTCGATACTTGTTACCACTAAAAAAATGTATTTAAGAGATGAATTATATTCAATAATAAATTATTTCAGAAACAAATCAAGTATGTGTAAAGTAGACTAAGAGCTAATATTTTGTGAAGAACTGTAAAAGCCACTAGTCTAGAATAAAAGGGTGTTCTCTTATGGTGTACAATATTGTTTTTCAGGATGTCTTTCTAGTCATGATCAGTTATTCTGAACACAAGCGTTAATAAACAAGTCTTGGGTGACAATTTCCTCTTCACTGGAACTCCTCATCACAGAGATAGGATAATAATAGTAGAATGTGTTAGTGTTTTTAAATGGGAGCAAAGCATTCTCAAAGGAAGGATATAAACATGATTTATACTGACAGCTATAATACGAGCGATAATTTATTATTGAGCTTATTCTAGTAGAGCAGAAGAGAATAAAAATATGGGCAAACAAACTTAAGCTAACTCGTATTTGCACAGTACCTAAAGAGCCCCTTGTGACATGCTCTCAGTAGCTGTCTCCTTCACCACCCATCTCATCATTAAGATTTACACCTGCACCGCTCTCTACACATACAGCCTTCTGGACGCCCAAGGTACTGAGTCTGTGGTCCTCACTGCATGCCCAGTCGTGCATTGAAATGGCACTGTGAAGGCTGCAAGGACCCTGAGGCTATTTCTTCTCATGTGCCGAAATGTGGGAGTTGTTCTGCTCTTGCTGAGTGACTCCCAGTAGCTCCCCGTCTTCATCTGGTCAAATTATTATCAGCTACTTGATAGATACAGATCGTGCCTTTCTCCTGCCACAGTCCTGGGTCTCCGAGTCATTCATCTTCACTCTCTCTCCCTCTTTTCCCATAACTTGATTTCAGAATATTCTTTTTCATCACAGAATTATAGGTGTGTTTTCCTTCTGTTTTTGTTTGTTTTAATGTTTAACTTTGACAACTCCTTCTTGCTATAATTTCATGCCATCCAATTAGTTGAATGCTATTTGGGGTTTGGCTTTGCCCTGACATGGCCTCTTACTTACTTTTCTTATTGCTAAGGAAAAAATGCCTGGCACCCAAAGTTAAAGGAGGAAAAGTTTGTTTGGCTCACAATTTGAGCTCCCTAGTTTGCTGGGAAAAGGGCACTGCAGAATGAAAATGGTCCAGAGCCAGCCGGCAGAGGAGAGTAACTTGTCCCTCGCTCTGTTAGGCTGTGCAGAGGCTACCCACCCTAGGACAGTCAGATGTCTCACTCACGCCCTTAATTCTGGCCAGAGCAGTGCGACACCAATCAGGGGGCAGAGTACTGATCACGTGTGCTTGACCTCAGCACCATACCCTCCACATATAGGCACTTCTGAAGAGCCCCACCCAAGGCCTCCTAAGGCTGGGGTGACATTTAGATATAAGCCGTAACACACCCTATGCTTTTTGCTGTGAAAGTTAATTTGAGCTGAAGTTGTATTGTAAGGTACGGAAAGGCTCCAGATCTTTGTGTCAGAGTGGTTCGTGCTGTTATCAACAATGTATTTATTTCATAGATTTAGAAAACTACCTTTTAATTAAGTGATCAGAAGCCAGCTGTTGACGGAAATAATATAAAAAGTACAACAAGGACCTGACCAAAACTAGATGCGGCACTCTGTTTGCCCTTTCCCTTGCCGTCTTGTAGTTAGACGCCTGAGCTCTGCATGGAAATGACACAGATGTGGCCCTCATATTTTCCTTGGCTAAAACTTGTGGTCTGAGAATTTCAAGACACCTACAGCAATTACTTTGGAGCGAACCCACAGCTTAACAGTGGTGTGGAGGATGGGATTTGGCTCCTGGACAGTGTGTACCTGCTCTCAGAAAGCGCCCAGAGACAGTGTCCCACAGAGACAGTGCATAGCATAATGGACCCTCACCACTGTCCTGCAATACATTTAGGAAGTTCCTCAAGGTCTGGATTAGGGCAGCCGGAGATTCCAGCCAAACCTGTTCGCTGGTCATGGTGTATGTTTTATTTATTTATTTATTTGTTTGTTTGTTTGTTTGTTTGTTTATTTATTTATTTATTTTTAATAGATTATGGCCGGCTCAGCCTGCCCTGGGGGTGGGGCTGGTGCAGCATGTGTGCCAGGGATTGAACTACAGTCCCTGCGGTGACCTAAGCTTGCTTCCACAGGTGCTTTTTACCGCTGAGCCATCTCACTGGCCCTATGTTTCATTTATATGGGGTGAATATGAGTCCACATTCATAAAAAAAGATGTTTCTTTCTCTGGTTTCAACTTATCACATATTTGCACTTTGTATGAGGTCAAAGAGGTCTCCTCAGACTCACTGCCTCTAGGAAAGAGGACAACTGGAATGGCAGAGTTAAAAGATACCATCAGTGGTCCAGTTGGACACTCACAAGTTGTAGTGGGCAAAGATTTGAATTTTCATGTGGCTATCTGAAATTACGTAAAGCCCCTCTAAAGTTCCCCATCGTGTGTATACTTCTTCCTTTGCCCTGAGCTAGTGGCAGCTTTACACTCATTCAGTTGCTCAACAAACAGTTGCTGAGAGCCTTGGCGTATGTCACTGGGCATATCTTAATTACTTTGCTCATTGCCGCGACAAATACAACACGCAAAGAAAAGGGAGGACAGATTTTATTTCGCTCACAGTTTGTAGAGATTTCAGTTCTTAATCAGCTGGCTCCAAGGCAGGGTGGATTGGGAGCAGGCCGGCAGTTCATGAGGTGCCCGGAAGGTAGCAAAACCAACAAAGGAGAGAGACAAACTCTTTCTGCCCTTACACTGTCCTCCGGCTACCCACCCTAGGGTGTGTGCAGCGCTCACACCTTTACTCCTAGCCAGAACTGTGCCAGACCCATCGGTGGATGGATGCATGAACCCCACTCTCTTCATCCTAGTGTGCATATGCACGTGTGCACACTTACACGCCTGATCCGTAATCTATCCTCTACAGTAGCATGCAGGAGAAGGTGAAAGAGAGCCTGAAGTGAGTGACGATGGGCCGGGGTGAGACTGATCCTCCTATACCTGGAGCCCTGAGGGCAGAGATGGGGGGCTCAGCGAGCCCTCCTCAAGGGGCAGCTGGGGTCTGCCCAGCAGAACCTTGAGCGCTAACCAACAACATGGCTCCCAATCTCCAAAGGAAAGGAGCTCCCTCACCCCTCTTCTTCCTTTTTCTAATTCTCTCTCTCTCTCTCTCTCTCTCTCTCTCTCTCTCTCTCTCTCTCTCTCTCTCCCTCCCTCCCCCCCTCTCTCTTGCAGGACTGGGGTTCAAACTCACAACCTTGCACTAGCCAGGCAGGCACTTGTGCCGTGGAGCTATCTCCCCAACCCACTCTAATTCTCTTTTGAGTTCTCATTTTAAAGCAAGTTGTGAATTCCTTCGGAATCCGGTCATCCTGTCCTCCCCTTTTCTCAGGTGGGTGTCAGCCTTGGCTTTATGCTTTCAGGTTTCTCTGTTCCCCTATCTGCTTCGGCCTGCCTGGCAGGCCGACGCTGAGCTGAGCACACCCCCTGTCAGCCTGCATCCCCTTCCCTCCTCGCAGACCACTGCCAGGTACACAGTGCCAAGCCCACTTGTCAAAGCTGGGCTGGGGCTGCCACCACCGTCACCACCACTCTTCGGGTTCCGCTCTCCCTCCCAGGTCCACCCGCCACGTGCTTTTCAGTATCATTGACCTTTGGATGAATACGAATGGTTTGCGCACCAGAAGCCAGTATATTTTAGTGCCATTTCAGAAAGTCTTTTCATTTCACTTGCTTATCCCTTGGATGATACAACCTGCTAATCAGGATCCCATTGAGGTGCAGTCGCATTTTTATGGTAAATGCTGTCTTGCCAAAAATTGATTGGCAGCCATCGCAGTCATCCTTCTTCCCTCTGTCCTAACCAGGTCCTAGGAATTTCAGCACTCAGGGAGGCGGTCTTTAAAGAGGCATCCAAAGAAATAATCTAAAGCAACGTTATAATTTCAATTCCATGCACCATTATTTTAGCCATAGTTTATGCAGCATTTTCACATAGAAATTGTTGGGATCAAAAACTCTGAGATAAACAGCTTCAACTGAATATTCAGCTAATGTGAGTGGAAGAAGTATTTGACCATTGGAGGCATAAATTAAAAATCACCATGTCTTAGTTACTTTTCTCTCATTGCTGGGACAAATACCTGACACTCAAAATGAAGGAAAGAAAGGTTTATTTAGTTCACAGTTACTGGAGGTTTCAGTCCATATTCGGCCGGCTCCAAGACTGAGTGGCACATGGCAGAGAGCAGCAGTTCATGGTGGAACAGCAACAATGGCGACAGAGGCAACGGAACAACCAGTCAGGGCAGCAGAGCAACAGCGTGAGTCTGTCTGTCTGTCTCTCTTTACATTACATCAGGCTCTCTGCCTTAGCCTATCCACCTCAGGCCACACCTATAATTCCCAGCAGTACCCAGACCCATAATCTGGTCAGTATGAAAACACATAATGCCAGTACCTCATGAGTCAAGTCTCAAACTCTGGAAGTCCCCACCCCATGATTGCATGAGGCTTTGTGGGGACAACTAGACATAAACTATAACACACTGGAAACTCTATTTAAGGCCATCTCTTTAAACACTTACCTGTGCCTAGCCTCTGCTGGTATTTTCTTTCAGTGATGCATTATTGATTTTTTTTTCCTATCCCATATATTCTATCCCACAGATGCTGATCTCTAGGGCAGCACAATTACTCTCCCAACAAAGGTGGCTGGGTGCTTGGCTCTGCTTCATTGAGACCCCAGTCAGGGGTTCTAATGACAGATAGTGTGCTTGTCAACCTTGCTTCATGAGTCCAAAGAAAAGGGCATGATTAGGAACCAGGCACTCGCCACCTGTGCCTGAGCAGACCTTTCCATGCTGGGTGTGACCATGGCCCCTGCCCCCACCAGGGCCTTCATGGGCAGAGAGCAGGGAGCAGTCGCACCATGAGGTACCACTCTGCAGGTTGCTTTCATGCAGAATAAACAAGCAATATATTTTTAGGGCACCACCTGCAGCAAGCAGCTGTGCAGAGCAGAGCAGAACTAGAAGGATGTGATTTGTCCCCTTTAATGGGACGCCTTGAGGCTTGAGTAGAGGGAGGAGAAGCCCTCTATCCAGACGCTCCACACATTGCGATTGAAACAAGAGCCGGTCTTCTTTCTTTTTTAGATTGAAGTTGAAGTATCATTATGGCTCTCCTCCCTCCCAACCCCACAACCTCTGGCTGAAAACAATTCTGCTATTGGGGTTATAACTATTAACTGGGAAAATCATTTTTCTCTGCCTGTAAACTTCCTTTCCCATTCGAGGGCAATTTTCTCTCACGGAAACCTATACTTAAAAAGCACCAACATCTGCTCCCTCTAGGCAGTGCATAAGACGGGATGTGGCGTTTACGTGAAGCCCGTGGCGCAGGGAGAAAGACTCGCACTCTTGCCTTACATAGGACTCCCTTCTCATCTGTAGCCTTCCTCTGTTTCTGTTCTTCTCAAGGTGCTTTCTCCCTCCCTCACTGTGCCGCCCCAAGTTCACAGTGCTCTCAAGGCTGAGCCCTTAGCTCCGACTCTAATTGACAATCTGTTCCTGTACTAATCCAATCATTCCAGACACAAAAGCTGTGTAGGGTGTTGTGATAAAAATCCCTGCACTGTCTCAGCACCTAGAATTTTGAGATTGATGCAAGAGATATTTCAAGCACTCTTTTCCCCAGACTTAAAAAATCCCTTCCTTCTGCTAATAGTGATTTATCACATTCTCTGAAAACAAAGTCTCCACTCCATTTTGAGTTCTTCCAGGTGAGCTAGGATAAGGGTAATTAAATTAAAGGTGACTCTGTTCAAGTTGATCCCACGAGAGGCCGTCTGAGTACACAGAGGGGCGTTGGCTTTACTGCCGAAATGAGATCACTAAATGCCATACAATATTTTGTATTTTTCTTGAAAGCAAACACATTGTAAATAAGGAAGCTGTTCTAAACTGTATGAAGTACACCGGGATGCCATTCTCAGGCCCTGCACCGATAGCTGGCATCCTGCTCTGGAGGAGAACATCACGTAGACCACGCTTCTGGGCCACGTTAGTGTCCCTGCCTGGTACTCACAGATGCTGCTCTAGGTTTCAGGACTGAGACATGAAGGAAAAAGCGGCCTGTGGCCACCCGTGCCTCCAGGTCCTGCCTGGAGGTCCTGTCTCAAGCCAGGTCCCACTGCCTGCCCCTTCCTCATCGGGGGCTGTGGGAGCATCGGGCACAAAACTCATCGCTGCCAACGCTGCCTGCAGGCGTGCTGCGTGTGGTAGCTGCTTCCTCCTCTCGCTCCTTACATCCTATCAGCTAGGCTTTGCTGGAACGTGCTTTCAGACCGGATCTCGTTAAACTGTCTCTGCTTCCAAATTGTCAATCACCCAAGCTTCTGCTTCACAGCTATGGACAATACCTTTCTCTGTGTGGTGGAAACTTTGGAAGAATTCCGGAAGGGCAGCAGCTTCAGCTCCGCCTAATCAGAGAAGACCCGCAGCAGAGTCTCTGTAGCTTCCACAACAGTCAGAGTCGTAAGCTTGATCTTTAATGAGCACTTACAGGGCTCCGCGTGGCCTTCAGGCCCTGCCGTCGTCTTTCATGATTTCCTCAGCTGTCTTATTCCTCTTCCTTTCTTTTTCTTTTGCTCCTCTGGCTGAATAATTGTAAATGTCTTATCTTCGAATTCACCGTTTTTTTTTTGTTGTTTGTTTGTTTGTTTTGTTTTGTTTTGTTTTTTTGCCTAATCAGTCTCACTGTTAAAGACTTTTAGCGAATCTTTCAATGTCTTTATCGTACTCCTGGGCTTCAGAAATGGTGGTATTTATTTTATCTCTTGCTGAATATTCTAATTGTATTCAGCTATAGCTTTCCCTACGCATCAGCATCATCACGACCGTTACTTTCAATTATTTGCCAGCGTGCTCTACGCTGCCTCCTGGCTTCAGGGTCCGTTATTGCAGATTTGCTTCCTTTCCTGCGCCTGGCTGCCCGTTCCCCGGCGTGCCTGTGTGTGTCTGCAGGGACTCACACCTAGGAAAAGGAGGAGCGGCAGCCTCCCCACCCTCAGGAGCTGGGCCTATACAGGGCAGACGCTCACCCAACATCCTGGCTGTGAACCCCGGCCTCCTCGACGCTTCGCTGCGGCCGCGGCCTCATGTTGGAGGCTGGCGTAGGAAATCCCAGCGAGCATTTGCCCGCGGCCTTCCCAGAGCTCACTGCGCGCTCTCCTGGCAAGGATCTGCACACGCCTGCGGCGGCACTGGTTCTGCCAGCTACTCACTGGGTCCAGGCTTGTCCTATTTCCAATGGCTCCTGGGCTTCTGGAGTATGTCAGATCTCACCGGCGCTGGCAGCAGGCCAGATAGAAGTGGGGTCTCAGGCATTATCCTCCCCTCAAATCCCGAAAGTTATTTGGTGTGTACCCCAACTCCCCAAGTTCTATCAGGAGGAAGTTGTGGACAGAAGTCTTCCGCCACTTGCTCTGCCCTGGTCCAGAGGCAGCAGCCATGGTCAGCCAACGGAGCACTTCCTTGTTTTGCTTGTTAATCTGTTTACAAGTTCACGATGGCCTTGGCCCCTGTGCGAGCCGGTAGGGGTGCACAGCGCATCTTCCTTTTGTTTCTTCCTTGGACTGCATCCCCACCTCCATCTCTCGCTCCCTCTTGCAAAACCTTCCGCGGACCCCTGTCTCTTGTGTTCAGCGGTCCTCCGACCGCTGTCCTATTCCTGGCAATGCTGAGATTCGGACAAAGCAAGAAATCAGGCCGTCCTCTGACTGGTGCAAAATAGCGTGTGGTCTCTGGTTGGCCTCCTCCCAAGACAGCCAGGAGCTGGGCGTCTCTGCACTGCCCCACGCTGGGTACCGTGCAGACCATGGTGTGGGCTGTGCAGAGGAGCAGCGCGAACGGCGAGGAGTTTTGCAAGCATCTAGGATAGAACAAGAATGTCTTACCTGGCTTAGAGGCAGATTTCTATCAGTGTGTATTGCTTCGCGTACTGTTGTTGGCTATTATCTCGACGAGGAAAAGGGAGCCTGGGACTTCTTCTCCACCCTCCTGACAGTGTCACTCCCACTACGTTATTGGATTTTCCACGTGATAATGAAGAAGTGAAGACAAAGGAGATTTTCATTCATTCACAGCATAGGTAGTCAACATATCCTAGTTTTTTATTGTTGTTGATATTAGCTTGCAGCAAGAAACTGGCAGGGCTATGTGGAAAAGGTAGAAAAATGAGAATTCTAGAGTGGCAGTTGATAGAAGAGTCTGAAATTTAGGAAAGATGCTTAGATGTGATTCAAAGATAACCAAGACCAGTAACAGAAGAGATGCCACTGTTTGTTCTTTACCCGAAACTGCCAAGTTTTATTATTCTCACATGTATTCCATTTTTCATAGGTGATCATAGGAACTGTTCCTTCCACTATATTAAAGTTTACTCTGCAATAATATTATAAAGCGCTACAGATGGATATTTGAATGTGGGGCTTTAGGAAGGGCTAAATCAATTATGTTCACCGTTTATACACTGTGAGTTTCCTTTAAGAGCATTTCACATTCTAAAACTTGTTCCCTTCAGCTCAGGAAGGATAAGCAAACAAATGCTGCAGGAGCTGACGAAGACCTGACCGTAATCAAAGGTAGAGCTGACATACAATGCGGAGTGGAATTTACGAAGAGGTTTTGGTTTATTCCTTTCTTCAATTGCTTGTTTGCTATTTTGCAGTACCAAGTATTAAACTCAGAGCCTTCATACTGAAGTACAACCCTTAGCCTTTAATTATTTTCCTTTTGATGCACAGCCTTACTAAGTCACTAAATTGCCCAAGCTGGACTAAACCTGGGATTCTGCTGCCTCGGCTCCTTGGAGTGTCAGAATCTCAGGCGTGCCCACTCTGACTGGTGTTACATCTACTTCTTATGCAAATGACCAGCATAGGACTCCCTCGGCTTTTGAAAGCTGGTCTTTGAAAGCTGGTCGACAGCTTTCACCTACATCACACACATGACAGTGTACTCATTTCAGAAGGCAAAGTTTTGCATCTGTCTTTAGAGTCCATGTCCTTTACTAGAACAAATGCCAATTCCCTGCCCAAGTCTTGGATTTGCTTCTTAGTGGTACTTGGCTACCAAAGGGGTTCCCTGAAAGAACACACAAATTAAAATATGTTTATTATTCAAATACTTAATGTGTGCACACTAAAGTCATCTATGCAAGTAGAGAAGGGAATTACAATCAACCCAAGATATAGAATATTTATTTTTCTTGTATATGCTTAGCATTTTCGGAGGAAGAAATGAGTTTCTTTGGTCTAGAATAAATTCTTTTTTTTTTTTTTTGTCTTTTTTGAGACAGGGTCTTGCTATACAGTTGAGGCTGGCCTTGAACTCACTTTTGTAGCCCAGGCTGGTCTCGAACTCACACCAATCCTCCTGCCTCAGCCTCCCGAGTGCTGGGATTACAGGTGTGAGCCACCACGCCCGGCTTAGAATAAATTCTTGACCAATAAAAATAACTCTATGCTGAGACAGCACCCAAGCTTAAAGTCATGGTCTCTTCCCTTACAATGGAATCTCTAATTTCAATCAGTAGTAGTAAGGAAATGTAATGAGAAAGACGGCAAGCCAACACATGAGTACACTTTAAAATGTGTGTCCGTTATGTAGTCATTAAGAAATGAGTTAAAATATAAAGCTATATAATAATGTGGTAATTCTAGTTAACTACATTTGAAGCACTGCTTTCTAGAGTCAAGAGTCTAGAAAAGACCACAGGGCTCACTGAGTATAACTTCCCTGTGTTGTAGCTGAGAATATAGCCACATATCCCAGGCATGTCGGGCATAGGGATCTTGCATTCTGAGAGTGATTGTGTGTGCAGTATACCTGCGTCTGTCTGACTTTGAAATTCCCAGGTTGCTGCCTTCATCTGCAATTTCTTTTTTCCTGATAATTTCTTTTACCTTAATACTGAACTGATCAGTATCTAGTAAATATTTGTTTCAAATACAGATGCTAGCAGCCTGCCATTATACTTCAAAGCATGGGCTATCCAATCTTCAAGAGTCTCTTTTCAAAGCAACACAGGATTCTAGAAGGTAAAAGTTCTTTAGAAATTAGAAGAGTGAGTTCTGATCACGGCCCCGACATCGGCAGGGCTGGAAGTGAGGCTGCTGCCTCCAGCCAGGAATGTATGCCTTGGAGACACTGTATAGACCATTTCCTGTGGTGAGTTGCCTTTCTTTTTATACACACAAGCATTACTCCATCACAGTAATATTCACCATCATTATCACCACCTGTGATTAACATTTTATGGTACCAAATACTTCTCAAGGAATGTACATAAAGCGCCTCCATCCGTTAAAGTGGGACTAACAATGGGACAATCTCATGAGATTGTCGCGAGGCTTGAAGATTCCACCCGGGTAAAGAGCGTAGAGCCCATATTGGCCAGTCGAAAGCATCCAGGTAAACTTGCAAACTGCTGTTGGTGCTATTTTCTCTCCTGTCTCTTTACATTTCCACCCACCTGATTTTCTCCAGGCTGAACGCTTTTGTCTGATCAGCTATTGCTGAGATAGCTTCTGGCCTTTGAAATTATGAAAGACTTGTCTTTGTAGTCAGCAATTTAAAGATGACAGCCCTGTGCAAAAATAACGCAGCTCTGCAAGTGTCGTCCAACTAACTGGTTTAGAGTTTGCTGATCTTAGGAAGCCTGGTATTTTTGGAGCTAACCCCCACTGTATATTTAACTACAAATAGTAGACGGCTCATAACTTTAAGAGCTGGCTCTGGGTATAGAGTCTGATACTTCTGATATGGATTTTCTACCACTATACTTTCACACCTTGGACTGAAGGTGGGAATCTCCAATTGGCTGAAGGGTTTGTTTCTGCAGACCCAGTAGGCCAATGTCGACTATGGGCCTGGAGGCTGAAGTGGAAGATCACTGTGTTGTTGGGTAGTTTCTTCCAAGCTGGCTTGCCAAACAGCAGCAGTGCAGGTCCTGTGGGTCTTGAACAAAAACTGGACAAGACAAGCCAGAAATGGTGCCAAAAGAAGGGCTAAGGAGAGAACAAAAGAAAAGATAAAAGCAGAAATAAGCAAGTACTCTGCAGGAAAGCCACAGAGTGGTCTACCCTGCACATGCCCTGCAGGAAAGCCACAGCGTGATCTGCCCTTCATGTACCCTGCAGGAAAACCACAGAGTGGTCTACCATGCATGTGCCCTGCAGGAAAGCCACAGAGTGGTCTGCCCTGTGTGCCCTGCAGGAAAGCCACAGAGTGGTCTGCCCTGCATGTGCCCTGCAGGAAAGCCACAGAGTGGTCTACCATGCATGTGCCCTGCAGGAAAGCCACAGAGTGGTCTACCATGCATGTGCCCTGCAGGAAAGCCACAGAGTGGTCTACCCTGCATGTGCCCTGCAGGAAAGCCACAGAGTGGTCTGCCCTGCATGTGCCCTGCAGGAAAGCCACAGAGTGGTCTGCCCTGCATGTGCCCTGCAGGAAAGCCACAGAGTGGTCCGCCCTTCATGTGCCCTGCAGGAAAGCCACAGAGTGGTCTACCCTGCATGTGCCCTGCAGGAGAAGCACACAGTGGTCTACCCTGAAGAGTCACATACTGGCTCGACCTGATATCCATCTCCTTTGTGCTATCCACCTCTTGTGGGAGCCGGAAAGAGGTTCTACATTCAGGGTCCTGAGAATCATGGGGTGCAGCCCTGGGACCTTGAAACTGACAGGTCCTGTGCACTGCTCCAGCCTGCTTTGCCACGCACTCCTCCTGTCACAGCAGCTCCAGCAGCTCTTGTGCAGCTTGTCTGCACAACTTCAAACAAGCAGGAGGAACTTCTGCCAGTCTCCTGTGTCCTCTTTATGGAGAAGGACTGCAAGTGCCTGAGAGCACTGACGTACAGGTTCTGCTGATGATCACGTCTCATTCCACTTTTTCTTATTTTTCAGTTAAGGAACAAGTCTTTCAATGAAAAGAAATGCAAATCAGGAGGCTTAAAACCATGTGATCTAACGGGAGATAGCTGTCACTCATTCATTTTCAGCATGCAAGGAACTCAGGCAGAGCTCACCAAGACTCGATGACCTTTCTAAAAACACTGAGCTCCCTTCAGAAAACATTCCTTTTAGGTCTGATCCCAGTATCATACTGGGCCCAGATGGACATTCCCATGAGCAGTGGGCCAGCGCTGGTGTTTTCCTTTGGCAACCTCCTCACACAACCGCTTTGTCACTACTGAAGTATCTTTCCTTTCACCCTTTCGTGATTCCTCTCAGGGTGCTTTCACTGCTGGATACCTCTGAATGCTCTCAGGTCAGTTACAAAGTGGCCAAAACTGAGGCAAATGCAACGGAGTTCTCCGCTGTTGAGGGAACTTTGCACACCTGAAGGGCTGTGAGTTTAGGTTTCTCTGCAACCTAGGAGTGCATCTAGGTACCTTGCTTTAACTGTAGATTACCAGGAAGCATACAAATTTTGCATATGTAATTCAGTAATCAGGATTCAGCTACAAACATCCTGGTCATAACATTAGCTCATTTTGTGTTGGGTTATGTGTTGGTTTTAAAAAATATACCCTGGAAATTTATCCTTTATGCTTCATATTGTCTTAATTTGTACCAAATATTTCATTTTGTTTTGATCTAGTTTATTAAAAACTTTCAATGAAACTACACTCTTATCTTCTCACAATGAATATCGATATATGTAGTACCTAAAAAATACTGTTCTATATGTGATCATCAACAGATATTTAAATTTTTATCGTTGACATTTTTACCTTTGAATCATTTCCAGTTAACTTTTCTGTATGGTGGTAAGCATGAAAAATGTCGAGTTGTCTTCATAACAATATACAGCTTTCCCAACACTGTTTAGTGACAAAACCCACTGGCTGCCTCCTGCCATTGCTGTGCAAGCCTCAGGCCTGGAATCCAAACTCTACCCTTTGCCTGACAGACCTGTTTGACTTATTCGGAGCTTATGTCCACTTTAGTTACTGCCCCTTTGGAGTAGGACAAAGCCCCCAGATCCTGACATGAGAACTCTCTGTTCCTCAATTCAACTTTAGAATCATTTGGCTCTTTCTAGATCTTGGTTCCCTCATGTGAACTATAAATTATTGTACCAAATTCTATGCAAATACTATTGAAACTTGCCCTAATTTCACCAATCAACTGAGGATAAATATTTCACAATGTTGGTTAGAGAATAATGTACAAAATTATTTTATTGAATATGTCCATCCATCAATGTTGTCTGTCTTGAGGCCCGGCAGGATGGCTCAGTGGTCTAAAGCACCTGCTTAGGAAAGCTTAGGCTGCTGCAGGGACCGCGGTTCGATCCCCGGCAACACATGCTGCGCCAGTCCTGCCCTCAGGGCAGGCTGAGCCAGCCATAAAAATAAATAAATAAACAAACAAACAAAAGTTCTAAAACAAGAAAAAAAAAACATATCTGTCTAGATTTTAAATCTTCTAAAATATAATTTCATAAATGTAACACCATCTCCAAAAATTCTAGTACAACTCACACTGCATCTAAGATCCAGGAGGAAGTTTGTTAATATTGTCAATTTAATTTTTACAGTGGATTGCTTTTCCAAATCATACCTTTGGAAAATTGGAATCATTTTACAGCAACCTTGACGAGTTCCATTCTGGTTTTAAAGGATGCCTTTAGAATGTTCTAGATGTTAAATCAAAATCCAGGCAACATCTGCAGATACTGATAATAGCATTTCTTCCTCCGTTTTTAGTTTGGCCTAATAGTTTCTTGTGGCCTTCATGTATTTTCCACTGCTGTAATGAAGTAGATTTAGCGGAATACATCTAGGACCCATACTATGTCCTCGTAGCACCACACCACGTGCTCGCTTCGGCAGCACAGATACTTAGCATCACGTCTTACCCTACATTGGTGCCAGAGCTCTGTCTAGTCCACAGTATTGGCCTCTTCGTTAGTAATGGAAGATATACTTCAGGTGCTTTCTGATCCCCCAAACAGCAAACTTTCCAGGGCACATGATATTTTATTTTTTACCAATTCTGTTATGTCACCACCAAAAGGGCTCTCACTCAGTATTTCATCATTTCTAAATCTCTTTGCCTTGCATTGTTTCTCAGTATCCCATTCTACTCTGCTATCCCATTGCTTAGTAGCTTTTCATGGTGAAGAGCACTACACGCTGTCCCCTCTGTGTCTAAGGAAGCTTCCATCTAATCTCTTGGTAGCTGTGCTTTTCCTCCAAGCTCCCACAGGAAATGCTCTGAGGAAACAGCTCACTTCCTTCCAGTAACAGTAGGTTTAGTCTGCATTCTCCCAAAGATCTTCTTCCTTTGGGTTTAATATCTATTTCATTTTTTTCCACTTTCAACTTTCTTTACTTTCTTTCCAAACTCCTGTATGATTTAAATTACATTTCACCTGATTCATAAATCATTTAGAAAGATGACAGCACTTATAAGATCCACTGGAAATACGTTTGAATGTCCTGGCATTGTGAGGCCAAAAAAAGAGAGATTTTTGTGTTCTTACATATGCCTTCTATTTTGTTTTGTTTGTCTGGTCTTTTATTTTGTGTAGATCAATTCCTTCTTGTCATGTCAGCTGTCATAGTTATTCTTCTCTCATTGCTAGGACAACTACCAGACACCCAAAATGAAGAAAGAGAAGGTTTATGTAGCTCACAGTTACTGGAGGTTTCAGTCCATACTCAGCTGGCTCCAAGGTACAGTGGCACATGGCAGAGAGCAACCTTTCATGGTGGCAGCACAGAGCAAGAGTGAGGGAGGGGTAGCAGCCGCTCAAGCAGCTAACTTCTCTTCCTTCCTAACACTGCAATGCAAATCACCTGCCCCAGGGGAGGTGCAGCACCTGTATCCGCTATAACCAATCACAAATTCCAGAAGCCACCCCATGACTGCATGAGGCTTTGGGAGGATACCTATACGCAACCCATAACATCAGCTTTATTTCATTGTATTTTGTTTCCTTTCCACTTTCTATGTTTTGTTTTTAATCTTTGTCAGAAATACTGTCACCTTCCCAAATCACTATATTAACTCTAGCATCCACACTCTTTTAGTTAATACTGTAAGAAACAGAGCCTTGAACTCTATTGATATATTTAGCTATCTTCCAGGCAACTATCAAACAGGGAAAATAGCTTTTAACATCCTTCTGTCCTTTCTCTCTTCTGCTAAGAATATCATCATCACAAAAGTCACACCATCTGTCTTCCACTTGGAGGTAAAATTTTATTTTAGAAAAGCTGGAGTATAGATTATATGCTGTTCAAATTCTCTATGCTTGTGGAATGGCTTGGATACACCGTGTTGATGTCCTCAAAATATTGCAATTTAATTGCTATTTTCAGATAAACATCACTGCAGCCTTTGACTTACTCCTGCTGCAGCATGACAGAGTTTTCAATAGGAGCAACTGTTAATTATTGTTAAGCCACTCTGGCACGTTCCTTGTTGCCAAAGTATCTGCATAGTACATGTGTTCTGCTGCTACGGATAGGGAGGAAAAGCGAGTGTGAGGCATATGGGATCAGAAAGTGAATATTTGGAAAACCTATAATTGGATGGATTTAGAGTCCTGCTGGTCTCCTTCCCATGCGAGAAAGGCTTCTGTGTTTCTGAATGTTCTATCTTTCTCACCAACCCACCCCGGGAGAAGTAGAAAACCAAAAATAGAAATCAAGGCTTGAGAGAGTGTTTAAATTCAGAGTTGATCGCTTGGACCCCAGCAAGCAGACAAACCTGTAGGAAGAGAAATAGTGAAAGTCAATAGCCAAGGGCTGTCGGAGAGAAGAAAGGCTGGAAAAGAATAATATGGGTATTTTAAAAAGATATGAAAATGTTCTACAAGTTGTATATGGTTTGCAAATATTTGTATCTATGTAGATATAGATATATCTATCAAGGTTTTCATTTAGAAAGAAAAACTATTGTCAACAGGCTCACGTGAAATGATGAAGGGATTTGGTGGCCAGGTCACCATGACACAATGAACATTAAAGCGGTAGAGAGTGGGAAAAAACAAGATTTTAATGACCAGGACCCATGGCCACAGTTAGAAAATTGCAAAATGAAGCTTGAGTGGGAAACTGGTGTGCCATACTTCAAAGTGGTCCTGGTATCCATCCCTTAAGATATTTATGATCTATAAAGGGGTCATAATGTTTGACTAGGGACATAAACATTAAAAAAAAATTGTTTAGCTGAGCTCCTAACTTTTAGATTATGTGACAGGAGGGGCTTCCAGTGGGGCAATGTCTTCTAAGGCTTCATGACCAAGGACAATCATGATGTCCACTCGGCAGTCTCATACAAGGAAAATGACATTTCAAGTTAGGTCAGTAGAGAGGAAAACATATTTCAAGCATTTTGTGACCAAAAAAAGAAAAAAAAAATTTTAAACACAGACATTGATACTTTTGAATAAATTTCTTCTCATTCTACGTGTCAGAACAGTATGAGTGAATAATTTTAAGATGGATACCTTCTAACCTGAAATCTCCAACTGGTCTCATCAAAGAATCACAAAGGTTCCAACAATGCTGGTTTCATTTTGCGAGGCATTAATGAAGTCCTCTCACCCAGCCCGCATCCAGCAGGCCAGACGCAAGGATCCTCCCTTCTTGGTAGCCTGTGGGGCCTGCCCTGACATTTCTAAGTGCGTCGCTGCGGAAGTGGCCCCCGCAGAGCCCGCTGCTGGACTCCCAGCGCAGTGGGTGGTGATGAGTTTTGACGGTGCAGCCAGCACATGTCATGATAAATTTTCAGTTCTCTAAGCGAAGAGGATGCACGCTGTTTTTGCTTCAAGATGAGGCTTGATCTCCCACCTGCCCTCGTCCTCCAACACATTTGGAACAGACGTAGGAAAATAGCTGACAGGTGAAATACTACCTGGTGTCATTTGCTGAAACAAAATAAGCCGTAAATGGAAAGCGTTAATTCGCTGCTGCAGACACAACCCATTAGCAGAAAAAAAGACTACAGATTCCAGTTCCTTTTCATAGAACCTGAGAGAACAGAAACTTCTGTTCCTGTGGGCGACAAAATAAGTCCACGTGGGCCTATCGGGGACTTTTTAATGAGGCTTCTTTACACCCTCCTGTGTTGCCAATTTTCTGTGTTTATCTAAATAAGCTTTTTGGCCGGATCCCAAGCTCTTTGCTCTTCCTGTTCTGCCCACACGCCCGTCTCCTCCACTAATAGAAGTTGCTTTGCTCGCAGCAGAAGTTTCCCAGAGGAGGGAGTTTGTTAAGCATCTGCTAAGCAGGCACAGCCTTGGAAGCTGAGCGAGGTGGGAGACTCTTCTGCAGTGCATTTTGGGAGTGAGGGGCAGCCTGTCCCAAGTTCAAGGCAGTCTCCAGGGCAGGTGCCTGACCAAGGTGACAGCTTCATATTACACATGCACACAGACACACACACACATACGCACAGGCACATACGGTCCCTCCTGTGCACATGAGCACACATGCACACACACACACGCTCACACACACACACAGCCCCTCCTATGCACATATGCGTACACACACACACTCACACATGCACACAGCCCCTGCCGTGCACATGCGCACATACACACACACATACACACAGCCCCTCCTATGCACATACGCGTACACACACATGCACACAGCCCCTCCCATGCAAATGCGGACTTACACTGAGCAGCCTCTGTGTAATCACTAAAGCGAGCTTTGGCTTCAAAAGCATAGACAAAAGGAACAGCTGTCCTTATTGACAACAAGCAGGACAGAAATCACTTTGCAGTACCTTTGGAAATAGGCCATCGACACGATGCCTTCATGGTGCTGGCTGGCTCATGGGGAATTTAGAGGGGACTGAGGAAAGGTGCGGCTCCCTGCACTCGTGTAAAGCTCAGTGCATCCTAAATAACAAGTTTTTTACAGGCAAAAGTCCATAGAACAAGCCAGTGAGCTTCACAGAAGCAACTACCCAATCTAGTACCTTCTGGGTGAGTGTATGCATTATGAAATAATTCTTTGTTTTTGAGGACTCAGCTAAAGTTTTGCTTCCTTAATGCAGCAAAATGGAATTTAACATAGGAATGAAGTTCCAGGCACGTTTCAGTTCCATACAGCTGGTTACACCTGCACTCTGGCTATCACCAAAGGCAATACAAAAGTAACTTCTTGTGTGCTTAAAATGCAGCATTTACATGAATTTGCTCAAAAGACAGAAGAGTAGCTAACAAATTAATGACTAAGAGTGAAAATCGCTGAACATAGTTCCTCAGCAGGTAGGCCCTGACCAAGATCACCAGTGGTACCTGGCGCCCTGTGAGAGACGCTGGCTCCCAGGCCCTCTCCCAGGGTCTACCAGCCTTCAGTGCTTCCCAGTCATCATCTAAAACCCTCCAGGGAATTCTGATGTCCAGGAGAGCTGGACAGCTGCCCCTTCCCTTAGAAAAGTGAAATAGTTACTGAGTGCTTCCAGGACATAGTATTTTGATATATTTGGTATGGAGTAAAGGGAAAAACTTATGAAACATAAATAACCCATCAAAGAGAATCTGAAGTAAACATCCAAGAAGAATAATCAATGCATCGGGTTTCTCCTAACCAAAAGCTTGAAAGGATGTTTCTTGTTTTGGCTCAGAAGGCTTTTTATAAGAGTTTTCCCACAGTCCCCAGTTTCATTCATTAGTTTATCCACTTAAATATTTGAGTACCTGCTCCAGAACACATCAAACTACGCAACAGAAGCAGAAATAGAAATAAATGAAGGATTATTCTGTGGCAGCAATCCCTAGCTTCATGTGTCCCCTTCCTGCCCCTTGGAAATCCTGAAATGTAGACATGCTTCTAGTCATTCTGAAGTACTTCCCCACCCTATCCTCCCATTTCTACATCAGAAAGGCTTCTCTCCATCCTCTCAATCCTGCTCAGGTAGATTGAGTCTGACCTCCCTTTCTCAGGAAGCCTGGTAAGTTGGATACTATGAGCTCTCACAGACTTCCACCCATGCCAGACTCTTTACACCCCTCCCCCTGCATGAGGCTGGCTTGTCTACAGATGTGAAGTCCGCTGCCTTGGAGGCCTCTGCAGAGCACAGACCGGCAGAGACCAGTTTAATAGTCTACTATGTAAAAAGTTCTACCTGTTTTGGTCCCCATAAAATATGAACAATTTTGTCTTCCACTAAAAAGGTAAAGTGTAGGTGTGAATAGCAGTAACAGATACATTAAGTTAAATTGTTTAGCACAAAGACTTTCCAGTGTTTGATTCCATTGTCATTGGCCCAACTAAAATTTTGTTTCCTTAATGCAGCAAAATGGAATTTGATATAGGAATAAAGTTCCAGTCATGAATCAGTTCCATATAGCTGGTTACACTTGCATTCTCGATATCACCAAAGGCAATACAAAAGTAACTTCTTGTGTGCTTAAAATGCTGCATTTACATGGATCTGCTCAAAAGACAGAGGAATGGCTAACAAATTAGTGACTAAGAGTAAAGACCACTGAACATAGTTCACCAGCAGGTAGGCCCTGACCAAGGCCACTAAATAGTCACCAGCTCTAGCTTATGCACTATGATTGCAAAGCATCCAAAACCTCAACTCTACCTAGACAGGACACTAACTTAGCAAGCAGTTTTAGAAACTTTCTGCTCACCTCCTGCAGTAAACTGAGTTGTGTGTAAAGGAGGTGACTCCCAAGGAGGCTGCCTTTCCCTCTTTTTCCAACAAGGCTGAAGTGGAAAGAACAAACCCTGAACACAGGAAATACTGGTTTAATAGATTCTTAACCAACGAAAATAGAAACCATCAAGGCCAGCCTGATAGCTCAGCAGACTAAAGCACCTGCTTAGGTGGAGCACCGTGGCCGAGGTTCGAATGCCAGCAGACGGTGTCAGCACCCCCAGGGTGCACTGGGACAGTGATGGGGACTTGGAATGGCAGTGCACACCTGTAATCCCAGCACTTGGGAGGCTGAAAACAGAAGAATCGCTGGAGTTTGACCTATATAGAGAGATCCTGTAGACCTTGGGTCCCCTGTAGTAAATACATAAAGGAAAGATAACTAAAAAAGAAAGTAGGGACTGTCAGAGATTTCTTGATGTGTGTTAATTTTCATCTCCTCAAAGGAGTTTAAAAATCACACTGATCGTATGACAACCTCGTAGACCCTCTTTGGGCTTGTCTTCCTCTCCAGAAGGACAAATCCAGCCTCTCACTCAGGCTCTTGGCTGGTCATCTTGTCATCCCCAGAGAAGGACCTATGAGGAGAGTGGCTTTGATGACTAAACAGACAGGCAGCAAATCCTAACAGGGCACTCATAAGCTGGGCACTCGTAAGCTGGGGCACTTGTTTAGTAATTAAATATCATGTAATGTCACCATTCTCATCTTTTAGAGTAGGGATAACAATAACAGATTTCAGAATATTTAAGTGATAATATTTTAAAAACTAATCATCCTTGTGCCTGTCACAAGACACACATGCATGTGAGTTGAGTTATGAAATACTATTCTCAAAACCCTTCCCTTAGATCAAATAAGAGCTAGAAATTGCATGAGAGATATTCTGTATTCTGGTCCAAATTGCTCATCTATCAATAAGCAAAGCAAATAAATTTTTTGAAATATTTTCTCTCATACTGTAGCATATCTTAAATGCTTGTTGACACTGACTTTTGCAAAAGAAAGAAATTTCATTTTAATAAGGGAAACATGTTAATTCTTTCTTTCTTGGCCATACTTGTACTGGCGTATCTAAAAGTTATTACCAACTCAGATCTTGATTTTCTGGATTTTCTCCTGTGTCATCTTCTAGCAAAGCAACAGTCTTGCTTTGCATGTTTTATCTAGTGCTACATTGTGCTCAATTCTTGCGGATGGCCCAACATCAATGGTCCGTGCCTAGAGTCCTTTTCTGCATATAGATGTCCAGTTGTTCCAACATCATGTCTTGGGGAAAAAATATCTATCTGCTCATTATTTTTTATGCTTACGCCTTTCTAAAAATGTGTTACATTAAGGCCAGCCAAATAGCTCAGAGGATTAACGTGCCTGCAAGTAGGCACAAGGGCCAAGGGTTCCATCCCCAGGCCTGCCATGCTGGCCCTGCTCCCGGGGCATGCTGAGATGACAACTGAGACAGGGTATGGTGATACACACCTGTAATCCCGGCTCTTGGAAGACTGTACACAGGCATATCAGTACAAGTTTGATCTAGTAGTGAGATCCTGAACACCCTTAGACTCTTCCCTTAAAAAAAAATACAAAAATTGGGGCCCGGCGGGATGGCTCAGTGGTCTAAAGCGCCTGCTTGGGAAAGCTTGGGCGGCTTCAGGGACCGCGGTTCAATCCCCGGCACCTCATGCTGCGCCAGCCCTGCCCTTGGGGAAGGCTGAGCAGGCCATAAAAATGAATGAATAAACAAATAAAGGTTCTGAAACAAGAAAATAAATAAATAAATAAATAAATAAATAAATAAATAAATTTTTAAAAATACAAAAATAAATGTCAAAGTAAAAAAATAAAAATTTATTATATATATTTATATGGATCTGTACTGGGAGTTCCTCTGCTGTTCTTTGTATATATTCTGTTCTTTCACCTATTTCACACTATGTTGATTCATGTATCATTCACCTAAGACTGGAGTTCAGGTACAATAGTCCTGAGCTTTGTTCTTTTCCTACTATGCCATGACTTTTATCTTTCCATATAACATCACAAAAACTCGTCAGTATCTACACAATAGAATTTGAATATACAGATCAAGTGGGGAAGAAATGACAGCAATATTCAAACATCTCAGCTGTAGATGTAGCACACCTTTCCATTGACCTAGGTATTTGATTTCTTTCTTTTTTCTAATTTTTGGTATTTTAGGGAAGTGTCTACAGGGAATTTAAGGTCTCAGTACTGGATCAGACTCCTAGTGATCTGCCTGTTTACAGCCCCCCAAGAGTTGGGAATAAGGCACACACAACCATACCTGTAGCCTGACTGGCATTTCAGGAAGCTGGTGTAATGAATGGAGCCAGGGAAAAGCTGTGGTCAGAAAATTCCAGAAAGCTGGGACTCCAGATGACAGATGGCAGCTTTACCTGTGACTCCCTGTTTGTTGCTTTCTCCCTTGCTGGCATGCTAATGGTTGACTTCTGGGTGAACCCAACGATAGGGAAGGGATGGAAGTTAATGGAGATTGTGGTCACATTCGTGACTAAGCACATGGTCCTCCTTTACTTTAATGATTATGCACAACGTCACCGTCACCGTCCAGAATAAAGCTGATTTGCTTCAGGGGTTCATTGCTCACTGAGGGTCAAGTCTCAGTGAGTCCTCTGAGCTACCTTCATCGGGTCTTCTCGTTGTTCCTTTCAACACCAACACATCACTTACAACAACACCTATTCTCAACTGCTATCTCAGCATGCCCCAGGGGCAGGGCCAGCCCAACGGGCCTTGGGATCAAATCCCCAGGCCCTGAGTCTGTTTGCAGGTGCTTTAATCTACTGCCTTATTTGGCCAATCTGCTATCTGATTTCTTTTAACAGAAATTTGCTTATTATTAAATTTATTGGTATAATTTAGACATTCATGTTGATCACATTTATCATAATATATATATATATATATATATATATGTATATATATATATATGATATATCTTGGTGCTTCTTTTAAACAATACGTAAGTTGTTAGATATACTACTTTATAGTTCCACTATAAATAACATTATGCTCTGAATCTTAAAGTTAACTTCTCTACTCCTAATATATAGGAAATCACCTCATTTTTTAAATCTAACTTGTATTCTGCAAACCATATAGCTGCTATAAGGTCCAGTAGACTTTTTTTAATTCTTTCATATTTCCCATATAGACAACCAGGTCATCTGGAAGTGAAGGAGGTTTTATTCATTCCTTCCCAACTGCCATGGCTTTTTAGAAACCTTTTTGTGCCGTAGCATTCCCAAGGCTTCCAGAGAAATACTGAGGAGCTATAAGATGGAACATCTTTGCCCTGAATTTAGTGGGGAATCTTCTAGTGGCTCATTTTTGAGTTTCATGTGAAACACTGGTGTTTGGATGCATTTATAACAAGTTGAGGAAATCACCTTCTAATTCTAGCTCATGGCCCCGGGCCTTTTTCACCTTACGAGAAATTACACTGTTTTGCTTTTCTCTGGGCCTGTCCTTGTCACGTTGGGCCCTCCTACTGTGGCTCCCCACGCTCCGTCTCAGAGGGAGTCTCCTCCTTCTGATCTACTGTGGACCACAGGTTCTCACCTCAATCAGGCCGAGTCAGGTCCCTCTCTCTTCCCTTCTGCTCACCTGTACCTCGTGGTCACACGTTTGCTCCCAAAACACTGTGTTTGTACTGTCATCTGGCTCTGTCTCTCATACGAGGCTGAGACGTGGAAGACACATTTTCCCTGCTCTTCCAGCGGCCCACCTGTTCGCTGTGCCTGGAGTGTATACAGTGAGAGGCAGGAAGACGAGAAGCAAGGACGAGAGAAGGCCGTGAAGCTCCAGCTTCTATGCCTCTGTGTGAGTCTCCCTCACCCTGCGCTCTCCAGAATGCATGGAAATATAGGAAACATTATTTATATTCCACGCATGACACTGGCCTTGCTTTCACCTCTACGTTTTCCTATGCTATGCTCAGTTTGCTCAAAATTCCTGGGTGCTTCTACCAAAAGATCTTCTAAAATTAGCCTTTATCTCCCTTGACCAGATGCCACCTCCGCTCTGATCACCACATCGCTGGAGCACGTCAACACTTAATTTCCACTTCACCTCCCTCCTCTCAGCCCACCTCCTTTCCAAGGAGAGCAGTACACTCCCACCAAAGCCCAGCAGCCCTCAAGCCCTGAGTCTGCTCCCTGCCACTACTACATTAATGTAGATTCTTTACAATTGATTTTCTGGCTCTTCAGATTAGTGCCATTTCTGAGCGTCCAGGCGGGTGAGGGCAGCCTGCGGCCCTCTCTGCGACCTCTCCTGCATGCTGTATGGCAGGGCATGCAGCCAACCGTCTTGTTATTAGTTCCCAATTTTCCACACCTCTTTCTTCCAAGTCACCCAAGTATAATTTTGCCTCTGCCTCGTCAGAAGGCCGACTAGGACGAAAGGAGGATGAGGGTTATTCCGAGAGCAGCTGCCTGGCCATGCTGCCTCCACCCGCAGCCCAGAGCAAGCCCAGCTAGGACAGCCTGTGCTGAAAGATCTGCTCCTGTGTCATAGCATAGCGTCTATTTCTAATGCAGGTCTTACCGGATTGTACTTCTGTTCTTTTCAAACTCCAGCCTCGTTCTGATGTACTCTCCCTAGTCACTGAACTAGCTATGCAATTAGTTATGCTTTGATACTAAAAGGTGTTTCATAAAGGCACTGAAATATGATACTTGAATAAAGCTCAGCATTTTCTTATTTGTATGAAAGGGAACTAAAATCCACCCCATCGTTAAGTGTGCCGCTATATTTACTAGCACATTTGGTCTTGAGAGGGTATTTAAATATTTTAAGTTATAGAATGCTGATGCATTAGAGCAGTGGTATTCCATTGTTAGCTTTTGTGAAAAACATACTTTCCTTAGCAAGAAAACTAGAATGGACATAATGAAAATAACTATTTTTGTTATTTTCCTACATCTTAACAAGTGACTTGGTAGTAATATGGGACTCTTTGAAAGAAAGTATTCTTACAGAGAAAGTATTTACTTCACAATCAAAGTCAAAAATCAAACAAAAGCTACATTTGGTGGATAGACATGAATTCAAGTTTTGATTTTTTGAGATAAGGTCTTGCTATGTAGTTCTGACTGGGCTCAAATGCACAGTGACCCTCCTTCCAAGTGATCTCCACCACTCTTGGTTAAAATAATCTTTAAAATAAGGTAGCTATTTGTCTTGTAGAAACTAAGAGATTTTATGATTTTGCAGTAAACTGTAATAACATCACCGTCACATACAGTATAAAAAAAAAAAAAAACATAGTATGAAAAAGGTCAGTTACGTAATATACACCCCATTATTAATATAACTACATGTTTGATATGGGAAACCATTTTGCAGCTTTGAACGTTCAGCCTATTTGTTGGAACATGTAATATTATACAAACTCATGAGTTCCACAATATAGAACATGTGTGAGAAGACTCTGCTCTAGCCTTGGACTTTACACAGAGCTTCCATCTCGAATTCTCACAGAAGTATCTATGTGGAAAGACAGGTCTTTTAATATATAAAGATCCTGCACTCAGTGGTATGTTTCATGTTGAAAATAGACAAGTAACCTAAATTTTACCAAGTACCTAGTAGTATAAGCAAACATACACACAGCTAGCTATTAGACAGGAAGCAGCCATCTGAGCCCACAGAGAGGAGAGAGAGTCATCCTGGTGTCTCACGGGTTGGAAGTGGAATTCAGAGGGGCAAGTGAAGGCAAACAGAGAAGCTTGGGAGTTTCAGGCACCCTGAGCCTGGCATTTGTGTGCCTGGGGAATAAGGAGTAGCATGCCGGGAGATGCCAATGAGATCCACACGCTGGAGGTGGGCCATTCTTTACAGCCCCAGATGATACTTCCTTTTCCTCAACCTGTAGGAAAGCCTCCCTAGAGAAACCAGAGGGAGCCTTGTGAGGACAGGTGCCCAGCACTGGGCCAGCTTCAGTACTTGGTGCTGCTGTGTAAAAGGTCAGAAAAAAGATCCATGTTTAGAATCCATTAAAAACAAATTGCCACAGAAATCAGAAGCCCAAGACAAGGATCTGGGATCTACACCTCATCTACATCAGGCTGCCACTTGGGAACATTCTGGAAGTGTTGTAGACATTTGTTTTAAAGCATGTATGTCCCCCTATATGAACACTTAACATACAGCTATTGTCCTTAACAAGAATAGATATAGATAGGTAGATAAATATAGATATAGATACGGATAATATAGATACAGATACACATACAGATATTCAAGTATTCTTTCAAGAGCATTACCTTTTTAATCTTTTTATTTCTTTTAATAAGGAATAACATTGTATAAAAATGTGAAAGTTTAGCAAGCCGGGCGTGGTGGTGCACGCCTATAATCCCAGCACTTGGGAGGCTGAGGCAGGAGGATCGGTGCAAGTTCGAGACCAGCTTGGGCTACAAAAGTGAGCTCATGGCCAGCCTGAACTGCATAGTGAGACCCTGTCTCAAAAAGACAAAAAAAAAAAAAAAAAATGTGAAAGTTTCAAAACATGTTAGTAGTACATTTCAATATTTGATATAATGCATTTTGTTGTTCTTTTAGTTATACAGAGCCCAGATTGTAGATGTTATAATTTTTCAAATCATTATTGATACAACAAAATTTCTTTTCATTGGACTAAGAGAAAGTAGTTGCGTACATAATCCAATGTTCGATAATCACAGCGGGTTATTGGTAAAACTGGCAACGTTGGAAGCTGTTGATTTAAGCCTTTTACAGCTCAGCATTGTAATCTAGCTTTATGTTCTATGTCTTATGGTTAAACTTTTCTGCTGAGGGGTTAAGGGCAATTTTAAGCAAGACCCACATAGCAAAAGATGTAACTTTTGTATCTCCCAAGGTCAGTCAGATCCCCTCAGGATTTACTTTGGAACTATGTACAGTGCTTTGTAGAGCTGCTGTCAGTGTCAGCCATCTGGATGAGCCACAGCCCTTGCTTGCCCAGTTTGCTCTCTGTAAAAGCCTGAGAGAGTGTTTTCTCTCATCATCTTGAACAAAGTGGAACAGCTGTCCACACTGCAGCATCCGGGCGCACACAGTAAGTGAGCAGAGTGGAGGAGGATCCCTCGTGCCGTCATTACGAGGCAGCTGCCACGATCAGGCACTCCGCAGAGCAGCATTCTGTTCTCAGGTCCGCTGAGCATGCTCCATCCTTACCAACTCTGCGCAAATCACGTGTGCAGTATTATTTACCAATCAGAACCGGCAGTCATACGTTAGCAACAGCTGAGTTTGAGACTTTTCCCAGTAAACGTTAGGTCTCCCACTGAATCCATGTGCTGTTGTTGCTCCTACTTTGGAACAAGACTTGCCTAGAAAGTTTTCTTTCGTTTCATAAGTAGTCTTAAAACAGGAAACAAGGGCCGGCCAGATAAATCTGCAGATTAATGCGCCTGCTTAGGCAGACATAGGGACCGGGGTTCGATCTCCTGCATGGCCCAGCCTCCAAGCCATGCGGAGAGGGCGATTGAGATGAGCGTGGTGGCGCGCGCCTGTAAGCCCAGCACTTGGGAGGCTGGACACGGGAGGATCACTGAGTCTGAGCTTTGCAGTGAGACCCTGGAGATCCTGTTCTAAATACACCTACTCAAAAAAGAAAACAACTTGAACACTGCAGCTACTGAATCGTGAGCAAGGCAGGTGGGAATGCAGGCGAGGTTTCGGGATTCACCGCAAGCAGCACGGCGCGACACAGCTGCAGCGGCTCTCCATGGAGACTGTGACCACTCGCTGCAATATGGATATTTGTGGTGCTGAAAACGTGTGGCCTGAAGCGCTAGCTTAATCTTGCCACTTTCAGCTATATTATCACTAGCATGAAATTGATTTCTTAACCAGAAAATTAATATGAATAGTTATTGACAGCAGCAAAGACTGAATTTGTATAGTAAGTGAAGAGCACCAGGAGATTTAGCAAAAATACTTGAATTTTGTTCAACTAAGAAATACAGGTAAATGAAGAGAAACCTTTGTCATGGAGCCGTAAGGTCATTGTTTAACCTACTATTCTAACTGCAGTTGTACTTTTATATACAGCTTACAACTTCTCCATTCTGTGTGTGTGTGTGTCTGTGTGTGTGTGTGTCTGTGTGTGTGTGTGTCTGTGTGTGTGTGTGTCTGTGTGTGTGTGTGTCTGTGTGTGTGTGTGTGTGTGTGTGTTAATTGGACGGTGTTTTCGCAGTGTTCCTTTCCTCTAATATCTTACTTTGACTTCTGGGTTAATAAGACTGACTGCTATTGTAGCTTGCTCAGAAAAAAGGAAACATATTCAGCATGGACAATACCTTGTGGCCCAGCAGAGATGAGTGAGCTCTCTCTATCCCTCTGCCTCAGGAAATAATTTAGACCTTAGAAGTTGTATACAAGTAGGGGAGGTGGATCAGCCTAGAATCCAGCCTTCTAAACTCATGGAAGGGTTTCCCAGGGCAAGGATAGTGTTACCAAGGCAGCAAAATGAATTTCAGATAAGTGTAAAATGTAACACCGCTCTTGCAAGTATTTTTTTGTGAAATCTATTACGGACTTAGCTTCTGAGAGCATTAAGAACTGTAAGCGTTGGTCTATGACTTTCAAGAGTGCAGAAGTTCTATGTGACAGCAGTGACCTGAATGGCTCAGGCCTAGCCCTGGTCCTGTCTACAACGGTAGCAACCTGCTTGGGACGTGAAGAGGCGTTCACATCCAGAGAACTGTGCTGTGTATAAAAATACCTCAGTTTATAATGCCCTAAACGGAAGAGAAACAGAAGGCCAGCTGCTAAAGTGTGGGAAATCTGAAGAACACATAGATTACCACAACAAGGAAGACCATGAAAGCAACTTTTGCTTCAGGGTTTTGTCTGACACATGAGCCCTGAACTGTCCTGAGCCCTGTGGGGTGACACATAGGTCTCCAGATGCTGTTCTGGGGGTAGAGCACAGGTGCCCCCCCTTCCACCCTCTGTTGCTTACCAGTAAGCTTTCCACTACCATTATCCTGAGAAACCAAATAAAACCCCATAGAAAAGTAAATACTAGTAAATATTCAGCTGTCAGTGTCACCCAACAGCTACTCTGATGAAGCCGCAGGCACCCTGAGGGTCCTCCGTGAGACTCATAGGCAGCTAGCGCAGGCCTCTTGTGATGCTTGTTTATATGAACAGAAAAAAACCGACAGTGTTTTATGCAAGGAAATAACTAGCAGTAGCTGCATGGGTTTAGGAGCTTGAAATCCTACAACTTAAAGGCCCTGCCTAGCAGCTGTAAGAACTGAGACCTACCTAGACAACTGTCATTTGTCACCTTTATGACTGGGCTCCAAATACCTTTGCTTGGGTTTTAGTATATTCCTCGGTAAACAAAGAAAGCTAAAGCACGGACACGATTCTACAGGCACACTACATGACCACCGGGAGCTGTTTTCATATCACCTCACTGCCAACTAAACCTTGTAATATTAGTCAGTTTTCTTCCAAGGTTTTCTTCAAGTCATTAAAGCTTTTTAAATTAAAATGTACTATAATTGTTAAAGATCCAACCGACAGAACTTTTAGGTCTTATAGAGTCCACAAGAAATAGAAGAAAAGACTAGATTTTTCCACTTTCCAGAGTGTAAAGGTAATAAAAGTAACAAAAGTGGTGGTGGAATGAGATGGATATCAGAAAACGAAAAAGGTAAAATATTACGTTGTAAAATACAATTAAACTAATTAGATAACAGCACTCCTGGTTTAATCCTTGGTTAGTTACTAAATAGATTTTTAATCTACTTATGCATTACTCTAGTAATCCTTGATCTAAATTAGATCCAACGTTTATAGTTCATAATTGGTTTTATCCTATCACAAATATCTGCGATGCTCTCAGACTGCACTTAGAAGCCTCCTTCTGTGGGTCCTTATCACACCGGAATGCTCCAAACAGATAAACATCATGACATGTACTTACACACCCAATGTTTAGTTTTATTGGAAGGAGAAACACGAATTTCTCCGTCCAATAGAAATTGATGTCACATTTCTGGCTCACAGACCAAGGTTGCTAGACATTTCTTCTTTATTTATAACACTGCTATTTTTTGCAACCTATATTATTTTCACTCCAAATTGCTAAATGTTATTGTTCCAGCAAGCAAACAAAAGTAGTTTTATTGTCTTACAGAGGTCAAGGGAAGAAATATTTCTTAAAGCTGCTTCTAGGATGAGCCCAGCTTTGGTTAAGTCCTGTCCTTCCAACAGTTGGATCCTGTGCCCTGGCGCTGCGTGGATGCAGCACCGCCTGTCTGGATGCGGCCAGTCCAGGCTCATGGGTGTGTGCATCCCGAGCCTGGGAGCCCTTGTTTAGAGGGGTTGTGTCATCAAAGCACACCTGTGATCAAAAAGGTTGTGGGGCCCGGCGGGATGGCTCAGTGGTCTAAAGCGCCTGCTTGGGGAAGCTTGGGCGGCTTCAGGGACCGCGGTTCGATCCCCAGCACCACATGCTGCGCCAGCCCTGCCCTCGGGGCGGGTTGAGCCGGCCATAAAAATGAGTGAATAAACAAACAAAGGTTCTGAAACAAGAATAAAAATAATAAATAAAATTTTTAAAAAATTGATTTAAAAAAAAATACACACTCAAAAAGGTTGCGAGCACAATGTGGACCTCCAAGGCAGATGGAGTAGAACTGTAGTCACTGAAGTTGTGCTCACTTTGTTTTTCATGGGCTCTGGGTGATTGCTTTATTTATTTATTTGTTTATTTAACAACACCACTGATCTCTGGATGTCTCAGTGGAATGGAAGCAAGAGAGAAATGTTTCCTCCCGGCTTTGCCTTGGTCAGTTTGCCATGCGGATGCTTCAGGGCGATGTACGATGGGAAACAATTAGCTTTATGAGTGTGCGGTCCCATCTAGAATATCTGAGAAACTGTATTTCATCATAAAATTGACCTTTTTAAAATTTTCATGCCAGAAATTTCCACGGAAATTGTTCACCTACAAAAGTACAGCTCCTGAGAACACAAAAAAGGGTTCAGAAAGAGCAACATAAGGCAGCTGGGCCCTAAAGTAAAACCGAAGTCAGCTCCACTTGAGTATAACAAACACTGCATCATGAAATAGCCTGTGCTTAATTTTTAAATAATTGGTATCATTAAGTAACCTAACAGCGACATAGCAACACCTGCCCGGTGCAAGACACAGGCAGCGGTGTCTGAGATTTACAGCTGACTCACAATCCTGCAGGATAATTGCTTCGCTCGCTAGAAAAGAACTCCTTTTTTCATTACCTCTGACTGTCATCCCTGGGCCATAATCATCTTAATGAGATCGTAATTTATGTACTGTATTTTTCAAAGCTATATCACATTTGCCATTTTCATTTCCCTGTCCAACTCTAGTGTTCCTGTAGGGAAAAAAAAAAAAATGTCATGGGCAACAGACATGAAAGGCAGGGACGTTCCTTAGGAAGAGGAGAATTGCTGCTGAAGGTCATTCTGCACCTTAGTGTAGCCTGGGGTTCCACCGCTGCTCATAGCTAGCAACACATTCTAGGGGGGCGTTGGGGGTAAAGTAAGCTAGAAGTGGAAAGCTGAATTACCTGTCTCCCAATCTTAGCAATGCACTTTATTAGCCACAGGACTTTGGAGAAGTGACTTAACCTTTTCATGCCTCAACTTCCCTATCTGCAAAATGGGTACTTAAAATAGCTACTCGATATGATTCTGTACACCTCGAGGCGTATTGTTGAAAGCACATTTGTGAGCTACCTTTCATGGCTCTTGGGCATTGATAGTTCTCCGTTATTTAGAAAGTAGAACATAGATAAGAAAAAATAAAGAAGAAAGAGAAAGAAGGGGAAAACGAGAACAGAGGTGGCCCCGCCCACCTGTTTCTGCTCCGTGCACCTCTGTTTCCAAGCACAGGGCTGGGTCACCTAGCTTACACCTGCTGGCTCACACCGTCACTGTTGCTTCTGATGGTCTCATGCAGCTAGCCCCACCTGTCCATCCCGTGAGCCCCGGCTGCAGCCCTAGCATGTGGCTGGCATTCCTGCTGGTCTCTGCATTTTCCTGCACAGTTCACCCGGATCCCAGCAGGGGGGCAGTGCTGGTCTCTGGGCCTTCCTGCGTTGTTTGTCTAATTCCCAGCAGCTGTGATCTTTCCTATATCTTATATCTATGAAGAAATGAAGGGAAACATGCCACCTGTTCTTGCCCTGTGCTAGGTAAGGCTGCTTAGAGTCTAGCCAAATTCTTTTCTCATAGATACTAAAAGAAAAATACCATTTGTAAAGATTCACTGATCTGTGTGGCTAGAGAGGTTCCTTGAGGTAAGCTGTGTTTGTCATTGTGATGATGCTCGGCACATTTCACAGTTAGTAGAGCCGCCTCTGTCCACTCTTTCGTGGACACTCTTTTGTGTGCGGGTCTCATCATCACTCTGCAGATAAACATGGTGGGAACTAGATAAATATTCAGGGAAATCCATGGAAGACACAGAGAAAATAAATCAGGCATTAAGTATTTTAATAGGATCTCACCAAGAAGTGAGGCAGAACATTTAAAAATATACTTCCCTCCGCATTGATTAGTATCACTGCAATTCACCCAGAATCTCAGGCATAAACATCTGAGGTGTGGGATTACATCAGCAGCTGCCACAAGCGAGAAGGTGATCAGAAGGGAGAAGCTGGTGACAGCGAAAGGTGAGCGACTTCCTAGGTGAGGGAGCTCAGACCCGGGGGAAGGTCAGACACCTTCCTCACACTCCTTCGTTTTGTCTGGTTCTCTTCTGAGACCAGCACCCAGGGCACGTACGTGACAAAAGCTATCACTGACCAAGCATGTGAATCTGTGCTCCTCAAGGAGAATTTCAAGCTACTCCATGGCATTCATGTCCCAGCTGCCTTCGAGGCATTAAAAGTGAGGAAAACATAAAATCTTCCCAAAAATTAAACTGGGTGCCCTAACATGAAAATTCGTGTTCCAACCTGAGACAATGAGTTACGTTGCTCTCACTGTGCTCCAAGAGAAAGTGCATAGGCCACCGGTATTTCTTCAGGACTTTCTCTTTGCTGATATTTCATTGCTGAGAAGCATTTAAGCAAAGCACTAGTATTCAAAAACTCTGGAAACTAAGTCAAGTAACACTTTTAAATTTAAAGTTACTGTAAGATATTTCCTTCACTCATGGAGTTCTATTTTTTTTTGCAGGGGGCACTAGGGTTCAAACTCATGAGCTCGCACTTGCCATGCAGGCACTTGTACCACAGAGCTATCTCCCCAGCCTCTCATAGACTTCTACCTTGTAGAATTTCTAGGATAAAATATAAGACCTTCGTTAGCCAGATTAAAGAGATATGAACATACACACATTGGGCTACGTCAGCGGTTCTCAGCCTTTCTAATGTTGTGACCCTGCAATATAGTTCCTCATGTTATGGTGACCCCAAACCAAAACGAATTTTGGTGGCTACTTCAAAAGTGTAATTTTGTTACAGCTATGATTCGGAATGTAAATACCTGATATGCATTATGTATTCTCATTGCTACAAATCAAACATAATTCAAACACAGTGATTAATCACAAAAACAATATTTAATTATATGTTGAGAAATATTTATTACAAATTCCAAGAAATAACATTTCACCATGACATAGCATGGGTTTAAATATGTATTTTCCGATGGATTTAGGTGACCCCTGTGTTTTGGTCACTCGACCCCCGCCAAAGTCAAGACCCACAGGTTGAGAACCACTGGACCAGGTTATAAGATGAGATTTTCATTTTTCTTTCAGAGTACTTTGTCTGGTTATTATTTTATGGCTTCTTCAACTATAAAGAAAGGGCAGTAAACTTCTATGCTGTTGTAAAATGTTTTCCAAAGATGATTCATTGGCAATGGTTCTTTTGAGCTGCCCACCTCAAACATTTGTCTACATGATTTCTATATGCAAGGAATCAGTGTATGGAAAATTAGCGAAGCCTTTTTCATGATTTTTCCTCTGTCAGTTCACACAGCCTTATGAAAATGAAAAGTTGCAACAAACACAACCAAAAAGGAAACTGAAAACAACAGTTAATTAAAGAATGCAGTGAAGATAATAGATGTAATTAGTTAACTTAATTTATTATCTATAACATCGATAATAGTTTCTTTGAAGGATTAGAGCCACAATAAATATAAACAAAATCTTATTTTTAATCAATAGTTACAAGCATGCATTTACATACACGGCTTCACCCAATAAAACGTGTTTTAATAAAGACGACATCCAGTTTTAGGGCATTTATAAGATAAGAGGAGCTCTGCCCCTGATCTCAGTTTGGGCTGGGCATTTGTGCTGACCTCCGAAGCCAGACAACCGGAGAGGTGTTTCGTACGTGGCTACAGTGAAAATACTGGTGTGTTTAAAACATTTGTCCTTCAGGGAAGAATTTCAAAATGCACAACATTTAACTGACAGACACAAATGCATTCCAGCACTGCTGTACGTACGTTTGCCCATATATCAAATATGCATGATAAAAATGACAAAATATTAAAACCAGACACAGAAAGTATATTGAGCTGCATTAGAATCCCTTTTGAATATTTAACTTTCATTTTACATGTGGATAAATACATCATATCTTGAATTTTATGAAAGTCTCCACCCTATAAATCATAGATATGGAAGAGCAGCTTTTTCCAGGGTGACACTGTTTGCACTTAAACTGTACAGGGACAAACGCCAGACGTGGTGCTAACGGACGTGGGCGGCAGGCGCCGGGAGCACCTTCGCGAACACGGCGTCAGCTCTGTGAGCAGCCGGCAAATCCTTGCCAACATCATTTTCGTCTTGTTTCACACTGCCGCTGCTTTCTGTACACGCCAACGCTTAACTAAGGCGCCAGAAAAGGCAATCTGCAGCCTAGAAAACGAGGGGAGGAGCAAAGCAGAGCCAGCTTCCTGACGCTGGCTCCAACTTCTCTGCCCGCAGCGCTTCCCTCCGCAGGGCGGACTCCAGCTGTGCCCTGTTCCCGCGGAGTCCATACTGTTTCCTAACTCTCTAGGAGTATGGGAAGGATCAGCGCTAAGCTGACAACACCCCTGCCCCTGAATCTGTCACCATCGGTCTCTGTGCCCTAAAAGCCGGGTCTCTTTAGTCACTGAAGACACAACTCTGCCTTCAAGAACACAGGGGAATTATATCATGCGGCATAGGAACCGTTCAGATCAAATGTATTTCTTGGTTTCATAAAGTTGTGCTTGGCTTCCTGCTTTACTCACACGATAACCTTTAAAAAAAAAATTAAAAATAAGCTCTGAGGGTTCAGAAGCCATCTTGAGCTCACGTGCTGGCTAAGGTAGATGGTGCATAGAAGAGAGGAACATGACTACTTGTTTCCAACGTTCGACTGGGGCTATTTAAGTTCACACTTCGCCAATACTGTCTGTCAGGAAAGTCATAAACTTTTCGTAAGTGTGCTGCCACAGAAAGACAAAATCTGCAGTAGGGAACAAACCTGTGGTCCCTCAGGACTACTGCGGGCTGACTTTACCCATGGGAATTGTTAAAAGCAGATGTAGCGCACCTTCCAAAGAGAGAAGGATTAAATTTTTTTTAAAAAGTTGCGGCATGGACAAATTTTCCCAGACCTTATTAATCAGCATTGCCTTGAACCCGAGGGCTCCTTACGCTACCATCTTGCTCTTCCCTCATCGACTTTGCAAACTGCATATCTGTGATGATGGTGTGGGATAAAGCATTTGGATGTTGGATTGGGCTGAATAATTCAAATGTTTCTTGATTTTTCATGAAATATGTTATAGGTATTTTAATTCATGCTTCCATATTAGTCCCAGTGTCACAGGTAAGCAGGAAACATCCCTGGAAGATGTGCCAACTACCAACTACTAGTTCTGACAAGTGTGGGGGGGAAATCTGCAGCTCCAGCAGCACCAGGCTGGTTAGGACAGTTGCTGCCAGTAGTGGAGGAGCGTGTGAGGGACCCTGAAGTGCTCTGACAGACCTGCGAGGAGGCAAGGCGTCTCCCCAGACGTCAGTGTGACACGCAATGGGGAAACTGCCAAGAAATATATAAGTTGCCAAAAGACAGAGGCTTGTGCTAGTTTGAGAGAGAATCTGGAGTATGCCACAAGAGATCAGGAATATAAATTTAGTAAGCCAATGTCATTTTAAAAATCACAGAAATGTTTTCTTATAAAAAAATATCTCTAACATCAAAAATTTGTGTGCCTGGACAAAGCAAATAAAAAGAAATGAAGGGGCTAGCGAGATAGCTCTGTGACACAAGTGCCTTCCTGCCAAGTACAAGGTCGTAAGTTTGAACCCTGGTCCCGAGAGACAGAGAGAGAGACAGAGAGAGAGAGAGAGAGAGAGAGAGAGAGAGAGAGAGAGAGAGAGAGAGAGACTCAAATACCTATATGGTGTTGTAGGCCGGTATGTGTTTTCTAGAATATTCGAACAACAAGAACACACACACACACACACACAAACACACACACACACACAGCAGTTTTGGAAGAATATTGGTGCAATATATTCAGTGAATGGCTCAAAGGACAGGTCACATGGACAGCATGACCATGTTTGAATCAGTGTTCTCTGAAGCACTGGAGAAAATTTAACACTGAAATGAAAAATGGGCTCTTTCTTGAAGTAAGAGCATTTCATAGTGTGCAAGCATTTTGGCAATAAAAATTGCAATATTCATTAAACATTTGTTGAAATACTATATTACACGCAGTAAGTTAGGAAACTTCTTGGAAGATATTGGAAAAACATCAAAGAAATCTACAGAAATAAGAAACAATGTTCAAAAGTGGTTTGATGATCATGTCTATGTTCAAACTGTAGGAATTAAATACACAGTGTAAGCTAGAAATTAAGTACAGAGTAGTGTAGGTGGATCAGGGTTGACCAGCATGCATTGGGAGACTGGTGAGTCACAGCAGATGGCTAACTCACTCCCAGAAGTCACGATGGAAACATCATAGCGCTGAGTCACAGGTGCCTCATCGCAGAAGGATGAGGGACAGCTCTGATGAAAAGCAAAGGGTGGGGTCGGGGAGAAGGAGAGACTAAGGGGGGAGGGAGGGAGGACGAGCTGACATCATGAAGAAGTGGAAGTAGACTCCAAGCCTCCTGTTGACTGGTGCGACTCTGCTAACACCAATTACAAGACGAAGTATCTGAGTTCTGCGACACCTCTGTTGTCTGGACAGCTACTATGAGTTACTTCCTGGTGAAACAGAGCATCTAATTAGTTCTCTACTCAACACATTGAGCAAATTTATCTCCCCACAGGAGAAGAGCACAAGCAGGCATACCATCTCCACTTCATGCCGACCACCCAAGAATAACCAATCGACAGCAACATGGAAGCACGTGCAGTTTCTTGAATGGGATAATGTTACTTTAATAATTCTAATGGCCATGGAAAGAAATCCTAGATTTTGTCACCAATATATCTACTGGTCTTAGGAAAGTTTCTGCCGAAAGATAGGTTTGGGCCCATGGCTAAAAACTCTTAAAATAGATACGGCAAGAGAAACTAGATCTTCCCCAGGAGAGAACATCATGACCACACACAGAGAAATCTGATAGGAATACTAGAAGTAATTAACTAAGTAAACAAATGGACCTGTATGCCAGGGTTTTCTATGAATTCTTGCTGGAAAGGGCTACATAGCAAAGACATCCGGTCCTTCTGTAACTTTAAGCAGTGCACACTAAGTCCTGTCAGACACAAATAGAATGAACGCAATGATCACTGTGGGAGGCTTAAAGCAAGATACAAATGGGAGAGAAATAATCTGCTGTTGAAACAGTTGACAGAACGCTATCAGATGACATGGAAAATGCAGAAATTCCAGCTACTTTCTCAGTCTCATATTCTCTGTGTTGGACTGATGTGAGGACAGAGGTTTTTTTGTAAGAAAGAATTAAACCCTAGATGGCCAAGAAGAGAATTTAAGAGTTCTATGCCAGACCGAATCCCTTGCTTCACAAACTTCGCTTTCTGGACCACCAGATGCCTTTGTGAGAAGATGGTGGCTGATAAACTTCCAGTAACATCTCGGAAGTAAGGAAAGTGTAGGAGCTGGGAGATTAAAGCAGGAAAGTGATGTCCTGACTTTCTCATGTTGCGGAAGGAAGATTACTATGTTAATAGTATATATTAATATGGCAGTACATATAATATATGTTTATATGGTAGTGTATAGTAGTGTAATAGAATCCTGCTAAGCCCAAAATTTTGAACATGGTTAGGATTTGTGAATAGATGTTACCCAAAATCTCACACAGTCGTGGGTGCCGAGTTGCGGAGTTTGTGAGTGATTCATGGTCCAGTGCTGGGATTAGGGGTGTGAGCGCTGCACTGGCCCTGGGGCCGACAGCCTGCGTACAGCACAAGGAGTGAGGGAGGCTGGCTCACGCTGCCCCTCCCTTTCTCTCGGGTTATCTTCTGCCCCCAGGATCTGCTGCCATCTGCCGCGCGCCAATCCGCCTTGGAGGCAGCTGAGTATGGGCTGCAACCCCCACAGGCCATGAGCTAAATAGGCCTTCGCCTCCGTCATTCTGGGTGTTTTGTCCCAGCAATGAGAGACAAAGGCCTAAAGCACGTGGCTCATGGCGGCACGGATCACAGGAGAATGCGTGGGAACCACTGAGCAGTTCCTGTGCCAACACAGAAAGACAAACAGTTTTGAAGATAGCATTTATTACTGGACATAGGGGCAATAATCCCAGCACTTGGGAGGCTGAGGCAGGAGGAGCAGTGCTAGTTCAAGACAAGCCTGAGCTTCAAAAGTGAGCTCAAGGCCAGCCTGAACTGCATATTGAGACCCTGTCGCAAAATAGAGAAAAATAAATAAGTAAATAAACATAGCATTTAGGGCTCCATTTAAAGCAAAGAGAAGGGGCCAGGCGTATAGCTCAGTGGATTAAAGTACCTGCAAGCAGGTGCAGGGGCCAGGGTTTGATCCTGGGCCTGCCATGCTGGCCCCACCCACAGAGAGTGCTGAGACAGCAACTGAGACCCGGTGGGGTGGCACACGCCTGTACTCCTAGCTCTTGGGAGGCTGTAAACAGGTGGATCACTACAAGGCTGATTTAGTGAGGAGAACCTGAACCCCTGGTGGACCCTTCCCAACAAATAAATAAAGCAGAGGGAACGTGGCTCATCAAGCGGAGGGACCCACAGATTCCATGTTTGTCAGCAGCCTCTGTGTTTTCAAAGATTAGCCATGACAAGGCGGTGAGGGTGAGGGTGAGCTTGTTGGGGGAGCACGGGGACGAGGAAGGTGGAGCCCGGGCCTGTGAGCACCTGAGAGCAGAGCTGTGCTCCCTTTGTCCAGTGTTATGATCCACGGCTCAGTCTGCTAGGGAACGCCAGTATGCCAGAGCTGAACGGAACAACATCTGGTAATGCCATGATCCAAAAATGGCTAAATGGTAGTAACATTTTGTTTCACTCAAACAGCCAAATACTACCTGATTTTTCAGGTAAAGAAATGAATCGTAGGCAAGTGCTCAGGTAAAGTCACCTCTAGTAAGTGGGAAAGGTCTGATTCAACGCCATGGTCTGCACTTCAGCCACTGCTATCATAACTTGAGGGCCAATGAGCCAAAATCTGACCACATCGCCACTGAGATTACTTCACTGGTCATGGAGTTTCTAAGAAAAGCTATCGAAAGTCTAGGGAATGCAATGAAGAATGCAGACTCTCAGAGCCAGGTCCAGGAATGAAGGGACAAAGGAGCAAAGCTAGAGAAAATCTCGATATCCATAAACAGTCAAGGAGCGCCAGGTCCCCAAAAGTAGCTGCTACAGGGACCCACCACAGGATTCCCTTGGCCGCGGTGCTTGACCTGGTGTACAGTGAGGGAGCCACTGTAAACAATGCTGAGTAAGTAAAGCAGGCTGAATGCGTGCAAGCTTTCTTGCTTCTTTCTTCACACCTAGTCTTACCTTAAGCAGCTCTACGGCTTCAGGAAAACAGCACCACACTAACCACACGCGAAAGATCAGATTTCCCAGGACGTGGACAAAAAGAGGTCTAGACCTTAGATTTGTTTCCTTAGTTATACTCAATATACTCATCTCTAGCTTATAGGATAGAAATGGAAAGTAAAAAGGCAATGGTTGGGTGAGAGTGAGTATTTAAAATAATAACGAAATGCACATGTTTTAGTGCTTCCTTAGTATCAAGTATAACAGAGAATTAACCACTACCCTTCGGGGCAGTCCTGAGATGTGAGTGTTGCTAGATGTTTGGTGTGCAGACGAGGAAGAGGAGACACAACAGGAAACTGCTCACATCTGGCCCTACTGTCTGACAGAGGAGCGAAGGTTCATCAAATCCAGCAATTTTGCTTCAACTTTCAGTTACCATAATAAACAGACAGTCCTTTGGTTTCTTTCTAAGGAAGATTCCCAGAACAACCTAGATCCTAATACAGGGTAGGCTCCATTCATTAAAGGAGAACACAGGAAACAGCCGCAGAGATGCTTAGTAGACAGAAAGGCCATGATGAACCAAACTGTACTGAAGATTTCAAAGAAACACAAAAGCTGCATTCGAGGGCAGAACAAGTCCTACAGCGGAGGTGTGAGAGCACACTCTTCATGTCTGGGGCTCCCCTTGTACATCCCATATTGAAGCTATGAGAGCTGGAAGCACAGCAAAAAATGAGGATGCAAAAGAGGTCTGGAGGCTACGGGTATGAAAACTCCCAGCTTAGAGCACAGCAGACTCAGGTAGTTAAGACAGCCATGGTCGCCTGGTAGAAACATTGTCCCCAAAAGTGCCTACGATTTACTCTCTGGCTCCTAGTGGGAGAGGGTCAAGGAACTGGTGAGATTTTGCTTCGAACGCAAGATAATTCCAGTAATGAGAGCTATGTGGAAATGTAAGGGCAGCGAGGATTCCATCAGGGTTCAGCATAGGAGGAGCTGCCAGGTCGCCTGAGAGAGACCCTGGAGGAGGAACAGAACATGACCTGGATGAGCTTTTATCTCCACGTGCTTATTTGCTCACTGTGCAACTTTAAAATTGGTTTGGACAAGGTCTGGGATTGTGCCAGGACCTGGCCGCGTCATCCTTAAGACATTCTCTGGAGCATGCCCGCTCTGTCAATGTCATTTCTTTCCCTGTGGAAAGGTTCCTGACCCTACCACGTGGTTCCCAGCCCTGGACTATCTTCCTGTGAAACCTCACTCTTCCCTAATTTCTAGCAGTTAAAATGCTCCTTACTCAAATACTATAACCAAGGAACCTATATTAAGGTAGAGCCCTTGGGTTCTTTTTTAAAACAGATGAGTTATGAATAAAGCCACAAGCACAGTTGTGAGTTATTCAACCAGAGGTAGCTGTTTGATTGATAAATCAATTTGCAGAAATGTATTAGATGATTAATGAGTCTGTCATATCAACCAGGACTCTTGCTAATTGTTTTCAAGGTTCCAATCAATGTAATGGCAATTAATTGCTCCCGCTATGATCCACTTCATGCTTGGAGCTGATGTCAAAGTTTAACTTTCATTTTTCACCGGTGAAAAGCCTTTTGTCTATTCTTGGACTTTCTCCACACCCGGATGATATAGAAAAACAATACTTGTGCTAGGCAGGATCCTCCTTATTAGTGGCCACAAATTTAAAGCCCTGAAAACTATAAATGTGTTCCTTCCCTGGGAACAAAGGTGAGAGAAGTTTTGCAAGCTGCCTAAAGAAGAGAATGATGTACTTAGAAATCTAATTTTCATCTGAGTAGAGTATATTGTGGTTCCCAGAGGCAGCCCTTGATATGTATGACACAAGCAATTTCAGGCAGATAAGAAGGGTTATGTGCTCCTGGGCCTCCAGCATGTGACAGGAGACCAGCGTGGAGGTCCTGCTCTCAAGCGGCAGTAGTTGGATGAAGCAGATGGGACCTGACAGGCTAGTTCCAAGGAACAAGGGCTCTGGAACAAGAAGCAGGTTTGCCAAAGTGAGTAACGGGAGACTCCTCACTGAAATGCAGAGCCAAGCCCAGGGTGAGGGATGGCGAGCAGCATTGAATCCTGGCCACCGCCAACTGTTCCAGGAATCCTGAGATGATTCTGAGACTGCCGAGTGCCAGGCAGAAGAGTTCACCCAGATTTAACCCTATGAGTGCTGCACTCTCCCTGGACACACAAGCACAAGGGATTCTGTCCATTGCCCCTGCTGGGGCTCCACCCCTGGAATCCTCTAGAACACAGAAATTTTCCATGTTCTCCCCTAACCGGTTCACACTGGCTACTTCTCCGATGTGTTGTTTCTAAGAATAAAAACCATCCCTAGAATCTCCCTCCATGAGCTAGAACAAAGGGCAGCATGGTTGCGGGAGAGCCTTGGAAGCTTCCAGCACAGAAACGATCTGTGCGCATCTCTTTCAGGCGGAAGCTGGATGGGAGATGAAGGTGAAAGGAACGCCCAATTCAGGGCGCCCACACTCCTCCTGCCTGCTACATTCATTCATCTGTGCATCCACCCTTTGCTGCCATGGCTGGAAGGTCTGCGTGGACCTCCGATCGCCTCTCACTGTGCTGGGATTACCTTGGTCACTCAGTAGGAAGATGTAGGAAGAACCCAGGAAGAGGCTGGCATTCATGTCCTGATAATGCCACTGGTGAAAGCACGCTGTTGCTACGATGGACTGATTCCACCTAAAGCAGCCCACACCATCAGCTAAGGGCCGCTGAGGCAAAGTGTTCAAGTTGAACTTCAAGTCCATATGCATGTGCTCGGGGACTCCTGCAGACCACAGCTCAGCCACCCGACCCTGCCCCTTGCTGCTACTTCTGCGCTGCACAAACTGGAACCGGGTTCGACCTCTCCTCCTTGCCATTCATTGCTCTTCCCTTTCCCAAGCAACATACATAACCTCAAGGGAAAATGCAGAAGCCAGATCCTGGCTGAAGCTCATGCTCTGGCGGTGCATAGAAGCAAGTGCGGTTGGTGGTGTCAGCGGGACCTGAATCCACCCTCTATGACCTCTAAGAGGGCAATGCCTGCGAAGAAAGTCCTTTGTTCGGGTCATTCCTTGACACTTTCCTATTAGCTTGACTGATCTTTTTGTTTCCACTTCAAACCAGGGATTTGAAGCCTGTTGAAACAAAAGCTACTGTTATACAGATTCAGTGCAATCCAGATTAAAATAACAGGAGTATACCTCACAGAGCCAGAGAAAACTAAACTTTTCTCAAATTAATTTGGAATCAGAAGAGACCCAGAATATCAAAAGTAATCCTGGAAACAAATGAAAAGCGGGAGGCATCATAATCCCTGACTTGAAATTATACTACAAAGCTATTTTGATAAAATCAGCATGGTACTGGCATAGACAGACCTGAGGATCAATGGAACAGATTAGAAGATGCAGATACAACTATAAATACATTCAGCCACCTTATCTTTGATAAAAGGACCAAGCATATTCTCTGGAAGAAAGGTAGCCTTGTTAGTAAATGATGCTGGAAAAGCTGGCTTTCTACATGCCAAAGGCTAAAACTAGCTCCGTGCCTATCACCATGCATAAAGCTACAGTCACAATGAATCAAAGATTTAAAGATTAAAACGGACACACTAAATCTTCTTAAGGAAAATGTATGTCAAAATTTTAAAGATGTAGGGGTAGGTAGAGAATTCATGAACAAAAACCAAACTGCATGGGAACTACTTCAAAGAATCAACAGCTGTAATCTCATTTTTCTGAAAGTTTCTTCACTTCAAAGAAAATCTCCAACAGAATAAAAAGAAACTCACAAGCTTAGAAAAAATTATAGCCAACTGTCCGTCAGACAAAGGCCCTCTATCTAGAACATATAAAGAATTTTTAAAAACAGTAAGCCCCCAAATTCAAAGACCAAATCCAAAATTAGGCATCTGAGATGAATATACACCTCTCAGAAGAAGAAATACAAAAGGCAAGTTAACACATAACAAAATGTTCAATATCACTGGTCATTTGAGAAATGCAAATTAAAACAATACTGGGATTCCATCTCAACCAAGAAAGAATGGCCATCTTCAATTAGCCAATAACAAATGCTAGAGGGGCTGTGGACAAAAAGGAATCTTTTCACAGTGTTGGTAGTCGTGCAGGCTGATTCAACCACTACGGAAATCACTGTGGAGAGTCACTCAAAAGCAAGGATTGGAGATCTCATTCAGTCCAGCTCTTCCCCTCCTTAACATTTTTCCAGAAGGACTGAAAACCTCATCTGCAACGATATATGGACACCCATGTTTATAGCAGTGCAATTTAGCATAGCTAAATCCTGGAAACAACACACATACCCACTAACTGAAGAATGGATAAAGAATATGTGGTATTTTTACACAGTGGAGTACTATTCAGCTATAACACAGGACAAATTTGAGTCTTTTGTTGGTAAATGGATACAACTAGAGAACATATTCTTAGTGAAATAAATCAGAACTTCATGTGCAGACATCATATTGTTTCATTAGTGTGAGAACCTGAAAGAGAAAAATAGAATCTAAAGGGTACAATAGTAGACACTTAGAAAAGGGAGTAAACTTATTCAAAAGGAGTTACCGAGTTCAAGAGGACAGGAGAGGGAGTGGGGGAAAGAGATTTGTCTATGTGTGCAAGCAGGGTGGTCTGGACAACTGTACTGTGCATTTCTGCTGGTCTATGGAAAAAGGTAGTTAATTAAATTTGTTTCATCTCCTTTTTTCAATTCTTTCTCCTTTTTGTCTTCTTAATTTCTTAAACATTTCTTCTTTACTCTCTTTTTCCAATTTTACATGCATGCATCTAATAGCACAAGTAACTGGCTCAAAGGTGACACTATGTATTGCAACAAATACTGTAAAATTCATATCACCTTGCTAAGTGAAATTCTGTATCACTTGAAATCTTTTTCTGTTTTAATTCTAATCTGTACTCTCTTTTAAAAAGTAAAAATATGAAAAATGAAATGCACACAGAGAATTTGTATGGCTGGTGAAACCTCTAGGCACCTTGGTCTTCCTCTGTGCCCAGGGTTCAAGGTCAGCAGGCGGCTGCTCCTCCATGCGCTGCTCTTGTCTGTGGTCCCTGCACAGGAGTGGCAGGGCAGTTTCCCACCTTAGATTCCCAAGTACCTTTCACATCGGCTTCACAGCAGCACTCAGGAAATATGGAAAGACCCTTCTTGGAGAAAGTGCAAGACACCTCATCCCATATGTGACTCAGGGAGCACTGGACATGGCCAGAGTCCAAGAGTCTTAGTATAGATCATAGGTGTGGTATATAGATCCTCTCAACTCAGCAGACCAGGGTCCTTCTAAGACATGCTTACCATGACCTCATCTCACTTCCTAAAAGCCTGCAAGAACTCCCCATATTTCAGAGGTAAGCTAAGCAGAGTGCATTTTCACCACCCCCTTTTTTGTCTGCTTCTACTATCTCTCTGATCATGTTGCCTTGACAATGTCTAAACATACCTCTCCAGACTGAGTTCCCAATATCATCTCTGCTTGGAACCCCAGTTGTCCCAGATGTCTCCCTGCCCTGACATCTTGCTTCATCTTTCTCTGTAAGCCTCACATTCTCTATCTGTTGTAGTTTTGTACTTTTACAAGGGAAACAATATGATATAGGACACATATTTTATAATATTATTCATAATAGTCACCCAAAGGATCATGAACAAATAGATTGTGCAGGAAATCTGTCCAGACACTAAAGACCAAAGAATCCAGCTGGAGTCCTATGTCTGATGATAACGTCCTGCATATTCCAGCTGAGAACCCAGAGCTTATTACTATGCCTCTTACAATTCCTACTGGAGGGGCCAGCCAAATAACTCAGCAGATTAACGCACCAGCAAGCAGATGCAGGAGCTGAGGGTTCGATCCCTGGGCCTGCCATGCCAGCCCCACCCCTAGGGCACTCGGAGATGACAGCTGAGACTGGGCATGGTGGTGCATACCATAATCCCAGCTCTTGGGAGGCTGTAGACAGTCAGATCACTATGAGTCCAATCTAGTAGTGAGATCCTGACCACCCTGTAGACTCATTCCTAAAATAAAAATAATAAAATTAATTAAAAAATACAACTCCTACTGGAGGCCTAGCGCCCACCACAATGTCTCAAGCAGCCTTGGTTCATGCATCTACACTGGAAAGGCCCAAAGGGCAGTGGTGGAAGGTAGAGAGTCTATGCCAGCAGGATGAGGGATCTGTGCTAAGAGACTGAGGGCTCTGAACTGCAGTCAGGAAGCGACATTCAAGATAAAAACCAGAGCTCCCCCCAGTGGTACCCTATCATGTTCACCAGTGAGGTCCCAAACTTCTCCAGTGAGGAGGAAGTCGGTCCCCATCAGGAAAGCCACACGACAAGCTCCTGCAGGAGAGTCAGCAGTGCACCCTCTTCCCCACCAGAGCCAAGAATAAATGCTCAAGGTGAGGACCAGAGCTCTCTCAAGTTACTATAAGGTCCTGAGCTCCTTTGCCAATAAGAATGACCATGTTCCTAGGAAAGCCAACAGGACAAGCCCCTCCCAGTGAATCGACCGCTCCTTGCAGCCTCCGGCAGCTACCTCACAGCTACCCAACAACACCCTACAATCTTTTTATCGCTTTTCATCATTTCAGTCTCTTATGCTGCCAGCAACAATCTTCAGGGTCATCTTCCTTGCTGTGGATAAGTCTCACAAAGATAGGAAAATTTTCATATTCTTGTGCTATACAACAGCTAGAATTATCAGCAGCTAAAACAGTGTTCAGCATATGGTAGACTTTCAATAAAGATTTGTTGAATTAACACCATTCATATAAGTGGATGTGATGAGCTTTTTAAAATTTTATTTATGTATTTATTTATTTATTTATTTGGAATAGGTTCTCATTGTGCAGCTTGGACTCATAGTGATCCTCTTGTCTCAGCCTCCCCGGCACTGGGATTACAGGCATGTGCTACCGCACCTGGTTTCAGGTCCACACCATGTACCCAGGTTTCTAGGGCCAGCAGAGTATGAAGTACAGGCAATTGACCCAGTGTCCTTGCACTTGTCAGACCACCAAGCTACCTCTCCAGCCACGATGAGCTTGCTTGAATAATGTCTTAAAGTAGAAAAGACAGTTTTCCAAGTAAAAGGTAAAGACTTAGGCTTACTATACACCTATCTAATATTGAATCCTGTTCTACACTGTTTGTATAAAGGAATCTCATATTCAGTAAAAATGGAACTTTAAAACTCTTACAGAATCTTCAAAAGAAATGTAGCATAAACTGTGGAGAACTATCAATTGCAGTGATGGTAGATGCTAATTACCTCTCTCTTTATTGCTATCACTTTTTTGAATAATATTTTCAATGTCTAAAAGAAGAATATATAAAATACCAAACAAATTATTCTCTCATTACTCAACATAATTTGTGGTTCTTCTTTGGAAAAGCCAGACAGATACCAATCTTTGAGCCACTGTGATGTAAATCAGTGAGATTGTTGGTCAGGATAACATGCTTTATGTTCCAGCAATTTTCGGCATAACCTCGAAATAAAATTCAACCACAAAGAATCAGTCACTATCACTATTGAAGAGAATCCAAAGTTTTTAAAACAATTCTAGAGTGACTATGATCATTATAATACTGTCTTCAAGTCAATAAGTGCATGGTTAGATTAAGTATAAAATCTCCCTCGGTAACTACTTTGAAAGGAAGAGCATGTGTTTAGCCTCACTACAAATCACATGAGTTTGGCGACATAAGCAAATCTCTCCTACAGGGATGACTGGATTTGCACCAATGAATGTTTCTTTCATTAGTGATATGTTCAAGAGAACAACAAGTCTTCAGGACTTTTTTGGATTTTTCTTTTTTAAGTGTGTGTGTGTGTGTGTGTGTGTGTGTGTGCAGGATCTCACTACCCAGCTCAGACTCATGGTGCTCCTCCTGATCTCTGCCTCCCTAGTGCTGGGATTACAGGCCTGTAGCACCGTGGCAGGACGCCATTGCTCGCTCAGCGCACCGCAGGGGCGTGGCCAGCATGGCATGTGGTGCCTGGGATCAAGGGCTGGCGCCTGCGCTTGCCTAAGCAAGCGTTTAGTCTGCCGTGCTGTACCGCCGGCCCTACAAGTCTTCAGTTTTGCACAATTCTGATCTTCCCGCTGGTGAAACACTCCAGCTGCTCTGCTAAATATTTTAGGTAAAACAAAAGAAAAAAAGTAAAATCTAAAATAACAAAAAGAAAAGAAAAAAGTGAGACAGGGTGGTTCCTTATTCAGGATATGCCAAGCCAAGCAATTCCTAAGCATATTCACGAATGATTCCTGAATTAGATGATTTTAAATACAAAGTATTTTCTATTTCATCTAACAAAATGAAGAAAAACAGTAGCATTGCTTTGACAATTCACATCTAAGTCATCACATAATATATTTTATTAAAGATCTTGTTCAACAATTTGCACACTATAACATTTGTCCACTGAAGAAGTACAACTCAATAATTTCAGTACCACCATAGCTGTATAATCACCAAGACAATCTAAGTTTAAACTATTTTTACCACTCAAAAAGATGGTACTTGTCGTTAGTATTTCATGATAGATTAACTAATGCTTGACTTCTAACATGCAGCTAAACTGCAAGAGCGAGGTGGCACTGTGTGGGGAGACCCACCTGAGGATTTCTCTCCTGTTGTGGAGTAATAGTATCACAAAGCTCCTTGGAGGAGCTCAGGACCTGACTGTTGCTGAGGGTGGCTGTGGTACTTTTCTGAGGAGCTCCAGTTCTTACCTTGAGCATTGCTTCCTGGCTCCAGTGCAGATCCCACAGCCCGCTGGCACAGACTTACTAGCTTCCACCACTGACCTTGGGGCCCTCCTAGCACAAATCCTTGATATGACCCTGGGTGAGACATTGCCATGGGCTCTTGGTTTCTGGCTAGACTCATGTAGGACATTGCAGTGGGATCCAGTCCCTAAGCTGGATGCTTTGGTTCTCTACTGCATAGATAGATTTCTTGCTATCTTTTGCATTTGACTTTTTTGGTAAATACTGTAGGAAAATTCTACTAATTATGTGTCCTAAATTAAATCTATTCCCTTGCAAACCCTAACAACAGCACATATTTTTCCTGTTTCTGATAATTACAAATGTACTCTCCCAATAGATTTTATGCTTTTGGGCATTCTTGTCTATTCTCATCATAAAAAGTGCAATCTTTTGTGGCTTTTTGTGAAATCCTCTCAAGGTTCATCATCATGTTACAGTGTGCACTAGGATTTAATGTTTCATGCTCCCGGGTTGGGTCGCTAGTATGCAACTGGAATGTGAATATTTATGTCCCACTTTCCTATTGTTGTCTTTTAACATTTCCATGAGAGGCGCTCACTCTTCATCAAAATTTTTTATGAAGAAATTCACACACTTCTGAAGTTACAGTGAGGAACTCAAAGCTCACCCTTGCTAGGTTTGCGGCGTGACGTTTGCATAGGTGTTTCATTTTCATGAGCCTTTAACTTTCCCAGCTTTCTCATCTGTCCCGTGTTCAGCCGGAAACAAACATAAGAAATTTCTGAGTCTTCTATTTTATATCTGCTTTCAGAGCAGGCTTAGGGATGGTGGTTGGGACTGTCCCTTCTTTGAATCACTGTCAACAATCTAAAAAAATGCATATAAAATTTGAGTAATAAGAGTAAAAAATAACCCCACAGTCTATAACGTTTATTAACAGAGTAAAAAAAATAATTTAACATACTACTGAATCATATATATGTCCAGACTAACACTTACGAGCTTAAATATAATTTTATTGGCTATTCTCTGCTTTCTAACTTGTCAGCATTTTGTGTCTATTAATTTAACAATAGGAACAAAGAAACGACAGTATCTACCACCAGTCAATAGACGGCTTTTTTCAATACCACTCTTAGAACAAATCGCTAATGTTCCTTTTGTGTAAAAATCAATTTTCATGGAGTAGCCTGGGTTCCAACTATCCCATAAAATTTGGATTTGCTATATTTGCGTGCTGGCAATGCTTCGGAATTTAATAGAGAATGTATGAGAAGCATTTCTCTCTTTCACTTTTTTGCCTACGGTACATTAAGTCTCCAGAGGGGGCAAATGTTTAGCAACATGTTACTTATCACTCTGGGACTCTGTAGAAGTCTGACTCAGAAATGTCTTCAGCAATCAGCAGGGGATTCCTCCCGAGTCGCTCCTACCAGGCAGTCATTAGCAAATTCTGTACCTTAGTGACAATCTGTAGACAGTTTTCTATTTGTGGTCGGCATGGATAACATCGAAAGAGTCTCAGAGGAGTTTTATTGCTTTGCCAAAGAAATCATCATCTTTTTTTCTCTCGTCTGCTCTAGACTGCTTTATCATCCTAAAAAATAAACATCCTTCTTGACCCATAAACCAGCTGTTTTGCTCATTAATCAATCTTGTTAATCAAGAGAAACAGGGACATTCATAGACACAGGCATAGTGTTACTGACGTGACTTCTTTCTGCTTATGCATATTGTAATAGAATTTTTCCCCTAAGGTTCATTTATCTCTTTAAAAAATTAAGCCAATTTAGAAATATAGTTTGAATGTATAATGGAATTTCTCCATTGATCTTAGCTTGTACAAGTTAATCAAATACCAGAGATTTCAGGCAGTTTCTCCATCCATGCTCCAATATGGGCAGCCAACTGTGCTCTAAGGAAAATGTCCTATTCTCGCAGGAATTGGAGTTGATTCGATCTTCATGCTTTCTTTGGAAGACTGCACCATCCTCTTCCCTAGTAATCAAGATGCATGTTATTAGTCAAACTAAAAGAAAGAAAATGGCCTAATTTTAGCTAAAACATTGGAAATGACAAATAAGTGAAATGCGTTAACTGGAGTGGAAAAGAACTGTGTAATTAAGCAGCTTCACAACCCCATGTCAGATCCTTGCACAGCAGCCTAAGAGCAGAGCTTAGACTTCGCAGAGATCAACACAGTTGTCAGGAAATTTCCGGCCTCCCACTTTCGCCAGGCTCATCGGCGACATCTCACCTTAGCCAACAACTGGCACATTAGTTGATGGTTATTATTTTTACTTTTGCAAAAAATACAAGTATAAAGCAATTAACTTTAACATATGGTAAATTAAGAGGAGTAGGTGATAATGTAATGATATTTGCATGATTATAATACATGCAGAAATAAGCTTATTTACAAGCTTGAGATATTTGAATCACTACCTTTCAAATATTTCTCAGCTCTATGCCAAGAATATTTTGAAATTATTAGTGGCTGTACATGCCACCTTAAAATAGTACCTATGTACTGATATTATAGCAGTGCACTAGACACATAGGCAGCTTACAGCATCTCTATCTAAAATAGTCTGTACATTAAAATTTCAAAGTGAAGGCTTCACCTTAGCACTGCGTGATCTTATCTGAGCAAAGCCCAGAGATGAGGAGGCCAGGATTTCACATGAAGAAAAGAATGGCAGGCTCCATCAGCCTTCCTGCGAGGCTCTTCCTAAGCTCAGAAAGAGATACAATCAAGTCTAGGTCCCAAGATTAGGATCAGTATTCTTTTTATTCCCAGGTATTACTAGAATTACCAAACTTATTGCGTTGGAATACTGGCTGCATTTCATAGAGTCAAGATCATTCGCTCATTTGTGAGTAGGAGGATACAGAACAAGGCCAGGAACTGGACACCCTTCTCCACTGAGTGTTTCTGAAACTGCTGATGAAAGACAGTACTTCAGTGCTAGCAAGGTCCCAGGCCGGTCAATTAGAGGGCCAGGGAGTCTTAGCAATGTGGTGAGACCTTTGTCTCATCCTCTTTCTGAGAAGTGTCCGTTAAAGAATGAAGACAGTGGAGCGTGTAGCAGTGCCAGATTTAAATTGAGAATTACACCTCACATCTTTACATAGCATGGAAACGCCTTTCCTTCTGAGCCTGTCTCTCTCTTTCAGTTCCCAGTCTCTCTCAGTCTCTCTCTTTTCCAGAAGAACCCTGGTTACCTTTGATCTCCTTCAAGCAAATGCCTTCTAGGGTCCCGTTCCTGGCCAAGGTGTCTGAGGCACAGTGGTACTGGCTGTGCCTGCGTCAGTTCCTAGATGCATGGGGGGGGGGGAAGCAGCTACCTTTTAAATATAAAATAGACATAAAATAGGTGCCATCTAATGTCTCTTAGGAGTGCAATGCAGGAGTGACAAGAGTATTCACACAGTTGTGAAACAGAACGCCAGGGCTCTTCTCTCCATAAGACTGAAACTGAATCCACGAAGCGCCCGGCCTCTCTCACCTCTCATGTTCACTCCCCATCCTGGGAGCTGCGCATCTCTGTGTGTGAATTTGATGACTCAGGCTGCCTCAAGCACATGGGGCCTGAGAGTGCTTGTTTCTTGGTCACTGGGTCAGGATTCATCTGAGGTGTATGTAGCACATGTCAGAATTTACTTTATGTGTAAGGCTAAATAATAGTCATGTGAAAGGACCAGTTTCTTAATTGACTTCTTCATCATCAGATATGAGTGGCTTTCACCTTTTCCTGTGGTAATTAATACCAATATCAACATGGTTTAACAAATATTTACTTAAGACCTTGTATTCATTCCCTCTGGCATATAGTCCAAGGGAAATTGCTGTATGACATGGCATTTTGTGTGGTTATGCGCCTGTGTGGGTGGGCTTTCATATTATGTACATCATGTTACATGCTTGCAATCAGGGCAACTGTTCTTGGCTTTTTCAGATCCTTACTAACTTCTGTTATATATATATATATGTGTGTGTGTGTGTGTGTGTGTATATATATATCATATAAATATATCGTATATATACACATATATATGATATATTATTCATCTTGTTCAAGGTGAAATAATCATGTATTTTAAATTCTAATATTTTAGGCCGTTTTCCAGAGTGTGTTTTTTCACATGCATATTTGAATCACTTCATAAACATAATACAAATATCCAGATGCCTGAGTCTCTGGTGGTTGGGCCTGAGGAAACTCTACACAAGTTCTTCTGACAATTCTTTTGAGAACATGAAATGTACAGCCCACCACGTTAGATGTCGTGTGCAAATACTTCAGACGAAGAGAAAACCATTTGGCCAGTGGCACAGACGCCAGGGAGAGCCAAGTGCTTGCTGTAACAATTTTTATCTGGGCATAAATTTTAATTATGGTTGAATAACTTTTGGTGCAGTGTGGTAAATATGACTAAGTCCCTGAGCCGCACGGTGACAGTTTGTGTCGTGGCGGCGAGTGGCACTGCAGCTGTCACTGCCACTGCGCTGACAGCCACCTGTGAGCACTCTTGTCATGTGCACTTTGAAAGCAAGGTGTCACACCTACTCCATGTGACCCACGGACGCACAGGAAAAGGGTTTCATTTTTGTGTTTTCCTTCCCTTGGACAGTGTAAGGCAAGGTTGATGTGTCTGTTTTATGATTACTTGAGGCTTTCACACAGATGACTGTGCCAAGCTCTGAATATTTTCTACAAGTGCAGCAGGCAGGGCTCCACCTTACCTACAGAGGGGGCTCGCTTATTTTGAGAGAACACATTAGTGACTGAAATAGAATTGTGTCTAAAATAAGAGAGAATATGAATATTTGCTGAACAAAAATAAAATCCACTTTCACTCTAAGGGAGAAATAAGTTAGCAGGTACTTAATGGCAAGCTTTAAATTAAGAAGCTTCAGTTTATACCAAAGAAATACTCCTTGTGCTGATCTTTTCATTGCCAAAATTCCGTTTATAAAATCAGGTAGTGGCAGACACTTTCCTTCCAAAATACTGGACACCTTTCCAATGCCACTCTTCAAACTCTGTATGTCTGTAGCACTGCACTGATATTTTGTGCTTCTGAAATCCTGTGTGCTTTCTGTAATTAATAAAAATGCTGTGGGTTTTAATCTGCATCACTGCAGCATACGAACTAAATTACTTTTCATCTGCAGGTTTAAAGCAGAATAAAAGTCTCTGTGATAAAGTTCCACACTGCTCAGCTATGAGTCGCTGAACCGTGGAATCCAAAGTGTCTGCACCCAGGCCAAGAGAGCAGCTGCCTCTGCCCCAGTGTACACCACCCCAGCTTAGTGGGCTGCCGTGCTGGGTGGTTTCAAATACCAAGAGCATATTGGGCTTTCAGATGCTGATGAGTAATTTCTCTGACCCAAAGCCGTCACTGAGATAACCAGGTGGCACCCCAACCTGCCCTTGTATGGAAGCTGCCAATTAATTCAGTTGGCTTGCAAGGGTATTTTTTAAGTAACTACTATAGATGACAATATCTGGGCTATCATATATCTCACATGCATTGCGCAGCGCCTCCACCCCAAGATGGAAAGCGAAGCGAATTGTCCAACTAGAGATGATTCTGCATGTCCTCACCTTTACCCGTGACTTCTTTGTTTTGTTCTAATCCAGGCTACTGCAGTATAGCATATGTACATGAGGACCCCTCCACTTTTGGCCATAGCATAAAGGGATATGTGTATATGTATAAAAATATTCTATAATAGGACTTCTATTTAGGTAATAACCATAATGCTGTTATGAATATAAGATATAGCTCATTAATAATGTGGAAATTATGTTTTATTTTTATGTCTACTCCAGTCGGTTAGCAATTTAGTACATATGAAGTGTGATCAAAACATCTGGTGTTTTCCTTTTTTAGTTTTCAGGCAGTACAAGACACTGCCATCAGTGCCCCTAAGGTAGTCCTCTCTCTCTGAACATGCCTGTCTATGGCCTTGTTCTTTTGGGGGCGCTTCTTTAGTTCCTCCCCAAAGCAACTAAAGCCATGGGCCATGGCTTCTTCAAAGTCCTGAGTCAAATCAACACTTTTCCGTCTCATGCCCTTTTGACTGGGGAAACGCCAAGTGGCACAGTGCCAGACCTGGTGAGGAGATGGGCGAGGCCTCCTTCTGGGGTGTCCCTTGGTTGGCGCTGGGCAGCAGCGCCCACCACATCTTCACACTCCTCACAGTGATGTTCTCAGCACCGCACCCCAAAATGGCTTCACAAACTGGTAACCACAAGAGGGCAAGTGTGCTTGCTGTGTGGGGACTATTCCGAGGGGGACTAGGAGCGATGTGTATTTTTCACTGCGATGATGCTTTTAGTTTAAATACCTGCCATTGTGTTTGGATCGTGCTTTGAGAGAAGACTCAGGCTGTCGATGCATCAGTGAGCTGAGCGCTGTTGGGTGGGTGAGGTTCTGATAATGTTCAGAAGACTGTCCACGGTCGGGTGACTTCATAGCAGAACAGCCGCAGCAGCAGGGCCTGAGGTGGGAAGCGGCAGGTCATGGCAACACAGAACGGAGGGCAAGGGGAAGCGCCTGAGGTGAATGTGCGCCCTTCAGCCACAGCCTGGGCAGCACTGGGCCTTAAACCAAGCGCAACCTCCTGACAGTGCCTTGGACTGTAAGCTCATGGACACGTCAGTCCACTGAGGAGCAGCACCCTCACGATGAAGTCCCCTTCCAGTGAAGGGGAGTACAAAGGTGTGGAGGGAGATTCTAGATCCGAAACTCGACATTCCTCCTGTGGGCCCAAGCTGTCCTGGCCCTGTACAGCTTGGATTAGAAAATCCTATGCTCGGAATCACCAGAGCCCTATCCAAAGTCTCCTGTGAGACCCAAGGCAAACTCTTATCTATAAAGATATGCAAAAACCAAAAAAGAAAATTAAATACTTCCAATATACAAGGCAAATGTTTTCAGTTCCAAAATAAAAAATAAAGAGATTTGGGATCAAACCAAACAAGCTGAAAATCAGTAGCGCACATCCATGTCACAGCTGCAAACCCACCCCCGGCACACTGTGGGCACACATGAGCGCCAAGGGGCTTGGGAAGCCTTGGCCTTTGGCCTGGCTGGTGCAGCATGGAGAGCTTCTCTGTCAGACTGGCGCTGCTTGCCATTTCCACTTTCCTTTCCAAGTTGCTGGGGTCCCCAACTTCTTGGGCGGCCCGACTGGTCTTCTGCTTCATATGTGATGCTCTTGAAGGCACAGCGTGCAGGCTCCCAAGCCTCCGCTGACATCTGAGCAGAAGCTCTCATCACCTCATAACCCTTGCGCTCCACATGCTAGGACAACCCACGTCATGTGGACGATGCCAAGACTGAGTGTCAGCTCCAGCAGTAGCTCCTTCTCAGTGCCAATGTGGCCCCAGCACCAACTCCCTTAAAGGTCTGTCTTCAGAGAGAGTCCCAGGCACTCTCTTCTCCAATGAAATCTGTACAGGTTTTGCACAATTAAGTCTGATTTAGATGGAATCTCACTGAGACCTGTGAAGTCCTCAGCCATCTTTCTTTTTGTTCCAATACAAAATACTTGATTCCGTTTTAATGACACCACTGTCCTCAGCAGCCATATCTCTTTTAAGGACAGCTTTACACAAGGCTCCTTCTGAACCAAAATTTATGTTTTCAACTTTTTCTGCTCTATTTTTACCACTAATTTTCAGTATAGTTCTGGTCAAAAGGAGCCAGAAACACTCATGCTACAGCTTGAACACTGCGCTTCCTTGAAATTTCCTCCATCGGACTAGCTGGCTCACCACTTTCCAATTTGGTAACACATGGGGAAAACTTAGCCAAACTGCCAACATGAGGGCTAGGACAACTCTGTGACCTAACCCGCCTGGCAAGCAGAAGGACCTGGGTTCAGTCACAAATGCCATGCCAGTCACGAAGACTGGGTACAATAGCACAGGCCTATAATCCAAGTGCTAGGGAGGCTGAGACAGGAGGACCATTAAGTTCAAGCTGTGTAGCAAGTCCCTGTACAAAATTAATTAAGTAATAAAAATAAGGTTTTTTTTTTCAAAAAAATAAACTTTAGTGCTAAAAACTTGCCAATATGAAGTAGGCCTGATCTCTATTCTAGTTTCTGACAAAGCCCTCAGACCCAGCTGAAGTTCCCTGAACTCACTGTTCACCGGTCACATTCCTTGTGGCGTTCTGGTCCTCTCAGTTTCCACCAGCACCAATCCCTGCCCACGACATTCTAGACTTCCTCTAGCTCACCTCTCTGAACTTCACCCCAAACCCACTGCCAAATCCTTCGTAAACGCATGGCCAGGTACAAGCACCACCGCCATGGCGCTGCTCCCACCCCCGCTTCCTGCGCTCAGTCTCTCATGGCTGACAAGAAGCACCCAACACCTACCACTTCAAGGAAGAAAGCTGGGTGGCTGAATTCAGTCCACAGTTGCTCTGGATCAGCCCACGGTTGGTGGATTCCAAGACAAAAATGGCAAAGGGGGACACAGCTGCTCACCCTGTGGGAGGCAGGAAGCAGAGAGCAGGAAGCTGAGGCAGGGAGGGGACAGTTCTCAAAGGCAGAGACAGAGCTCTGCCAAACAGACCCCACCTCCCCAGGCAACTTTTAGCTCTCCGTGAGTTAATAGGTCAAACCCTGAGGAGAAAGCCTTCCAGTGATCAAGGCTTTTGCCTTCCAAAAGCCACAGCTCTGAATGCTTGAGACTTCAGGGCACATTCTAGATTGAGAGATCAATCAGGATTAACAGACTCATTTGCCGGTGCCAACAGTTTTGTTTTGTCTAAAAACACATCACGTTAAGTGTCTTTTGGAATGACCTAGTGTCTTTCCACATGCACCACAATACAGAAGGATACTGGATGCTAGAAAACGGGCTGCAGGTGTTGGTCTTGGGCTGGCTTCGAAGGCTGTCTCTTGCCTCGGCCTCACAGTGCTGCAACCTTTCTGTTCTGCGCTGCAGTTCTATTTCCCTTGTAAAGAAGGGACCTTGAATTTTTCTCATCTCCCATTAGGGTCCCCATGCCGAGTTCTTTTTCCTTTACTGCCCAGCGCTGTCTATTGCATTTTATTTAAAGCAAGAACTCTCTCATAGGTACAACGGAGTTATATTCTGAAAATGAAATCAGTTGCTTCAACTTCAGAACACTATTCCAAGCAAGAAGTTAAAAGCATCATGAAAACAGAGACTTCTACCTTATTTATGGCCACTGCTAATTATCTGCTTGCTATCATTCTAAAGAGCAATTTTGAGTCATTCAATTTACTCTGTGTATGTATAACAATAAACACCAACAAACAGTGTCTAAATGACGATAAATTGTATCCATACAAGTGTCTGTGGAGTTCCCAGTTAAGTGTCCATGTAAAAAATGAGCACGCAGCAAGCACTGAATTAATATTTGTTGTTAGAACAGATAGAATAACTGATTCCCAGGCAAGATTTTAAAAGCTTAATTTATATAGCCTACGTGTGAATGAATTAGCATTGAGATGGCTTAGTGTCACACGTTCTAATAGGCATGTCTCTTAATAGTTCTTCAGATGTTCAAAAAACAGATGAAGGGAAAAGATCTGCCCTCGCCATGAGCTCAGCTGCATGAAGGCAAGCGCCTCTGCCGTCAGAGACCAGTCGAATGGGAACGGTCTCCCCTGATCATGCATACTTTCTGTTATTTAAATATCTTCATGGGTCCGTGGTTGCACTCACAGGGAGTGCGAATGCACACCAACCTTCCCTTCCTTTGTCCCCGTGCCCCAATAAACCTGTTTTGGGGGTCGGGGGAGCAAATGCCAGAAATTGAACCCAGTGCCTTTGCATGGAGCTATATCCCAGTCCGTTTTTTATTTTTCTTTCAAGACAAGATCTCACAGAGTCAGGGGTTGCCCAAATTGGGCTCCAACTTGTGATCCTCCTGTCTCAGCCTCCATAAAACATGGGGACATGTGAAGAACCACTGAGAAAGAGCAGGAAGCAAATATCCTGGCTTCTTCAGGCAGAGGGAGAAGGCCGGGGCATGTCTAAATGAGAAATAGAAAGAGGGATAGTCAGAGGATGGGCCAGACAGGCAAACAGAAGAGATCTGAGTCCTCGTGGTGACCGGGGAGGGGCACACGGGGAGGTAGTGGGTGGGTGGAAGGGTGATGTGTGACCGCTGAGCCGGACACTGTGGCTAGCGCACTGCGTGGCAGCTGAGTTCATGTCTATGACAGCCTGGCTGTGTTGGACCCACTATTTTCCATTATTTGGATGAAACAAATTCAAAGCTTAATTTTTGCTTAGTGAACCAAGTTTGAAAATAATGACGCAAGTAAATAAATGTACAACTGATGAAAACAAAATAAAACCATTCGCATGTATGAATATGATTATGATACTTTGTTTCACAATTGTTTACATTGTTGCTTTTGGAACAAATATGTAAAGGGTACATCCTCAATTTTTAGGGATATTTTGTATTACTGATATTAGCCCCTTGTCTGCTATTTACATGGTAAATATTTTCGTCCAGCTTTTTCTATTGACTTTTATCTTCGCTTATGATGTCTCTTGTTATAAGAGAAAATTGAGTTTTGTTCAGTCCAAGTGATTACTCTTTTTTATTACCACTTCTGGAACTTTGCATTGCAGAGAGCTTTTGCCTTCCACTGTGTTAAAGAGTAATTTGCTCATATTTTCTTCTGACTCCTATGTGGTTTCCTTAGATACCTAAACCCGTTCTCAGATTGTAGGATGATTTGGGTCCCTCAGGAAAATTGTAAAGGCTTGAAGATGACTGCATTTTACTATCACTCATGAAAAGGTTGCTTAGCATATTGATCAATCACGTGTTCCCCTCAGTGACAAGCATGGAATCACTAGTGGCACTGGTTTGTTACCCCTGCCACCCTGCAGAAGGCAGGAAATCAAGAATAAGCATCAAATGAGGGACCAAGTAGTGTTAATTGCAGAGCCTTGGGAGGTCCTGGCTAGAAACATTCACATCACAATGTGCCTTTAAAGGCACATTGTTTTCTCAGTACTGGTGATTGAATCCAGGGCCTTCATTCTGAGCTACAACACCAGCCCTTCTGGAAAATTTCATTTTGAGATAGAGTCTTTCTAAGTTGTGACTGGCCCCAGCTGGATTCAACGTGGGATCCTTTTAATTGCTGACTATTTTCAGTACTTGATTTAGGACGATGATGGAGATAATAATGCTGGTAAAGCAGAGCACAATGTCAAGAGCCTAGGCATAGGGCTTCCGGCAATCGTCTAGCTCATCTTAAGCAATAAGTAGGCATTTCTTTGTCAGTGCCCACCCAGGCGGCTGTCTCCGCTCTCAGTACATTACTGCACTATGTATGACATTAGTTTTACATCGTTGTTTCATAATAGTTGCATCGTTTCTGGATGAAACGGTGGGACATGGCGGGTTCGGCCTGATTCTTCCCCTCCTCATTCCGGGACTTTCTCTGTCCTCTGATGACTCAGAAGTGAGCTGAGCAACCTTCCCCTGGCCTGTCCTTCTATCCTGAGGTTCCTGTCATGACACCGGCCGACCATGGGTCCCACCTTTTCCAGGCAAGCTCTGCCTCTTAGCCAACCACTCAGCTACAAAGTTACCAACAGCGTAACTCATTGATGAGGCTAGCCCTCTCCCCATCTGTAGTGACTGATACATTGTGTAAACTTGAGAAGTTCAGAAGTTGAATTAAGTGACTCAGCACAAAGTCAGGGTTTTTACTATGCAAACATCCTCATCCTGTGCAAGAAGAGGGCATGGACGTTGTGTAGCACTACCTACCCTCCCTAGAGCATGGAGGCCCCTCCCTGGGGTATAGAGGGCCTGCCCAAGTGCATGGAGGGCCCCACCTAGAGTGCTTCAGCACTTAAAGAATATATAAAGGGAAATGAGGAAAGATGGTACCTTGAACTTCCTTGGAGGAGCGCAGGTATTCACAGTCAGCATGGAAGGAAGAGAAGATTGCTAGATGCCACCGCTGCTACTTCTTGCTTTGCTGTTTGCTATTTTCTGAAGCCATGAATTACTGTCCTCTGTCATGTGTTATCCCGCCTTGGAGTCAGCCAATTATGGACAGAAACCTCCATTAACTGTGAGCTAAATAAACCTTCCCTTCTTTGATTTTGGGTGCCAGATATTTTGTCTTGGCAATGACTGAAAAGTAAGCGAGACACTATCTAATCACCTTTCTATGATTCTTGGATAACTTGGGGAATTTGATGATCAAGACTGACATAGAGGACTAAAATAACATACTATAACATTATGTCCATCAGAATCAGGAATAGTTTTTAAAAGTCAACAATATGCCTGCATAATAAGAATTTAGCATCTTTATTATGTAGATGCCTCATTGTGAGCTTTTTATTAGTGGATATTTATAAGAAAGTCTATGTAACCAGCTTTGCTTCTTGCCTATTATACTATTCTGTAAATTTAACCCAAGGTTATTCCTGTAACCACAGACTCAGCAATCCCCTATATTCTCCTTTTATTGGTTTGTAGGTAGAATGGAAGAACTATTTTAGTTTTGCCTGAATTGGAAGCTACACAATGCCAAACGTAGAAGGTAAACAAAAGAGTAATAAGTTAACTTTGAGAAATAGTGCAAAGTACTTGGAATAGATTAAAAACACAAAATAAAAATTCCACTTCTTCCCATCAGTTTTTCTGGCAGTGTAGACATATGATTCTTAAAGCTTCCATAATTATAGTGCTAAATTGGCCATCATAAACAAATCACAAAATCCATTTCAAACTCAAGCACAGGTTATCTTTAAAGTTACCTTCTTTGGATCAGTTTCATTCTGGTCCTCTGCATAAGTACGGTCTACCACGTTTTGGCTATAATTTGAAGTGCTATAAAGTTGAATGTATCGGTGCTGATTTGTGCCTTGGAAAACAACTCTCCATGTGATTAACTAAAATAGAAGAATTCACAAATACATTTTCTGTTTTGATTTATCCTAGCTATTATTTTAGTATAGTTCTGTACACCAAAGAATAGCTAGCACGCTTTCTCTAAAGTTTGACAATGTTAACTCTTGCATTCTTATGAAGGAACAAGAACACGTATTTACTGATGGTCAAAATGGAAGCTGGTACAGCCACTGTGGAAGAGATGGTACCCAGATTTTCACAGTGCTGAACAAACATGGTCTAGCAACATGTTTCTGTATTCTACTACCTAACCCCGCTGACTTGTAACTTTATAGTGACACAAATGCTAACATTTATAGATTGTTTAGACACAGTTGCAGAAGTTGGGAGCAGCCGAGGTGTCCTTCAATAGTTGGATGGATAGACAAAGCCTGACGCACCCGTAAACCAGAACATCATGCAGCAAGAAAAGAGGCTAAAATACCAAAAGTCTTTCGGTGGCCCTTAAATGGATATCCTTGCAAAAGGAAGCCAGTCAAAGAAGTCTGTGAACTTTGCGATTCCACTCACATGGCATGCCTCAGGAAACAAAACTATAGCATATGGTAAAATTGTCTGTGGTTATCAGCAGGGAGGGTGAGGGAGGAAAGTGCAGGAGTGATTTAGGATCGCTGAACTGTTTTGCATGACACTGAAATGGGGCATATTAGGTGACACATTTGCCAAAATCCAAGAGACATTGAAGCAAGGCCTAGATTTAATGTGTGAAAATATTTTTAGAAAACCAGGTAGGTGATTGGAGGAGTCCAGTAAAGATGTCAGGAGAATCTAATTTAATAATAGGTATGAGAAAGTATTTCATTAACATAACTTAGCAGAAAGAGTTCTGACATAAGTAATTCTGGAAAAAAAAAAATGTCTGTGGGCTAAAGCAAAAGGATTCAGATGTACCAGCACAAGTCTATAGTCACAGGTCTTGGAAATCTGAAGAAGATGGACTGTACCTTCCAGTCAAGCCAGGCAGCTGAGTGAGACCGTGTGTCAAAATAAAATAAAAAGTGTTGCGCTAGTGACTCAGTGAAAAGGCCTTGGACTCAACAGTGAATATCCCTAATTGATCATTTCCTACTGCATACAACAGTAAATAATAAGGACGTGACAGGCATCCTTCCCTCTATTGCCTGGCTATAGAGAAACTCAGAACTTGCCTGTATATAGACAAAATGCAAAAACCATATAGGTAAACACATTATTTATGTTTCTATCTGACTGTATATAGACAATGTGTAATATATATATATATCTTGTGCTATAAATAGAAATATGGTAAAAGAGAGATCTTATTACTGTTCTTTCAAAGAAAAAGGAAAAGATATACTTCCCCCTATATAATCAATGCAGCTGCTATATAGCACTTTTTGAAATATATGCAAATAAAGTTTTATAAAGAGTCAAATCCGGTCGAAGCTGCACTGTTCAGTAGTACTGCAATTCACAAGAGAACAGGCTCGTGAGGTTCATACGCTATTTCTTCCCTCATATAGAAAAAATACACAAACATGTTATTGTACTTTAGAGAAAAATAGCTCATTCGAGTTCAAAATGGCCCAAGCTCACAAGTAAAATGAAAGTAAAACATAAGATTCCTTTGTAATGGACCAAGAAATACTCTAAAAGCACAACGGGAACGTATTTTAGGAGGCATAATTCATGGTAGAAATGCAGAGAGGTTATTAAAAGTGAACAAAATGATTATAAAAGTTCAAATGCACTGTACAGAGACTCTTCATGGAACTTAACAACTGTGTCAATGCAGAGGTTAGGCAGTGTAGCATATTAAAGAAAGATCATAGGACAGCAAAGTCAAAACAGAAAAGAAATCTACGTGAAGCTTGCCCGAGCCACTGTCTAGGTCCATTAGTTCAAGGAAAGAGCTCCCCAGTTCCTGAAGGGAACGTGGTCATAGAACCACCTTTATGTTGTGCCACCAAGCAGAACTGAATGAGTTGGTCTTACAAGGACAGTTTTCTGAACTCCTTATAATAATATTGCTACCACTAACAATGCCTACATGATAGAGACTACTATGAGATAGCTGTAAGCAGGATTTAAACTTAGCCAGCTGGCTTTGTACGTAGCCTACTGTGTCCCAGGCCTGGGTGATCTGTTCAAAGAGCAGTGGCTAGTATGCCTTAAGTGCAGCTCTCCAGGCCAGTGGTCACCGGAGAGGCCTGGATTGGTCTGTGACATTGTGACACCTTGGAGAGCAGGACAAATTGCAGCTGAAGACACCTGGCTCTCAGTCCTCATCTAAGAATGCAGCTGCAGCCCCCTAGCTCCTGCTGCAACTGTCAACATTAGAGGTAGGACTATTCCCTTACTTGCCAGAATTACGGTATGACATCTGTGACCTAAACTTCTCAGGGTTCTGCTCAAGATCTCCCCTTCACCTCAGCCACTTTATTTATTTGTTTGTTTCTTTCTGGAACTCAATAAATACTGTATGTCCAGAGAAGTCTTGTTCTTAGATCCTAGGACTCCCACTTTCCTTAACTCCTCAGATTGCATTAGGTTCTCTCTCTTATTTA
>PVJA010000161.1:117069-190921 GCA_004027025.1 Myocastor coypus
TTTTTTTTTTTTTTTTTTTTTTTTTTTTTTTTTTTTTTTTTTTTTTTTTTTTTTTTTTGATACCTAGGTCTTGAAGGAACTATATTACTAGGTTTTTTCCTTGATTCACTTGCTCAAAAAGAGAGAAAACCCTTAATATGCAAATAACCTGGCAGGTATGATTTGTGGTTTTTTTTAGATGACCAAACCAAGATCCAGAGAAGTCCAGTTTAAGATAACAGGGCCACTTGCCACATAAGGACTATGATGAGACTGCCACATACGTTCTGCAAAATGGGAGAAGTAAGAGCAGAAGGAGAGAAAGAGGAAGAGAGAGACACACAGAGGAGACTCTAGTGTACAGTGGCAGGCCTAGAGCCAGCCAGGGAGAGCAAGCATGCTGTACCTGGGAGCAGATACACGGAAATGACCAAGTGCAGAGTGAGGACGCTATTATGCAAGTGTATCCATATGTATTTCTAGTGAATATTCCCCATATATGTTAGACACTTGCATTATAAAATCCAGTTATACTATTAATTGTCATGTGTATTTTTTTCTTCTTAGGAAAAACTGTAGTGACTGTATGCTCAAGAATATCTAAGGGCTGGCAAGATAGGTTAGCAGACTCAAGTGCCTGATTAAGCAAGCACAGGGACCAGGTTCAATCCCAGGCACTACATGCTACACTGGTCCCAGACCCAGGCTGCGCTGAGCGGGCCACTGAGCGTGGGTATGGTGGCACAAGCCTGTAATTGCAGCACTGGGGAGGCTGAAAACAGGAGGATCAGTAGGAGTCTGAGCCGCATAGTGAGACCCTGTACCAAATACGTGGAAAAAAAATGAAGTTTGAAATCTTTGTTCACCATAGTGTTTCTTTCCTTCTCTCTTTCCCTTTTTTTCTCTATCTTGTCTTTATACATTGAAGATCATTATGCATTCTAGACGCTGGCATTTCATTTTAATTGCCATGTCTGTCCTTCCCTTTGTGCTGGCTCACGGTTGGAGGTTCTGCTCCTCTCCCACAGTACATCTCCACAAGCCTGTCACTTCCCGGACACTCCTCTCCAGACCTGCAGAGACTTGAGAGGTGGAATGCACTCTGGCTTAGCCAGCATGTTTTCCAGCCCAGACCACCTTCACGGTGTAATGGTGTTTGCTTTCTCTGTTCACTCAGTCCCATTTGGTCTTTTTCTAACCTTCAAGGGAGACTAGTTATCTAATTTGCAGAGCATGGTGAAAAAACATAAACAGAGGGTCCCTTGCTCAAGCGTAGCAATTGTCAAGACCACAGCAGCCCAGCTCAGCCAAGAGCTGCTCTCTTCTCAGCATGAGTTCCCATGCAGTTGCATATCCTAAACCATGAAGCCAGTCCTACCAGCCACAGAAGGATTTAAGTGTGACTATGGCTGTTGGCAGGAACAGGCCAGCTTGTAAGCTGAGTAGAGCCTGCTCTGCAGAAGTCGCCGACTGAGTGATGTTCCTGTCTCACTGCCACACAGCCGTGGTTCCCAGCCTCTTGGCTTGGCCTCTTGAACATTTCCACATACTCATTTCTAGACTCAAAACTGAATAATTCCATGTGTTTTTTTCTTTCACTTCCATCACCTTTCCTCTGATTTCCATCGATCTACCACCTATGTGTGTTAGGGCTCTAGAACAGAGAGAAGAAAAAGTAGCTATCTGATTACACAAAAGAGGACTTAGCAGGCAGCTCATGGGACCAGAGTCAAAAAAAGCCAGAGGGTCCAGCAGTTGCTCAGCCACCCCACAAGGGCAGAACCAGGTAGACTAGGGGCACAGCACCAGTCAAGGTCAAAACTGGGAAACTTCCTAGAGACTCCGGGTGTGAGTCTGCATTCAAAGGCTAAATACAGTGGAAGCTGATGCCCGAAGACAACAGTGAGTTCTTCGAGCACATGGCGCTTCCTTCTGTTTCTCCTAGGCATTCAGGGTAGGCTGCTTCTTCAGTCTGCCAGCCTGCAAGCCAGTCCCCACAGACACACCTAGGTCTGGGCTCCACTGCGCCGCTGGGCATCTCTTCACCCATGTAAACTGACATCAGGGTGAAGTCGCCCTGCAGAAGTGTCTCCCTCCAGTGTTGGCATAGAAGACACACTCAAGACAGTATTTTTACTAAAATACTCTGAGAACCATAATCAGACCTCAGGAGGAATTCAATCAACTTCCTCGTGTTACAGAGTGGCTCACACAGATGTACACACAGATATCACTCAACGCTATTCAAGATCATGAAAAGAGCTGCATCTCAGTTACTTGTCTCTTGTCTCTGGGACAAAATACCCAACACCCAAAATTAAGCAAGGAAAAGTCTAGCTAGCTCACAGTTAGTGGAGGTTTCAGTCCCTACTCAGCTGGCTCCAAGGCAGAGCGGCACATGGCAGAGGGCAGCAGTTCACCGTGGCAGAAAACAGCAAAGAGCAAAGGGCGGAGCAGCAGCTGTGGGCACTAGCAAGCCTCCCTCCCTTCCTTCCATGGTAGTCAGGGTGGGCGTAGCACTCCCTGCACTGGATCATGAATCAATCACAAACTCTGTAAACCACCCCAGTGACTGCACGATGCTTTGGAGGGACACCTAGACACAAGCTGGAACAAGCAGTTATCCCCCAAGTTATCTGTCCTTGAACCAATTCCAGCATTTTAACAATTTGCTCCTCCTTTGGTGTGGTGTCAGCAGGCTTCTTATCCAAATTCTAAGGCAGATTTAAAAGTATAAGAGCCTCATGCTTGCTTTGCAAGATGAGCAAACAGTGTAGCTTAATGCACTCATCCGATGGTATGTGAGCAGCCAGTAGGCGTTGAGCTACGGGACTAAGACCCGCGTACCATGCACAGAAAATAGGAAGCAGGCTGGTGTTTTTCAGAAACAATCCGGATGTGAAGCTGCTACTTAGCTTATGTCTGGAAGGTCAGATATAATTGTATGGCAGATGCTTGGTACGGAAAATTATAGGGTTTCGTGGCAGGAGAGGTAAGATGAGTAGAAGTAGACAAATGAGGACCTTAGAGGCTCCCTAAAAGCAAGGGCACACATTAAGGGTACGGTGAAGGTGGAGGTCAGTTGACTGAGTGCCAGGAGATCAGAAGTAATGGGATGTTTTCTATCCCTTGATAGTAAAACTACAAAATGTTCTCTTAGGCTTTTAAGCACTTTTCACTCACTTAGAAAAGCAGGAATTAAAACAAAATCCCTTGCAGAAAGAACTATAAAAATTTCCAAGATAGTAATGATACTCTCACGTACACTTTCGAGTCTAAGAGGTGGCTATCTTCCCGCCTTGGCCAAAGATGTCCAAGCGCACCATTAAACTTCCCAAGAACCACTTAAAGCTGTGTGACGACATCTTCGCAACTATCTCTTGTCAAAGATTCTAAGGTAGTTAGAACGGCGAGAAAATGTATGGGGACACCCAAGTAAGAGGAGCCCTCCTGAGGAAGCGTTCTTATGTTCACCTCTAACCCACACTTATATCAGCAGCAACCCAATTGGTTGAGTCTAACAGCATGACGCGGTCTCAATGACAGTTACCACACCACCTGCCAGTGATAGTTTCCCTGTCAGATAGCATCTCCAGTCTAGGTGAGCAAGGAAGCAATAATAATGTGTTGTCTTCTGGTGGTGAACAATAAACTCTCAGCACTTAGGATTTCACACAGTCTGCCAGAGATATTTAATTGTGTTAAAGATGCCATTCCACACATCAAATCCCTATGGCACTATGGTAACGTAATAAATAGCAGCATGTATCAACATACAGGAGGTGCCGGATAATGGGCATAGATAAGGTAGTAAACACTTTGAGGAAGAAAGCATACATAAAGTAAAAAGTGAGTTAAGGCCTGTGGCAGTCTGAGACCTGACATTAAATGGGCGTGCTACAGGCTTGGGTGCGGGCCTTGCAGAACAAGATCCTGGCCCCAGAGGTGCGGTTATCTCTTTTTTATTTTTAGTGGCATTGGACCAATTAGCAACAAGCCTTCAATGTTTGAAAAGTAAAGCCAGAGATGGAAGGAGAACTGAGGAGGAGAGGAGGGAAGTAGGAGAGCAGAGGGGTGCTGTGGGCCTGCACCGCAGCCCCGCGGAGCACAGAACGACGCAGCACACACTCGTGAAAATAAAGTGCAAGACAAAACAGCAAAAATATAGAAGCAACAATAAAATTGAGTCTGCTGGACCAGCTCAACCACTTCTTAAAATTTTCCCTATGTTTTGCAAACTGTCTGCCATTTTTGTTCCATAAGCAACCAAATTAAAAGAACCAAGACATGAACATAGTTTTCCCTTAGATAATAATAGAAAAATTAAAAAGTGCTTTTAAAATGAAATAATTGTCAGTGTTAAAATTATAGTTCAACAACCCAGTTTTGTTTAAAAACTTTTCCTTATTCCACAAGACAGCATTATAGTATTGCCTTGACGCTGGTGCTTTTCTGTCTGCAAGTGGAAACACCGCGAGAGCGGTGATGGTTCTCCTCAGCAGCGCTCTGCGCTGCTCTCACTGAACGGCGCTCATGCTGACGCACAGCAGCAGTTCCGCACTCAAGTCAGCTGTGAAAAGCAGCCTCGGAGACCCTGCTGGAGGCCTGGCTGTGAGTGTAACCTCCTGAAAATCTCTTAACCTCTTCCAAACTCATTCTTTTTCACCACTAGTGTCACAGCATTGTTATAAGAATCAAAAAACTAGGCGAAAATGATTTCCATCCTGCAATGCACTACGTATGTTTATCACACAGGTTAGCGGTGAGCCTACCTCTCCGCTGTGATCAATACATTATTTTCCCCCAAAGAGCCCCACGTGTGAATTCAGACACATGCTTTTTAAAGGTAGCTCACCTGTAAGTGTATTTAATAAATTATCTTAAAGTTTTAAATATTCATTCTTCAGATGTCTATCAAAAAGAACGAATGGATTTTTTTAAAGAATTTTTTTATTTTATTTTATTTTTCTTTCTCGGAACTTTTGTTTATTTATTTTTATGGCCGACTCAGCCTGCCCTGAGAGCAGGGCTGGCGCAGCATGTGGTGCCAGGGATTGAACTGTGGTCACTGTAGTCGCCTAAGCTTTCCTAAGTAGGTGCTTCAGACCACTGAGCCATCCTGCCGGGCCCCTGGATTTTTTTTTTTTTTTTAACAGAACTGTTTCTACTTTTCCAGAAGTTGACTCTTCTGAGAGAGGCATTCAGAGTCAGCATAAGCAAAATGGAGCACTAGCCATTCTACCAAACCCTCGTGCCTATGTGGCATGTCTGTGGTCCCCATCCTCGGTAGCCAACTAGACAGTGGCCGGCATAGATGGTGTCTGGGCTCACCTGTGAGTCTGGGCAGGATGGCAGCCCTTCCAGGCTGCAGTCATCTGAGCTGTAAAAGGCTCAAGGCAGCAGCTTCTGACAATGCCAGTTCTGCTGATAACCCGCTACTCACTGCACTACACATATAGCTACTTTCTCTTAGTTCAGTGAGAAGAAAGACTTGTACTAATAGTGTTTACAAAAGTTATCATGTCTGCCTCTTGCACTTTGAGCAATCACTATAAAGACAACACTATGCATTGTAATAATTATTGTGGCTGTCCTATTAACATCTTTTTTAAAAAATTAATTTTAAAAAAGTCCTCTTCTGAAGGGTGCAGCTTGTGTGAGTCCTCCCAGGCTGGGTGCCTCGCAGCACGCCTCTGGGTGACACTGGTGGGTCAGGCCTGGTGTTCTTTGACTGGGTGGAGAACCTGGAAAGAAATTAAGACGTATCAAATGTATCTTGAGCTTATAGCATCCGCAGCCACATCACAAGTGGTGTCAAAGAGTGAGCGCTACAAAGCGACCTGACAACTAGGTCAGCACAAATAGAAAGCGCTTCCGATTCTGGACGAGCTCTTGCATTCCTGTGGCCTTTCACACCAGGTGGCTGGGTTTCCTGCAGTTCACCGTGATGTCTGAGCAGTTCCTTCAGCCTCACACTGACCTAGCGGAGTGAATGCAGGTGGAAGACAAAGTTCCTGGATGCTGAGCAAGGCCAGGGAGGCTCGGATGCCCTGAGTCACAGGAGCCCCCTCTGCCGCTGTGTAACTTGGGCCAGAGGGGTGTGGAGAGGCGTTTACTTAGTTGCCGGGGCTTATGCTTGCACACAGAAGTCACCACTTCTCCTGGACTTGAAACCTTGCCTCCAAAACATCCAAGGGTCAGTTGCTCCTCTTGGCTCCTTTCCATTGTGTCACTCTTGAAAGTGAAACATTCCCTTAAGCACTGAGGTAACTAACCATGGAAAAGTAACAGTGAGAAGCCAGGGGCGTAGGTTTGTCCGCAGCAAATTATTGTTTATGCTTCTACTACCACAGCTGTTTACTGAGTACTAGCAAAGTTCCAAGCAATCTTTGCTGTCCTGAAGTCACATCAGAAAAGAAAGCAAAGACATTGCCGTCATGAAGTTCAAAATCCAAGATCGACTGACCCACCTGCTGTCTGTCTGTCTACATGCAGGTAGTAGTAGGTGCTTTGGAAAGCAGAGGGCAAGATGCAGGAAGAGAGAAAAATTGGTGAGAGGGCTCTAGGCCTGGAAGGACAGGGATGAGCACTCTGGCAGAGTGATATTTATGCATGGACCTAAATGAAGCGATCCACTGCGGTATCATTAGGTGGAAAAAGCCGGGCAAAGAGAAGAACTAGCCCACACAACGTCATTAGGTGGCGATGACGGCACTGTGAAGAAGACTGAGAAAGAACTACCAGAGACTAAATTTAATGAAGAAGCCAGATTAACTGGGATAATGAAAGTTTACTGAGGATTTCAGCTCAATATAATTATATAGTAGGAAAATTTCTAAGTGTTTGGGGCCATGATGCGAAGCACTAGTGTAGGAATTCAAAAATGAGACTGGTTTAAAAGATCACTTTGGAAGCTATTAAAATAATTCTGAAAAATGTTGTGTTGGACCAAGGTGGTACAGCAGAAGAAATGCTAAAAGCAAAAACCAAGAGCTCAGATTCCAGGCATATTTTAGAATAGGTTCAAGTTCTATGTGTGAGAAATTAAGGATAATTATTAAATGGGCCACAGTGGGGTACTGATATTTATTTTACTAAGTTAGGAACAATGTGATGAGGTAAACTTGAGTAGAAACCATCATTCTGTATTGAACATCTAGTACATAGCCAAGTACATTGCTATGGTTTGCGTCTAGCTGTCCCCTAAAGCCTCATGCAGTCGTGGAGCGGCTTCTAGAGTTTGTGATTAATCCATGCTGCAATGCTGTCATTATGGGTGTGAGAACCTAGAAAGAAATTAAGAGGCATCAAATAATGGGGACAGATAATCTGGACAGAAATGTCAGAAAGGGAGAGAGGCTAGCTACCTGCCACCGCTGATGCCCCTTCCTTTGCTCTCGACTGTTTTCCACAGCCTTGAGCTGTTGCCCTCTGCCATGTGCTACTGTGCCTTGGAGCCAGCCAAGTGTGGACTGAAACCTCCAAGAACTGCGAGCTAAGTAAGCCTTTCCTTCCTTCATTCTGAGTGTCAGGTATTTGTCCCAGCAACAAGAAAAAAGTAGCTAAGACACAGACAGTCTGAAGAGGCAGCTGGCAATCATAACACAAGCTCAGCGAGACCAGCACTGGAGATGGGAACTTAAGATTCATCAGTGTTAAGATATTACTATGAATCATGAGTTCGACTAAGAATATTAAAAGGATTCCATTCTTCAATCTCTATGCATTTGAACGAATATAAAAACTCTGCCTTGATTTTCCAGGAACTGTAACTGAGGATTTGTGGGTGTTAAAGATGAATGCTGAAAATAAGGCCAATGTGAATCGCGCACAAATATTACGTAGGCTCTGGCTAATCCGGCATCAAAATAGGACGCTCCTTGGCCAGAAATGCTGTGTGCACTCATCTCTGACTAAAAGCACCATGCCAGGTGAGACCAGTGAATACGCAGCTGAACTTGCTCTGAACCCCAGGTGGAACAGCTGAAGGCAGCGATTGCTGTTATGGATGGTTGCGGTGCTGCCGCTTTGTAGGCTCACGTCCAGTTTGGGAAGGCAGCCAGTCTTCTAACTGATTTACTAATCCATCCGTGCCCACACTATTTATGTGCCTTTTAGTAATTTCTATTGACCTGGCTCGTGTGCATTTAACCTGGAAGCCACTTGGATCCTTCTTAGGATACAAATCATAACTAAAACTAGAAGTCAAGCAAGTTGAGTCAGCTAACAGAAAGTGGTACCTGAAGCTTTATCACCAAACGGTAGAGGCCTACATGTTTGTCCTCCTCCTGGGAAGTCTGTGAGCAGCCAAGAGACAACCTCTGGAGGCTCAGACGCTAAGGGGGTCGTGTGGGGGGTTCGGGCTTCCTCCCATCACATCTCTAAGTGTCAGGCTCCAAGTCACGGCTGCCCCATGTCAAGCAGCAACAACTGCATCTCGCAATCACATTGGCTTCGTCTTGCAGGTGCCGTGACAGTTTGCTTTTTATGCCAGTTTACCTCCAGTCAGGGCATCTCAGCCACCCAGGAAAAGCATTATTTCTGGTTGTGCCGGTGAATGTGCCTCCCAAACACATTAGTTTTTGAATCAGTCAACAAAGTCACAAATGAGGACCAGCACTGGCCATGTCAACTAAGAGCTGATTAGAACAGAAAGGGAGAGAGAAGCCAGGTCTTCTCTCTTCCTATGCCAGACATCAGCTCTGTGTGGCTCATGACCAGGACAGCAGAAGTCCTGGTTCTGGGGCTCAGTGACTTCATCAGTGTACCCTGCTGTCGTCCGTCCCAGATGCTCGGGCCTGTAGGGCAGGGCTGAAGGAGGACCCTGGGCCAACAGTAGCTGTCAGGACTGCAGAGCCTCCGTGAGCATGTGAGCCACTTACACTAATCAAGACAGACTCCATTTCTCTGCAGAATCCTCACTAATACCTGCGCATTGTGCAAACCTGGCTCATGTCTCTAACGCACTGCGTTCCCAGCAAATCATTCCTTGTATTCCTGTCCTGTCACAATGTCCTGGTCTAGGATACCATCCAGCCCTGGGCCTGGACCTACCTTGGACTTCTGCTTCCTAGAATATGGCTGGTTTTAAAAGCATAGGGAGTTCCTCCTTGAAAACATGATGGAGACTATAAAATAGCATGACTGAAATGTTACTATAATGCACCTAACTGAAATTTCTATAGAAATCAGGAATGTTTGCCTAACCCAGAAGAGGGCTTTCATCAGTTCTGTTCGCTGAATTATGCTCCATGTGTAACACAACACCCGGGACAATGTAGGCGATCAACGGAGGGACAGTGAGGCTTCAGAGGCAGGGGAGGGGGAGGAGAGCAAACACTTGAGTCAGGTCACCTGGGACAAACAGGGGTCTGCCCGATTGTATGACCTCAGCAGGCTCCTTAAGGACTGCATAAGTCAATACCCTGGCCTGTGAGCACCAACAGTGCCAATGTTGGTGGGCTTAAAAAACAAAACAAAAAAAGACTATGTGAGATTCAATAGGCCACTACAGAAGTAATTTAAAATAGGAAGGCTTCAGTATGTCTTAGATATTGATGATGAATTATTTAAGAGTTTGAAATGGTATATGTGGGATTGCTTAAAGTCTCAGTCTCATTTATTCCATCAAATTTGGTTTATATGCAAAAATTTAGTAGCTCTTTCTACTTCCTTTCCGGAATACTGTTTATATTTTAGACTGCTTGCTGTTCGGGGTTTCGGATTTATCAAATACTCAATTTTACAGAGGAAATCAGGGTCAGGAAATTCACTAAAACCCACTGGCAGAGACTAAGGCAAAAGAGCTCAGTATAGATTAATTTCAGATGTATAAATCTGTAATTTATTAATTTACAAAAGTGTTAAAATGGTCAATTAATATCTGTTAAATAGAATAAAAACTACTTAGCAGACAAAGTAATGCAATCAGTTTTCAGTATTAGACAAATTTGCATAAAAGGCAAGTCATACTAAGAAAAATTGTTCAGTGTTCTCAGGGCATTAACTTGGAAGCAGAGCAGTTAACTCGCTTAGCAGCCAATAACAAGAAGATCGTGTGGCCTCCTCTTCTGATTGGTCCTCCAGGGATAAACCAGCACATTCTTGGTTTTGCAGCCCTGATAGCCCCTGTGTTTATAAAGTCATATTCTGAAGGTACGCAGATTTTTTTTTTTTTTAATTATCAACTGGGAGGGTGGTATTTGTTTTACAGTAAGACCATCTGAGTCACTTAGGTTGGCGACTGGACAAACCTTTTTCAGTCACCTGCATCCTAGTAACTTTCTCCACATTTCATCTCTTTGGCGTTGTGTGACCTTGGGGCCTTCTGTATCACCTCTACTACTCTGCTAATGAGAAAACTTGGATGATTTGCATCTGTTTATCTTTTGCTATTTTCTCCCAGATATTGGCAATAGGGAAAGACCTCACTTTTACCCACAAATGATGAACACCAGCCACTTCTCAAAAGTTTGAAAAATAATTTCCAATGACTTTGAAAGCATCACACCTTCTCTATTCTGTGCATTTGGGATCATGCAGGGACACCGTCCACTGCCTGAAGTACAGTGTGAGTCTTTTCTGCTAAATGCTCTAGAGGTGTGATAGTGTCATGGACAGAGTTAGCAGTGAAGTCTCCTAACGGTTCCTTCTAGAAACCCTTCTCTGTTTGCACTGAGTAGATAATAGATGCTGTCCATTTGGAAACACAAAACTAAAACAATTTCCAGGAAGCACCATTAAGATGGCAAAATTCAGACTACGAAGATGTCATTTTTAGCCACATGATCACCACCCTTTTGAGCAAAGAGCAAATGTCTCACACAATTAACAAAGATTCCATCAGCCCATAAAATATCTATCGTGCATGTCAGCCACTTTCAACTTGTTGGAAGATCTTTGGATTCTCTTCTGAGCTTTTTCTGCTTAACTTTATTTTTTCAATGGCCTAATTCTATGGTCAAGAAGATAAATGACTCTAATGCAGAGTACTGTAAAAATGTCCGATTACTGGAAAAAAAAAAAAAAAAAAAAGATATGGCCATCTCCCACAGGAAAGAATTTAATCAAAAGCAGACCAAATGGGAACGTGATTGGCAGAAGATGTAAGTATTCTCACATATTTAAAGCTAAGGACAACTTTACAGAAATCCTTAAAAATGAATATATCAGTGTAGATGTACAAACACATAGAGGCATTCAGTTTGTTCACCACTTGGTGGAATTTAATGCTAATATTTTACTATCTAATAAAAGAGTCTGGAATTTAAATTACATTTAGGAACAGATTTAATATTTAGGCTATTTCCCATTAATGGGAATCACAATTTTTCTAGAATTTCTTGTATTTTGAGATAGGAATCTGTATTAACTATTAAAGGTTTTATCTTCTAAACACAAGTGTAATAAAAACATAAAGTAAAATAAAAATATGCATTACATATGTACAAGCTTTTTACACTGCTTTCTTTACATCATTTTTGATGCTGGGATTTAGGAACTCTCCAATTAGAGTAACCATAGAGACTAAAATAAGAAAAATATTTATATATACCAGAGGATATATATTCCAGCATAACATTCTATAGCTAGAGTGTACTATGTTCCAAAGATCAGGCAAATCTGTGGAAACCTATATAAATATTCTGTTCCTAGAAAGCTCTTAGTTGTGACAAAGAACAATAGCAATAGTAAGTTAATAACTATTAAGTTGTTCATTAACCAGAAAACACCCTTTGTTTTAAAAAAGAAACGTCAAGAATTAATAACTGAATCTCAGTAGCAAGACTGCACAGTGCATTTTCAGTTCCAGGTATTAAAGGTAATGAATAAAGAAGGGAGAGATGTAGGCTACTGATTTGCAGCTTATTAGATACATTGTAAAACTCTCCACCCTCTAGCAACTTGAACAGAAGGAAAGCTTTTTTAATCTCTGCTTTGCAGAAAAAGAGGGTGATGTGAGAAGAAAAGCATGGCTTTGGTAGAACAAGACTGCTTCTTGGGAGTGAATCTGTGTCTTACAGCCACGTCACAGTGGACGAGTTACGCGACTCACCCTACAGTGCACGGGAACGGGGCGTCCTTAATGATGACTCTGCAATGGGATAAAAGTCAAACTACATTAACGCTCTGGCTTAGGAAGGTAGAAGAATTAATGTCCTCAGTCTGTGAGAAGGGTTTGAAAATCACTAAGAAGGAACATTATGACCAAAATTAGGGAAAGCTGACCAAGGAAAAGAGATGGTTAGTTTAAAAACAAAGAGAAAGTTCTAATTTTCTCCATGCTATTGTTTGACCAAAGATACATTATATGTGTTCTAGGCCCACAGACAGCAGTATTTTTCTATTAAAAGCACAGTGTGGAGAAATTTTTAACAGCAAGGAAAGATGTTGCCACATCACTGAGAGGAGAAAATATTAAGCTACCCATGAAAAAAGATTCCAACTTCAGTGATAAAACTTACATCTGTTTCCATGTAGAGTAAGAAGCTATCAGAATGCTAGCCCACAAATTGCAATCTTAGGCATAATTTTATTTTTCTAGCTTTTGTATGTCCCTGTCTTCTTCAGTTTGCTTCTTGTACAATGACATGAGGATTTGTCAAGGCCAAGGAGCCTTCAAAAACTCCACCTTTGGTTCTATCATTAATAATTTAAGGACCCAGGGACAATCATTTAATCTCAATGAACCTCAACTTTTTTGAACATCAAATGAGAAAATTGAGCACAGTCACTTCCAAAGGTAGCATTGACTTCTAAAACTCTACAAATCTATAACGTATTAAACATGATAGGAGAGCCAAAGCAAGAAACAATAGTATTCATAAAACAAAAGCTACCACATTTGCATTAAGCCCAAGGAACACCTTTATCTAAACAAAATGTAGTAGTTGTTTCCTTCTATGAATAATAATCTCATGTTTATTTATAATATTAACATTTCAAAACCACTTCAAAAGTACTGTTCAACTCTCTTTCACTGCAGCCCATAGGATGCACAGGACGCTGGCGTCTGGTCGTAGGGAAATTTTCTAAGAGCAGAGCTGGATACAGTCCTCCCCTCCCTACCCCCTCAGGCTTTCCTCCTGAAGCGATGCTGTCCTGACATTTTCTGTCCCTTCACTGATCCATCAGGTGTAAGCTGTGATCTCACTGATTTGTGTTTTGTGGCTAAATATCAGAGCCATTTAGTCAGAAAACACTGTTTTCCATGATCTGGAAGATTCTTCCAGAAAGGTCTTGGTATCTGTAATTAGGAAAATATGCTGGGCCTCTTCCCAATTAACTTAACTGATGGGAAAACTCGGCCGGCATGCAGAGCGGCAGATTTCCCCAGCTGCACCTTAGTGGAGAGCAGCCTAGTGAGAAGGAGCAAAGCTAAGCGGAAGGCAGAGCTGTGAATGTGCCAGGCAAATGTGCTTAGCCAACGTGGGAGAGTTCATCCAATAAGAAGTAGCTTAAAATCTCACTCTGGTCGGGTGAATTGCTATATACTTCTTTGTCATACTAAAGTCTCCCCAGAGACAAGGGCCAACAGGAGAAGCAGGAGACAGGAGTAGTTAAGTTCAAACGAAACACAGAAAATTGCTTCTGCAAAATAAATTCCTTGGGGCCAGGGAGATAGCTCAGGGGCACAAGCACCTGCTTGGCAAATGCAAGGTCCTGACCCTGATCCCCAGTTCTCCAAAAACTAAACAATAAAAACATAAATTCCTTATAATTTTCATGGTATGGTTTCATGAAAATATAAACTACCATGGAAACCCACTGAATTTGCCTCCTGTTTCTTGTTCGTCTTGCTGCCTCCTTCCAACATGATAACACCAACCTGATGTTCTCCCCGGCGAGCCCTGGGCTCACTCTTTGCCTGTCCTTCACCATGGGCAGGCATTAGATTTCACTTGTTGTGAAGTGTCGTGCTGGGCACAGCTAGCCTCTAAGAGCGACAGCTGCTTTGGGGTCACGATTTAGAGCTTTAGCCCCCAGTCAGCTGGTGCCCAATGAGAAACTGCATGGCCTGGAAGGTGGGGCAGGACAGCAAGAAGCTGTTCACCTCAAGGCAAGTGCTGAGAAGCGAGGGAAGGCTGGGGCAGCTGGGGACACAGGGTACGGGAGTCCCAACGGACACCGTCTGCCAGCCAGGCTCCACCTCCCACTGGCTCGCCCGCGATGAGCTCCTCCAAGACTCGGTGCACATCCCAAGTGAGCCTGCGCTGGATCTACCCACAGCCCCCACATCAGAACACACCCGCCTTTTAGGGAGACAGTTTTTGGTCCCCATAGCATAAGACAAATTTTTTTCACTTTTTAAAAACACAACAAAAATAAATCATTAAATTAGAGTAAAAAACAAAAATTAGGCCCATTTTTATTATTCAATTCAGCTAACTCACTTTGTTAGTTTCTTGTGATGGTTTCTTAACATGTAACTCTGAACACACACAGCTGTGGACTGACAATTACAACTCCCAGAAGGGCACTATGGAGGAGCATGTTGTGAACAATTACCGTGTAAGAGCCTGGGAGCTCAGTAAGTATGGAATGAATGAATGAATGAATGAATGAGGCCCAAAGCAATGCAGCCTCCCTGCTGTGGAGACCTACGAAGCCCTTCTTGCACAGGAACAGCTCCCTGAAGCCTTCCGCCCAAGTCCAAGAATGTGGCTGCTGTCCTACCTTAGTGGCCCTGTGGCTCCGGCACACTTAACATAACACAGGCTCCAGCAGTCCCATGGAGGTAACCACACAGACCCTTTGTAGCGTAAGTGAGTCGATGCCCATCATTCTCCAGAAGCCAACAAGAGAAAACACAGTAAGTGACATGGAGGAAGTGATTAAAATGGCATTTCACAAGAAGAGCATAGACTTGCTGGTAGATTTGGGGCCAAGGCTCCTACTCTGCGGGATCACAACAGACCAATCTCCGGCACCCACACATGATTATAATCAAGGGGGAACACGGTGAGCCACCCAGAGCGAGAGAGCAGCTTTATTCAGCCTGGCAGACGTAGGAAGCTGAAGTCTGTCCTTGCCACGAAGGGCAGCAGAAGCAGATGGCAGGCTTTGTGTGGCCAGCAGCATTGCCAGCCCTTGCCAAGTCATGGCTGGGGTGACCAGGACCTCAAGCCTGCTCCTGGCCAGTCAGGTCCAGGGAGAGCCATTGCTGCTCACGGGTGACATGGGCCGTCTCACTTCCCACCGTGAGTTGATTCTCCTGTGTTGTGGGAGTGTCTCGATTGTCATCGTAGGACCACTGCTCCTGCTCAGAGGTGACCTCATCGTGGGATGGTCCCAAGGCAGTACATTCCCTGCAAGCCGAGGCAGTCCCTGGATATTGTACAAGCTGGGGATGGCATCTGCAGATCAGATTCCTGTATCTTGCATCCTCAGTCCAGAACAGGGAAGACATAGGTCAGGTAAACCTAAGGCCAGGAAGCCTTATAGCACAGATTGCCTTAGGCACCTGACATGCCTGTGTGCAAGCCAAGCAGAGATCCGACTCAAGCCTTACAGGAATGAAAGGGACAGGTAAAAAGAAGCTTTGTCTCGCTTTTACCCACTGAGCACCTGCAGGCCCAGCCTCTAAGTCTCTGGCAGAGACCACAGTCTCTTCCTTCCTGCTGCTTGGAGATCAACAGACAGTACTATGGTTTGTATCTAGTTGTTCGATGTACGTAATTTTTCATTTGTGTAGGGGCTACAGTTGAGTTTACCTTGGATCTTGGAGAAGACTTGGGACTCGGACTTTTCAGCAATGCTGAAACTGTTTGGACTTTGTCAAGAGATGGACTAAAATGCCTTCTGCAGAAGGGGATGTACATGAGACTTTGGGGGTCCAGGGGCTGAATGTTATGGTTTGTATCTTAGTTGTCCCCCAAAAGCCTCATGTAAATCATGGGGCCGTGAAGCGTACTGCTAGAAGCGTAGGGCCAAAGGACCAGGAAGGGGCTTGAAGGGTGTGTCCAAGAGAGGCGCAAACCGTTAAACTGACAGCATAGGCTCTTAGAGGTCCCTCCTCCCACTCCAGGCGGTGGTCTCTGGAGGCATGGAGCGAATCATCCTGCACATGGCAGCAGCCCAGCCTCTCCTCCAGACCCTGTAAAGTGAGGGCAGTGTCTTGAAACGTCCAGTAACTGTGAGCTAAATACACCTTTCCTTCCCTACGCTTGCGTGTCAGATATTTATCCCAGCAATGACAGCATAGTAACTAAGACAGACGGGGAGGTCCGTTATCTTTAGTCTTGGGACCCATCCACTCACTCAATTATGCCAAAAATCTTTTCTCCTAGTTCCCGAGGGTCATGATTGTGGAATGCACGCATTTTAGCAGCACTGTTCTCTCAGGCTTCTTTCTGTCAGCACCGAACAGCTAGACGAAAACTCACTTGTGGAAGTCTGAAGTGAGAGCTGCAGGAACGTGGAGTTTGAAAAGCCCTCCTGCTCAAATGAGGGGAGCAGGAGGCACGGCGATACCCTCAGAGTCAGGGGGTCCCTATGTTTGGCCTCCTGGATCAGGAGGCATGAGCGGGACATATCCTCTGAATGGTCCTGGGAGAGTGAATTCCTCGGGGCGGTCTCCATTACCACATCGCCAGCATCGCTGCTGGGCTCAGCGTAAATCCAGCTGCCCAAGGCTGGGGTAAAGCAGGAAGGTGCCTGAGTTCTACGTGCAAAAGAAACTACTTAGAAAACGAAGCCGTGTAACTCTAGCATTCCATAGGCAGGTGTGTGTGTAGAAATGTGCATGCCTCAGAAAAGTCACTGCTGTAGAAAATAGCTCTACAGTTCCATTTCCATTTTCCACTTGATTAGAAGCCACTGCAGATGACCACCCCGTGGGACAGTCCGTGTCCTCCCTGTGTTCCTATTCTAATCACAGACAGGGTGCTGCGGAAGAGGAGAGTAGGCGTGCCGCGCAGCAGGCATCCTCCAGGAGACTGAGGGGGTCTTAACACTGGAGGTATCTTTTTTTCATTGGTGCTGACACTTACAAAAATCCTTTGATTCTTCATTTCCTTAAGATTAAGCCAAGGAAGCCATTGCTTCTCTTCCTCTTGAGGCACCCTTAACTGTCTTCAGGTCTAGTTTTTCTTTTCATTCCAACTTCCATTCCTTCTTTGATACTTCCTCTATTCTAAATATCATGAAATTTTTCTGGAAGCCTCAATGTTATTTTGGTATGCGCACGCATGTGCGCATGAGCACACATGCGCATTTGTACTCTCCATTGAAGTAATATAGGAGCTCTAAATAGCCAATTGGTGCCATAGCAGAGCGGTCCCTCAGTAGCATGGCTCTATGCAACAACAGTTTGGCAGTGCGTGTGGAAAACTCCGCTTATGTAAGCAGATTTCCAGTATGGAGGAGATTCCGACAGTCAAGGCAAGTTAAACAATCTGGCCATCCACGGATCTCGGTTTGATCCCAGGTACTGCATGCTATGCAGGCCGCTGTAACTAGATATGGTGGCACACGCTCATGATCCCAGCGCCGGGGAAGCTGAGACAGGAGGATCGTCGTGCAGTGAGACCTTGTACCTAATTAATTAATTAATAGCAAACATAAATACACTTCCCTTAAAGGTATAGCTCTGTTCATCGTGATGAATGTGTTGTTTGTGGGTTGTACTTTATTATTAAAACTATTCTTGTGCAGTGGATTTTGATACATATGCCAAAAATATTTCAAGAGCCTCACAGCAAAAAAAAAAAAAAAAAAAAAAAAAAAGTTAGCAAAAGCATTCAGCTTTCTGATTCTTCTGCCCACTTCTTGCCCTCTTGGCTCTCAGTGCCCTTACTCAAGCATAATTTTTAAGAACTTTCTCTCAGCCAGTTCTACCAGGAGAGGTCAGGTGAGGTTAAGGTCTTTACAGCAAGACATACTTTATCAGAGTGAAACTATATCCTGCTAGTCATTTCTCAGTTAATTAAGCTGGCTATCTCCCCAGAGATCTTTCTTATATGAAATTGGAAACTTGCTTCATGTTAGTGAGCGTTGCAAAATGGGCTTTAAAATGTAAAAGTCCCTAATCCCCTTTGAGTGCTTCGTGTCACCTCCTCTGCAGAGCCAAAGCTCTTTTGGCATGAAGGATGCCGCTCCGCCGAGCTGCACGCGCTCAGGATAAATCAGCCCGTACAGTAACAGCAGTGCAGCCAAGCTCTCCGGAGTTAATCTCTCTAGCACAAAATGGTATTCAGCAGGATGAAAGTCCAAACGTGAGTGTGATATCTGTCAGTTTAGCTTTTTATGCATACCATTTACACTACGATATTTTTTCTCCTATTACCAGTTCCACCTGGAGGGGAAAATAAAGCTCTTTGTATGTTTAGGGCTCCTGGGTACGGATAGACCTCTGTGAACCTGAAGCATAGAGGCTGTAAGAGCCAGAATCCTTATATATTGGAGAAAATTTGAAGAAATGAAGACCCTGTGACTAAGAGGCCTTGAGCAGATCATAAAACCAGCCCAAAGGCACTGAGGTGGCCAGCTGGCCCATACCATGCCACGGAGAAAGCAACCTCTGAGGAGACAGGCTGCAGAGGACATGTGGGGATGGTTTTGCTGCTTCCAGGAAGGTATAATTGCGGGTAATGGGACGAAATTAAGTAAAGAAAGTTCCAGAATCTGTGTCAGGAAATGCTTCCTAATTATGAGAGCTTTTATAATGCTGTCCCGATGGAAGTATCAGAAGCACTTTTGTTTCAGTCATCCAAACTTCAAGTAGGAAAATAGGCTGTAAAAGACAATCTCACCCCAGTTCTCTAGGGATGAACTACAGAGCAGCATCAGGCCTTCCTCAGCACTCATATTTCAGTCAATTCCTCAAAGGCTCAATTGCCAAAGGGGTCGCTCAGTTGCTTGTCAGAGCCCCCTGCAGGGGGAGCATCTTCCAGTAACTGAGCTTGCAATCCTGTGCCACCGCCATCAAGCTACCTGACAGAAGCCTGGAGTCACTAGTGATGGTCACTGTCAGCATCTAGGGTTGGAGTTAATAAAGACTTGGCATAATAAAGTCCTGGAGAACGGCACCAGCAAGCTGAGCTAATTAATACGCAGGATCGATTGTCTCATTTGATTTCTAATCACATTCTTTATTAAATTAGAATTTAGAGAGAATCTTCTTCTTCCTAGTCACTGAGTAAAAACACAGATTGTGTGTGTGTGTGTGTGTGTGTGTGTGTGCAAGCGCGGTTCAAACTCACGACTTTGCACTTGCCAAGCAGGCACTTGTGCCTCAGAGCTATGTCCCCGGCCTCTAAGACACAGATTTTAAAAATAAATAAATAAATAAATAAATAAATAAATAAATAAATAAATAAATGCATGCAAGCGCGAAGTGAGGTGTAAGTTTCCATACTCTCTAAATGCACTCTGGCTCAATATGGTGGGGGTTTTTTTTGTTTTGTTTTGTTTTTTTGTTTTTTTTTTGTTTTTGTTTTTGTTTTTTTTACCATTTTGTGCCTGGTACCAAGCCTAATGTGTGGCACATTTATATTGAATTAAGGAATGAATATTTTAGCAGAGTGCACTGGTGATCACTTGTAATCCTGGCTATTTCATCCTCTGAGACAAGAGTTTGCAAGTTCAAGACCAGCCCAAGAAATTTTTTTTATGCATTTAGGACAAGGGATATAGGGTCTGTAGAGTCTCACTACATAGATCAGGTTCATAGTAATTCTCCTGTTTTCAGCCTCCCGAAGTGCTGAGATTACAGGCACATGCCACCACATCCAATCTGTCACTGTCTCAGTGTACCCCAGATACAGGGCCGGCACAGCATGGCAGGGATGGAACACTGGCCACTGCACTCTGCCAAAGCAGGTGCTCTGGTCCACTGAGCTATCAGGGTGGCCCTCGGCCCCGGTGATTTAGCAAGGGACTTCAATCAAAACTAAGGAGAAAAAATGGGTGGATCTTAAGCTTATCAGTACACTTGCCTAGCCTGTGGGAGTCCTAAATTCAAAGCTGTTACTGGAAAAATGGTGAATGCGCATCTTCAGGACCATCATGTTTAGGAAAACCTCTATTTTCAGAAACTCATTGTGAGTCTTTTCCCAATGTGCTCATTACAAAGAATATATTTTGAAGTAAATAAACCAGTTGAGAAAGTAGTGAGGGCTTAGGTGCCTCTCACAGCGTCTTCCGCATATTTTGCTTTGAACTTTCTGGACAAGCCTTCATGGCTGTGGAGGCCTCATTTGTAAGCCTGCGAGTGCAGCACCAGTTTGAAAAGCGCTTCCTGGATTTCTTCTCAAACACACCTTTTAAAGACAGAGGCACTGGGGCAGACACACATTTGCACTTTGTTTGGGAAGGTGAAGGGTGAAGATCCTCACGGGCTGACGACTTGGCCAGCGCCCAGGCTGGGCACTGCCAGGCATCCCTGCCTGTAGGTACAAAACACTGAGAGGGAGAGCAGGCAACCTAGCATCAAGGACAACAGACAGGACCAAGGGGACCTCAAGGTCCCTCACGGAGAGACGCCTCCAACCTGTGGCCTCTAGTGACTGTGGGACGGGAGGAAGCCGCCCCCCTCTCCACCCCGTCTTTAGTTCCTTTCAGGCAGCTGACCTCCCTTCATGTTAGGCATTATAGAGGTAGTCCATTTATTTTCATTTTTGATCTATAAAAATGTTTCTTTGTTGTAATAGTTGCTTTTATTTTAGTGTTTAATTCGACTCTTGTCTAGCTTTCACTCTCTTTCCACACACATTCGAAAATAAACTATTAACTTCAGGTTCTCCTTTGTGTCTATGTTTTATATAAAACCTGGAAGAAGGAAAATCTGGTGGTATTATTATAACTCCACACTCCGATTTATAGAGTGTTTGTCTGTTGCTCCTAAGCTGTCCCTTTTTAGTAATCAAAGATCAACCCTACTGCTGATAAGTTGCAACTTTGTGTTAGAAATTATTTCACCCCTTCCCACCTTTAGAATGCAGATTTGAAGTGTAACCTACTTATCTGGCCTCTTCTTTTCATCTCTCGGGGCTCTCCTGTGTTTCTATTTGATAAAAGATGTTTAGTGATCAAGAGACTGGTGTTGCATTGATATTATTTTATTTTATCCATTTATTATCATCATTAATTTATTCTGTCCATTTCAGCTATGCATCCATTCATTGTAAACTTTTTAATGTACATTGTTATTTACTAGATCCTATTTTCAATTTTCACAGATTTCTAAAATGCACATAACTTGTAAAAAACCCAGATCATACCACTTACGTCTTATTCAACCAACATGTCCAGAAAAAGCAGCCATATCTACATCTAAAATTGCAGCCTGTCTGTGACAACAGCAAACATAACAATGGCAAGAGGCTTCCTGTCAGTTTAACCCAACATATAAGTTGATGTACATTTGTAGAATTAAAAGAAAGATAGATGTTATATACTCTAGGGCATATGACACATTTACCAGAGTACTAAAGTATGACAGGTCATGGTCACTGAAGGATCATTATTCCTGGGGAAAGATCCTGCTGTGGCATGTATGTTCCTAAATGCTATGCAGAGATGCCTAATCTAACGAGGAGTGACTTGTTATCTTCTATAAAATATGCCAGCACACTAAATTGATACAAGTAGTCTTAAACAGCCTTGGCTCAAACTTAAACGTTATAGAAAAGTCAGTGTTATTGAGACTAAGAACAAAGCAATCCACTCTTTGAAGAATCAATCTCATGCATCTACTGTGTGTTTAACAAGGAACCTGTTGTCGCTCTACAATACTGTCTTTATTAAGAGAAGATAGAAAGATACACAAGAGTACAAAGAGCTGACTACCCATAGCATCTGAATTTCTTACTGCAAACATTCAGTTCATTCCCTAGAGTGTGCCAGTGAGCACTAGAGTGATCCTCCCAAATTTACTACCAGCATTTTTTGAGAACCCCTTAAAGAGAGACTGGGCTTTAGACTCACAAAGCCAAATGCTCTCAGCAGGTTCACTCACCGTATCTCTTCACATACACAGCTGCCCTCCATGCTTCTGATTTAGTGTTTACAAGCAGCTGTAGAATAATAACTCTCTGCATTCTCCGGAAATCAGCTGTAGAAACCCTAACACCTCATATTATGAAATCAGGAACCTGTATGTGGAGAACCATCTATTAAGAAGCAGCCTGACCGGTATCTAAGAACCAGGAAGGGACCTGCCCCAGACGCAGACTTGGCCAGCACCTCAGCCTCACACTTCCCCACCTCTCTAACACTTAGAAATGACTGGTAGGCATTAAGGCCCACCGTTTGCAATCATTTGCTGGTGCATCCGTATACTTTAAGATTCCCAGTAGGGAGAAGTCATTCCCAAGGCAAAGGCTCTCTGTCTCCTACTCTGTCCATCTTACCAAGAAATTCCGCTTAAATTGGACGGATTATTTTTCTATTTTCCAAAACATTCAATGAGTCTGCAATGTCTGCTGAATTAACTGCAAATAACACAGAATTCAAAGCCTCAAGCAGTATCTCTCTAGCTTCATCACTTTCTACTCAAAGCAAATCCTACATTCTAGCAAAGTTATGTATTTCCCATTTCCTCCCACTGTGCAGTATTTTCTGCACAAATCTTCTCCTTTTTCCCTTGTTGAGATCCTATCTCTTTGTGCAGTTTTAAATGCTATATGCTACCAAGCATAACTTTTCAACTTTTCAAACAATCTGTGAGCTAAGCAAATTTTTCCCCTTTTAACTTTGGGTGTTGGGTATTTTTGTCTCAGCAATGAGAAGAAAGTAAGGTAAGTACTAATATAAATAAATAAATAAATAAATAAATAAATAAATAAGCCAGATTAAGATGCTGTGACCATTAATCATGACTGTCAAGTTGCCCAGATGAAGAAGCTCCCAGAAGATCAGAAAACTGTGTCTGTGAGGTGCTTCCAGAGGTAACTGGCAGTTAGCCCATCACATCCCTCTGTCTAATTGCTGATGCACAGATTATGATAAGCATCTACACACATCTGCTATTTAACCTGTTCCTCTAGAGACCCCTTACGGATACAGACACACACTGTTGACTCTGTCATCCAGAACGCACTCCCATGACACACAGGAGCACATGTGGAGACACAAGCACAGCGCCACAGTGGAAGTCTAAGAGCGCTTACTGCGCCCAAGCAGAGAAGTAGCCAAGTAAGCAATCTCGCAGGTCAAAGCACACTGAGCTGGATAAGCCAGACTATTAAGAATCTCTGACCTCCTTCTACTTAATGCCGTAAATGGCAGAGAATGGGGAATAACTCACAGACTCTGTAACATGGGGGATATCCTTGCCAGAGAGCAGCCTTGTGAGAACTGAGCCCCCGAAGGCATGTCACGCGGAGTCTCGTTGGTACTCCTTGGGGCTGTGGTCACTTGGGGCCTCTGCATCTCTTCACCACTGACTGACACTAAATTGTCCTCCACTTGGGAATCTGGGTGCTCTGTAGTGCTCACTGCAGCTGGACAAGGTAAGGGACGTATTCCACATGACACCAATTTCCTATCTAGTGTCACTGCCTGTGACTATGTTATATAGGTTTCTGAGGACATCTGCTAACATTGACAACAAAAAAGAGCTTTTCTTCTACTCCCTCCACCTAGAAATCATGGATTGCCAACTTCTATGAATTTACCTTCAATCAAATGGGGATTATCATAGTGTGGCAAAAAGCAGAAAACTAAGTCCAGGCAGCCGAAGGAGTGTGATAGGGAACAGTAACCAGCTCCTGGTCACGTTGTCGCTGGGAAGCAATGGCCCTCGCCGAAAGTGATGACAGTTAGGAAGATGAACGTGAATGCCCAAATGAGAGCAGTGACTAATCAAAAGTTAATAGAAACTGAAGAAAGAGAATGGTGCCACAGCTACCGTGCGGGTAGGGATAGGATACGGAAGGATAGGGTGAGCCTATCCTTCAGGAACCTACATTCTGGGAAACGGATAATGAATGTGTAATATGTGAGAGGCTGTATGTGCTCTAAGAATAAAGCAGAATAAAGGAGGGCCTTATAGACTGATACTTTCTGTGGAAAAACAGAACTTGGAGAGTTAGGACTGGGTCTCACTTATCTTCCTGTGCCTTCCTTATGCATCTACGAATTGAGCACCTAGTGGAAGAGAGCACCTTTGCAAGCTGACTCCACACCAAGATCCTCCCCCAAGCTCTGCGCATCAGAACTGTGAAACCAGAATCAATAAATCACAGCTCCATGTCCTAAGGTCAAGAAAGAACTTACTGGGAAATAATCTCCACCCATTAGCTCTCCTCTGACATCAGCGTTACCAGAACCAATGGACAGTCATCTGTGCTTATGTGACCTCTCCTGAAAGGGGGAACGCTCGCCCCACTCCTCACGCTGTTTCTTCCTTCCTATCACAGGAAGGTCCTTGTGTCTCATGTAGAGTACATTTGCTGCATTCAGACCATAGCAGGCATTTAATATCTGCTCTATGAATGAACAGATAAAACATCGTCAGTTGATGAGATGTCCTTTTCCATCATGTCTGTATCTTTAGTAATGATACCCGAAGGGTAGATTTCTCTACTAGAGCTTAGAAATTTAGCCATACCTATAGTTCCAGGCATGAAATGGGTTTCTAATGACAGTAAAATTCCTTACAATAAATGCAACTCTAAATCCTTCCATTATTTACAGTAAGAACGATACTATCATGCCGACTCTGTCTTACTGTTTGGTGCAGCTTCGCAGTGCACGATGACTGCCCGTGGCAGACTTCCTGGACAGCGGGTCCCACTGGGTGGGGCCCTGCCAGCTGCCCTGCTCAGTGCTCCTCCCAATGCCCTCACTTCCTGCCTACAGCCTCCTCCTGGTCCTCTGCACTGTGAGAAAGACACCACTGATGAGCCGTCCAACAGGCTCTTCCTCACTCCTGTCATCAAGCAGCTTTGCAGAGATATTTTCTCCATATGGAATAATGTTGTATTTTTCTACACCACATAGCTCGTACCTGACCATGTACAATACTCGTACACCAAGAAGTTCCTCTAGATTAGCTTGTGATAATTTTATTTCCAGAGATTTTATCTGTCCTCTATTTTATTTTCTTTTTTCTTTTCTTTTCTTTTCCTTTCCTTTCCTTCTTTCTTTCTTTACTTCTCTTTTTTTTTTTCTTATGGTCGGCTCAGCCTGCCCTGGGGGTGGGGCTAGGCTGCCATAGCATGTGGTGTGGAAGGTCGAACTTTGATCCATGCAATTGCCTAAGCTTGCCTAAGCAGGGGCTTAGCTGCTAAGCCATCTCGCTGGCCCTGTTTTGTTTTCTTGGACATTCTTAAAACTTTTCTTTACATTGTAGCACTTTTCTTTATAAATACAATATATTTTACCAGAGTAGCATGTTGAAGCATTCATCACTGGTATTAACTTCCTGAGGTGCAGAAGCAGACTTAGTGGGAATAATTCATCAGCAGGCCTTAGCATAATAACCAATTCTGGAGCGTCTCTCCTTGTAAATCACTCTGGCCAAATCATCACATATTTCAGAGAAACTGAAATCCTATGGGGAACTATGTCTCTAGAATGTGTCAGTCTTCACTCCCTCGCCTGGCCTTCTTCTCATTACTGGTCCCCACCTCTTCCTCTCCTTCTTCCGGTTCATCTAACCTTCATTTTCTCTATCTATCTATCTATCTATCTATCTATCTTTCTTTCTTTCCTTCTTTCTTTTTCTATACCCTTTCCCTTTCTCCTCCTCTCTCTGTTTCTCTCTCCTCTCTTTTCTCTCTCTCTCTCTCTCTCTCTCTCTCTATATATATATATATATATATATATATATATATATATATAGTATTCTATAAGCTACAAACTCATACATCTAACTCATATTAGATTCCTACGGCTGCTCAGATCAGACTGGCTGGCTTAAACAAAAGCAGTGACACTCCTCATAGTGAAAAGAAGACTGGAGTCTTGGTTTCGTTTTTCTTATTTTCTCGTTCTTCTTCTTTGCCCCTTCTTTCCCCCGTCTCCTCCCTCCGCTCTCCCCACTGGAATGTTGCTGTCTTATTTTATAACATCCATTGTCCATTTTGGCTCCTTATCCACACTTTCAGTTTCTCACACCACAGAAATGACACAGCACTGACACATGTGAGTCCAATTTAGTTTACTTACGAGAATGGACTCAAGGTGCATCCATTTACATACAGTTGTTTCAGGTTTATCCTTCTTTATGTCCAAGTCGTATTCCATTGAATAAAAGAAAACACCTGAATCCATTCACCAGTTCATGGCATTTTGTCTATTTCCAAGATTTGCTTATTATAAACCGTGCTGTTATAGACATTGGTGGGCATGCATCACTGTGACTATTTCCATACTTAATTAGGTTATTTTATTGGTATTCTTCTTTAACTTTTTATTTATTTTAATAGACTATTGTATGTATTTATGGGGTACAGGGTGATGCTTTTGTCTTTGCATACATTACTGGAAGACTGAAGGAAGCTGATTAGCAATCCATCATCTTACTGGCTTATCTTCTCTATGGGGAGAACATTCTAGAGTCTTATCTTGGTACTTCTGGAAGACACATGACATTTCTTTGACTGCGGTCACAACAGAGTGCACGGTACCTCACTAACACTCACCACAAAGTCTCATAAATTGGGTCCTGTGGTCACAATCTTCTCTTCTTCCTTTTCTCCTCCTGTGCTCCTATCTCACGTGACCCTGCTCCTCCTCTGCTTTCAAGAGTTTGACCTGCTTAGATGCCATGCATAAGTGACCGTCGTTGGGGCTGCTTATTCCCCTCAGCATAAAGTCCTCCAGCTTCACGCATGGCGTCATGCAGAAGAGCGTATCACCTCTTTTTAACGCTGAGCGCCCTCTGCTGGATGTGCATGCCACAGCTCCTGCGTTTGAGCACTGATAGGTCCTTGGGTTGGAATCATCCTTAAAGAGGAGTGGGAAAGCAGATAATCTGGGACACTCTGACTTCCAATCCTCTGGATACCTACCCAGGGGTGAAGCAGCTGCATCATATGACAGTTCTACTTCTAGTGCAGAGGGAAAGCCTCTTCTGTTTTTCTTACTGGCCGTGTTTATTTACATCCCCACCAACAGTGTATGATTGCTCCTCTCACTTCCGATCTGGGACTCGCGTTGTCCTTGTACCCTTGGTGACGAGTTTCTGTGCAGGGGTGGAGCAGCATTCTCGGAAGCAACTACCTCACTGGCATTCGTGGGTGTAAAACCTGTTTTATATCTCTGCTGGCTCTTGTCTCTCTTCTTTTGAGAAACATGTGTTCCATGCTTTGCCTTTTTTTCAGCCCTAGAGATTGGATCCTGGGACTTCACACTGGGCTGTGCTCCCAGCCCTGCCCACCGCATTTTACTTAGAATCTGGCTAAGTCCCTAAGTGGCCTGGGCTGGGCTTGAATTTGCTATTGTGCTATCTCTGCTTTCCAGATATCTGGGACTATTTCACTCATTTTTTTTTCCCCCTAGGCTGTTTTTCTTGTTTTTCTACTAAATATATACTCTAGATGGTAAAGTTTTATCAGATGTAGGATTTATAAATTTTCCCCCCATTGTGTGGGTTCTGCTTTCAAGCAGAAGCCTTTTATTTTGATGTGATACCATTCATTTATTTTTGCTATATTTCTGGGTTCCTAGTTAAGAAATCATTACCCAGACCAATGTGGTGTAGGATTCTCCCTATATTTTTTTTCTGATAGTTTCATAATTTCAGATTTTACATTTATATCTTGTATCAAGTTCAACTTGATTTTGATATACGGTGTGAGATAAGGCCCAAACTTCATTTTTTTGCAGAAAGGTACTCAGTCCTTCTGAGCACTGTTTATTGAGAGTCTCCTCTTGTTGCCGAATGCTCTTGACAGCTTTGTCAAGCTGATCATAACACCTGGGTCAACGTGAGGCTTTCTCTCTTGCTCCTAAATTTCCTTATTTTTCTGAAGAAATGACATGACAATCTTGATTAGAATTAGATTGAATGTGTAGATTGCTTCGTGCTAGAACAGACATTTAAACAGTCTTTCCAACTCTTTACTGTAAGCTATGTCTTCATTTATTTATGTCTCCAATTTCTTGAATAAATGCTATAGAATTAGCTGCACAGCTCTTATCTTTCTAGGTTAAATTACTCTTAGATGAAAAGACAACATATTTTCATTTTCATTGACACTATTGTATACAGAATTGCTTAATAATTTCCTTTTCAGACAATTTGATATTGCATATAAAAATAGTGGTATTTTGTGTTGACTTTGTAACCTGCCAATGTACTAAACTGACTTAGAATTACAATTTTTGGGTGGAATCTATAGATTTTTGTGTAAAGGTCCATGTTATATGCAAATAAAGACAAATTCACTTCTTCCTTTCCTGTATAGATTTCCTCCTTCCTGCTCTCCTGGCCAAATCTTCTTCCGGGGTGTGCAGTACTGCTGAATGTGGTCTGAACGGCATCAGGTCTTGTTCCCAATCTTAGAGAAAAGAATCCAGCTGTTCGCCCCTCAGCAGTGTGTCCACTCTGGACTTGTCACGCCTGGTTTTGTCATGTTGATGTTCATTTCTTCTATCACTACTTGTCAAAAATTTTAACATGAGGCCATGCTGAACTTCATCAAATGTTTCTGATCACGTGATTCTTGGCCTTTATTTTGTTCCACGATGCACTGTATTTACTCATTCACACATGCGAAACCCATCTTTGCCTCTCAGAGATAAATAGCATCTGATCAACATGAATTATTTTTTAATGTACTGTTAAATTTAATCACTTGTATTGGGTTGGGGATTTTTGTATCTGTGTTCATCGGGGATATTGGTTTGTGGGGGATTTTTTTTTTTTTTTTCTTCTAGTGTCATGGTCTGGTTTTGATGTCAAGATAATCCTGTGCTTCTAAAATTAGTAAGACCCAGGAGCACTGGCAAATACGTGAAATAGCAGAACTTGGGAAACTGAGGCAGGAGCGTCACTGTAAGTTCGAGGTCAGCCTGGACTACATGGTGAGCTTAAGGCCAGCTTGAATTACAGAGCACATCTATTCTCAAAAAACAAAAATAAACAATCCAAAACAACTCAATAAAATTAGCTAGGAATTATTTTATTTTTCTGGAAGTGATTCAGAGGATTGAGCTTAATTATTTTTTTAAGTGTAGAACAGTAGAATTCCGACTGAACTGGTCAAGTCCTAGGCTTTTCTTTTGTGGGAGACTTTATTCCTGACTCAATCGCTTTACTCATTCCTGATCTATTCCTACTTTCACATCCTTCTCAACTCAGTCTCCTTAGAATGCATGTTTGTAGAAATCCACCCATGGGTTTCTCCTTGGCTAACCTGCTTGCTGCTGGAGAATTTCTCGTACTAGTCACTCACAAATCTCTGCATCTCTGTGTTATCAGTTGTGTCTCCTTTTGGTTCTGATTTGATCATTTCTTTGCTCCATTTTTTCTTGTAAATATAGCTAGTGATTTGTCATTTTTTCTCTTTTAAAAAACATAGTCTAGTTTCTGCTTTAATTCTGTCCTAATCTTTGTCCTTTCTCTGCTTCTATTGAAATGAGACATTTCTTTCTAAGGGACGTTGGCAAAAATAAAGGGGCTTTTTAAGGCTTTGCAGTTGTGGAGAATGTGACTAGTGTCTTATCCACTGAAACCTACAGGAGTTATGAACACTGACGTACATCTTATGACTTATACTAAAGCTTCACCTTTATACATTATTTTATTTATTGTGTTTCTATACAATTGCTTTCCTCTTACTGATTGGATTTAGTGCTTCGCATTTAAATGCATCATTCTAAGAAAGAGGCCATGAGGTACACACAGCAGGCAAGAGTTGCAGGATAAAAATGTTTCCAAGCCTACGCCGTCCACGGAGTCTACCTGTCCCTGAGCCCTGGATGGGACGGCCTCGCAGCGCTGCTCTTGCTTGTTCTGAGAAGCCTGTTTGTAGGATTTGCTTTGACTTCTAAACCATCAGTTTCTGTAATTATCATAATCCTTTGGGTCAACACCCCTGAGGCACCCTAGACTGCTTCTCATCTCTTGAAAGTTGCCGTTAAATGGATTCTTTTATTTGAATCATCATGGGGTCTGAGCAGGCAGGAGGAAATCAGATGGTAGGAAGTGAAGCAGACTACGGGAAACCCTGTCAATTAAATGTCGTGGCCAGAACTTATTTATTCTCTTGATTTGTATTAGTTTGAGGTAAAGCTCAATCTAGTGAATGAATTTATCACCAGGATGTCTGAATGCTTTGGCATGTCTTCTACCAAGTTCCAGTAAGGATAAATGCAGATGTTGCTTCCTCCGAGCCAACCTGCAGGTCGGATTTGCAAAGATAATGAAATAGTCTCTCGGTCCCTCACATGGAAGCTCCTGTACTAAGCACGAGCTAAGGTCATTATGGTGTTCATAAATATATGGATCTTCGGATATCAGGGAGACATATGACATCCTTTTCAATGACCCGTGCCGGGGAGATGCAGCCAGGGAGGCCGCGGCGGCAGCACGGCACCTGGGCCTCTCAGCAAGCAGGAATGCAGATTCGAGGAGCAGTGTGCTGCTTTAGCCAGTGAGACCCTGGCCGGTTTCTCCAGCAAGGCTTACAGCCGCCCATAGTGCTGCTGCTGCTGCTGCTGCTGCTGCGTTTACAGCCAGGCTCGACAACCAAGAAGGAAGCGTGTGTTCTGCTCCTGCTGGCCCCGCGCCACGCCTGGCGTTATCAAGCTGTTGCACAGCGCTTCTGCGCTGAAAGACGCCTGTGTGCCTTGGATAGCCTTTCACAGAGGCACACTGGATCCTCTTATGCCGCGCCAATTGAATTATCTTCCCGGCCTTTATTCCTGCCAAAGAGGTTCGGACGGAGATAAAGTCGCGCTCCTCTAGGTGGTTTTTGAATTACTGTGGAAAGCCGCACGATGAACAAGGGCATGGATACCTAGCGCTCCCCGCGTCGGGAGATAACCGCACTGCTTTGCAGAAGAGCCACTGGTGCGTTCGGCTTCCGACTCTCCAGATGCTTGAGAGGTGTCTTTAATCCCTGTGAATGGGAACCCCAGCACCCCCGAAACATTTGGCAACTGTGAGGCTCCACTGTCCTTGTAGCCATTGACAGATCAGACATTACAGCAGCTGGGAGAACGCTCTTCAACTCAGGCCTGGGGACTCTGGGGGCTCTGGGGACTCATAATTGCCTCTGTCCTATCTTTCCATAAAGCCATTTTGGGAGCTCTCTGAAACTACCTTTCACGGGCTCTCTAGATAGTTGATTCTTCTCACAGTTTGTACCCTACTCGTTATCTCAGCCTCCTTTGCAAGCGGAATGGTTCAGTTGACCAAAACAACACAGCAGCATTTATTTTTAAACTACAAGATGTACTACATGTAATCGCTTGTGTGTTGGCACCAAGGCACCAGCTTTGCAGCGGGGCCAGCCCCACGCTCGAGGCCCGGATGTATGGGACAGACATCCTATACATTAGGGTGCAAACATCACGGGGCACCTCTCACGGCCGAGGCCGTCTGGATGAGAGTTGCTTTAGGGGCCCAACGGTGCCTGATAAGAGTAGGCAGAAGAGCAGGAAGCCCCGGGTGGCGCTTGGGCCCGCTGAGGCACAGACCAAGCCCTGGCGAAACCTAAACCTTTCCGAAACCCCGTCCCTCCCACACGTGCTCTCTGCGGCCCACTGGCAGGTTCCCGGCTGCACGATGGAGGAGAACCTACGGCACCCTGTCCCCGCAGGAAGAGGCTTCGGGGCCCCTGCCCTGAGAGCAACCTGACACCCAGCAAGCCGCGGCCCAGGCTGGAGCCTGGGGAAGCCCGTGTTGCCAGGCTTCTGCCCTGTCCAGCGTGGGCTGACACAATTTCCAGGGTGGCAGACTATGAACATGAGGCTAAGACGGGCTTTGGCCTGGTGAATTTTCCAAAAGCAGCTCTATTTATTAAATTGCCTCAACTGTATAACAAATTTGTTATCTTAACAAACGGCGCCATATGACAGGTTTAACAATTTGAGACAAAGGTTATACAAACAGAAATGATGAGAAGCCTGACCTACCCTTGCCTGTGGCTTCAGGGTGGGGCGGTTCATGTATCTCACACTTGTGCTTCACACGTCTCCAGCTGGGGCTTCTGCCCACTTCTTGTGGTGGAAAGGTTGTCACCAAGGGAGGGCGGAAAGGACAGGAAGCAGTGCAGGAAGCTTCCTTAGGTTGGGCGGTGCTGCTGCTGAGCGCATCTCTGCGTGGGACCGGCGGCACCTGCAGCTCCTTGAGGGCCTCTCCGCAGGGACGCTCGCGGGAGGCAGCGGCTGGCTGTGTGGTCACTTTCCTGCACCTGGGCACTCACTCAACAGCCGCGCTGTGTTGGCATATTGTTGGCTTTGCATTTAACTGTTCCATGGCGGGGGTGGGGGGGCATTGGAGCCATCAAATGCTCAAAAAGCCTTCCTGTACCTCCTTGCCCACCTTTATGCACATGTAATACACACACACACACACACACACACACACACACCACTGTGTCAGACTCCACCCAGATCTTCTCAAGCCTGTCTTTGTCCCTGCCCTGTCCTCCTTTGTTTCTGCATTCTAACTAATTAACAACGCTAACAAATGTCATCTTTATATAGGACACAAAGGATTTATTAGCTAATTTTAAGTTTACTAGGTAAAAATAAATTAGGGAAGAACTTGTATTACTCAGATATATAAAACTCATTGCTATTTATTGCTACACACAACAATTCCTGCGTTCCTTTTGTAGATTTAAAATACCATTTTCAGTTCCAGCTATATGCTTCAAATTCCTTAGCAGTCCACTGGCTCCCACTGCCCATATGTGGTCCTAACTCCGCTGATCTCCTTCTGGTTCCCATAGAAGACCAGACTTTATCCTACCATGGGTCTTTGCATTGACTGAGCCCTGGACCTGGAATTGGCCTCATCCCCCTCGGGTGTCACCAGGGCTCCCAGGTCTTTGAGGACAGTGAGGACATAAGGGCAAAGGAGCCTTAAGAGCACCCCAATGGAACGCTCCTCACCAACCAGCCTGTGTCACCCTCATGCCTGCTCGTAGTGTTTATGGCTGCATTACACGTGGTTGAATTTTTTTTTTACTTTAGAGATAAAAAGGATAATAAAGATGACACAGAATTTTAAAACAAGAAGATAGGAAGTGAACAGTGGCTGTTATATTACATATCATTATCTTCAAAGTAAGTGTTCAGATTCTCAGTTATGGGCCTGCAAAACTAATAAAACTATTAAGCATTCACTGTTCCTTTCCATAAACAATAAGCTCATAGAAAATACTAGTAGAATCATCTAAGATATATATATATATATATATATATATATATATATATATATATTTATATATTTATATATTTATATATATATCTCCCTTCTTTCTGGTTTTGTTTTTGGTTTTTTGTCTATTTGAGACAGGGTCTCGCTATGCAGTTATGCAGTTGGGGCTGGCCTTGAGCTCACTTTGTAGCCCCGGCTGGTCTCATTCTTGCTTCAGCCTCCCGAGTGCTGGGATTACAGGTTCGCACCACCACACCCGGCTCGTCTTTCTTTCTTTATCCCAGTTGTTCTTTCTTTCTGAGCAGTTTCTTCCCTTTCACAGTATTGGTCATACCTTTCATGTCCAATGAAGTATTACTCAGTTACAAAGAAAGATAAACTTGAGGCTTTTATAGGTAAATGGCTGATGCAACGAGACACCATCCTCCTGTGTGAAGCAAAGCAGACCAGAATGTGGAAGCGGGTATTGTCTCCCTAGTACAGCGACCTGAAAATATATGTATTTTTTAACTCATTCATTATTTACCTTTCAATGGACACATGTAGTGCATTCTCTCTAACCAAAGCTCCTGCCCGCCGACACTGAGGGAACAGTAGCAGAACAGTAGACCTAACACAGGCTGAGAAGGAAGTACTTTGTTATGAATGGAGTCAGTGTAGGCCTTATACAGGCAAGAATCCCCTTTAATGAATGAGATCATCACATAAATCAAAAGTGTACCAATAAAATCAATTTCAAAAAGGTAAGCCCCCCTAATAAAAATGAATACATTCGTGGAATCGTAGAGTAGACATCTTTTCACATCCACCTTCTTTACCTCTCCATGTTATGTCAATTTTGGTAAATTGCTCTTGAAGCAACTTGCACTCACATCTAAGTTGCCAACTTCATTAACGTCACACTCCACTATTAACCTTTCCAGAACACACTTACACAGTCAGGTTCTCTCTGTCATTTGTGAGACTGAAAAGACTCTTACAAATTTGTCTTTCCTGTTGTATTTTCGTAGGGACATTTCCAATTTTTTAGCAATTTGGTATTCTCTTTCACTATCATTATTATTTTGAAATTATTATAATATTTATTTTCTTCCATTTCTTTGAATTTAATTTATTCTTTTAAATTTTAGTGGAAACCTAAAATATTTTATTTTATTTATTTATTTATTTTATTTATTTATTTTATTTGGCAAGCACAATTTATTTATTTTATTTTATTTATTTATTTACTTATTTATTTATTTAGTGGTACCAGGGTTTTATTTATTTTATTTTATTTTATTTACTTATTTATTTATTTTATTTATTTATTTACTTATTTATTTATTTAGTGGTACCAGGGTTCAAACTCACAACCTTGTGCTTGCCAAGCAAGTGCTTATGCTGCTGAGCTATGTTCCTGGCCCAAGTTCTTTTATTTCAAATCCCTTTTTTTCTTTTACTACTACATTTTCTTTCAGCCGCAAGTGTAGCTAAATACCATAAATCTTTCTATGCATGACTGCATCAATACTTTTAAAGGTTTTTTACTGTTTCATTTGTTTATTTATTCCTTGGATACAGGGTGTTACTGCACGGCTCAAACTCATAGTGACCCTCCTGTCTCAGCCCCCTCAGTGTTGGGATTACAAGTGTGTGCCACCATGCCTGTTTTGTTTTTGTTTTTGTTTGTTTGGGGAGTCAAGGATTGAACTCAGGTCCTTGCATTTGCCAGGCAAGCACTTATTCTACTGAGCTATCTTCCAGTCCCTATGCCTGGCTTTGGTGGTCCACACAACAGTTCCCAGGCCTGGTCAGGCATACAGCACTAGGGATTGACTCTGAGTCCTTGGATTTGCCAGGCTGGTGCTTATGTTGCTAAGCTAACTCCCCAGCCCCATGTATCAACACTTAATTTGAATACCTGGGGTTTCTTTTCCAGTTTCTGTGCCATTTGTAAGTATAGGGCTTAATTTCTAGAAGCTTAATGATTGTCTAGATATCTTCTTATTATTAAACCTTAAATATGTTTTCATGAGAGGGCATGCTCAGTGTGATTCAGTATAGAAGAACTGATAGTGACGTACTTTTAAAGCAGAGGAGTATTGGGAAATATTTGAAAATCTCCCACCTCCCCATTTAGCCTTCTTCTATCTGCCCTTCATTTGTATTTACATAGACACAATTTCTTTCATATCCCAATAATTTATTTTAGTCCCCTGAACAGAATATTTTTGTTATTATCTGTTTGCTTCTTCTCTTATTGCTGGGACAAACATCCGACACTCAAATTAGGGGAGGAAAGGTTTATTGAGCTCACAGTTACTGAAGGTTTCCATCCATACTCAGCTGGCTCCAAGGTAGAGTGCCACATGGCAGAGGGCGACCTTTCCTGGTGGCAGCTAAGAGCAAGAGAACAGAGAGAAAGCTAGCAGCAGCTCAAGCAGCTAACTTCTCTTCCTCCCTTGTGTTGAAATGCAAATCACCTGCCCCAGGGCTGGTACAGCACCCACACCCACAATAATGAGTCACAAATTCCAGAAGCTGCCCCATGACTGAATGAGGTTTTGCGGGACGCCTAGACACAAGCCATAACAAGGTCTTTAGCTTATATCTTGCACTGAGTGTTGCTGTGGACGTAACGTTACACAGTGCAATGACTATAGCTACTCCCATTTCTTGTTATGAACATTTGTTTTATTTTCTTCATAAAATAAAAAGCAGAAACAATCAAAATAAGAATTTAATGTATTTTCCACTCTTGGATTTATTTTGTATTTTAAGCTTTATTTTTTGCCTTATAGACTTTGAAGATTAATATGTGACTCTAAACTTTCCAAAGTCTAACATAATTGATCATCTGACAATTCACATAAAATATAAAAATCTTTAAATGTATAGAATTTCTATATCACTCATTTTTATATACGACTGTCATATTTTTTCTTCTGCTTTCTGTCTCTCTGTCTCTGTCTCTCTCTCCCTCCCCCTCCCCTCTCTCTCCTTTATATATAATTTTGTTGGTTTCATTTTGATGGAGATATTAAGGATTAAATCCAGGGTCTTTGCGCTTGCAGCCCCAGCCCTTTCTATGCCCTATTTTGAGGCAGGACTTCAGAAAGTCACTAAATTTCCTCACTAAACTGGTCATCATCCTTTCTGTTTCCGTAGTGTTGAGCTTAGTAATGTCTACCTCCAAGCTCAATGGACTACAAAATATATTTCCACTGTATTTGAAATTTACAATAAATTCTCATTTGAAGTAAGAAGTATAAAGAAAAATGGAATTTTGTATTTCTTTACACATTCAACATTTTAAGTATCCAACTTTCTTTCACATACATGTGAACATATAAATACACATAAAATCATTTTTCTTCAACTGAAGAATTCCCATTAACCTTTTTTCAATAATAGGTGTTTTCTAGCAACATTTTGAGCCATATTTCATGGATGACTCCCTTTAGTGGGAAAAACATTTTCTCGGGACATAGAATAGTAGGTTGACCGGCTATTTTAGTTTTGCTTTATTTATTTATGTATTTTAACATATTTTGTGCAAGGCCTCACTACACAGTTCAGAGTCGCAGTCATCCTCCTACTTTCAACCTCCCCAAGGCTGGGATTACAAGCCTGCACCACCATGCCAGGACTCGATCACCAGCTCACTGAGGTGCAGGGAGGGGCTCACGCTGCATCTGGTGCCCAGGGTTGAGCCCTGGTCCCTGTGCTTACCAAAGCAGACGCTTAGTCCCCTGAGCTATCTCACCGGCCCATGGTTTTGGTTTCAGTTTTTTTTAGTATTTTAGAATTCACAATTGTCTTTAAGCCTCTTGGCTCCTGAGAAAGTCAGTTCGTTTTCTTATGAGTGACCACTTACCTACTTTTAAACATTTTGTTCTTAGTATTTTGTAGTGTGGCTGTGTTTTGTGTTGTGTCTCTTCACATCTGATTAATATTCAGTGATCTTGATTTGCATACTCCTTTCTTAAAACTCAAGCTTAGAAAAATGTTAGTGAACATTTCCTTAGATTTTCTTTCTGTGGCATCTCCTGTCTTTCTCAGATGCCTACAACACCTACAATACAGCTTAATAGAGCCTGAAAACCACTGTGGCCCTCTCGCTTTCCACCTTTTCTTTGTTTACTTAAATTTTCATAACTAACACTGTAACGATCCTTTCTTGTATTGTTGCATATATTTCTAGTAGTCCCTCCACTATATCACAATTTTAAATATTGGGTTTGTTTTAGTTCTTAGATTTATTATTTATTTATTTGTTTGTTTGTTTGTTTATTTATTTATTTATTTATGTATTTATTTATTTGATTTTTGGTCTTTTTGAGACAGGGTCTCACTATGCAGTTCAGGCTGGCCTTGAGCTCACTTTTGTAGCCCAGGCTGGTCTCAAACTTGCACCAATCCTCCTGCCTCAGCCTCCTGAGTGCTGGGATTACAGGCATGAGCCACCACGCCCAGCTAGTTCTTAGATTTTTAAAAACTTTATTTTATTTTATTTTTTAAATTAATTTATTTATTTTTATTTGTGGTACCAGGGATTGAACTCAGGACCTTGCACTTGTCAGGCAAGCACTTATTGTATGGATCTATCTCCCCGGCCCTGAGATATTCATTCTTTTTCCTCATCATAATCTTTGTCCATCACATTTCTAACATTAAATAACATTATCAGGAGTTGTTGCTACAATAATTAATTCATTCCATTAAATTTCCAAAGCCCCGGAAGTCACGTGACTGGCCGATAACCTTGAACTTGTGAAGGTCAGATTTCCCACTTTGATAGCTGGGAGCCGCTTCAGCTTCCCTCCCCTCCAGAAGCCTCCCCGTTCTCGGGTGCTGCCTTTTCTTCGCAGATGTGGCGAGTCTGATGTCCATGGGGCCCCTTTAGTTCTACGGATCTTCCCTAGCCTCTGTTGCTGAGAGTCCTGCTCAGCCCTCGAGCGCCTGGCTAGTGCGTCCTCCCTGGGCCCTGTGCAAGCCCATCCGCACATGCGCAGTTCGCGGGTGAGCCGAGACTCCCGGATGTGTACGGCTCCGGTCGGCAGATTTCTGTAGCTTTATTTCTAGTCTTTGTTTTCCAACACCCTGCCCCGCATGAACCCATCCGCTGACGCTGAGGCCAGTGAAGCTGTGGCTTTCTGCTTCGTTCCCGTGCATAAACACTACACATCCCATTTTGCTGCTGCTGTTGCTGGGGCTGTTGTTGTTGTTGTTATTATCTACTTGTACTTATATATATATATTTTTCCAGATTTTCCTACTGAACATAATCTCTGAGTGAACACGCTATTTCTAGCACCACTGGGTTTTAGCCCAGGACGCTCGCCCTACTGCCTTCTTAGCAGAATAAATTACAAATTAATACCTTATATTCTACCACGGGACAACGGCTTTATTTTCACTAAGATTATAACTTCCTTAACCTGCATAAAATCTATACAAAACAAAATAAATGAAATATATGTGCCCCGTTCTACAGGTAAAGTACAAAGCATGTAAAATAAAAATGCTCAAGCTTTAGATTCAAGGGAATCTTTTTAAACCAAGTATGGAAATGTACATTCCTTTAAGGTGATCTGTTGTTAGGATATGCAGAAGCGTTGAGTAGAACGAGTCAGCATGGGATTAGTCCGCTCTGCTAAGCTCGGGACCCACCCTCGCCGCGGAGGACAGCATGCCTGCCCTGCGCATTTCTCTCAGCGTGGAGAGGTGATGAGCGTTCCCTTTGAGAGAGCAGAACAGCCACCTCAGCTAACCTACTTCCTCTGCACACAACAGCCACCTAATCCGTCATCCTGCCATCACTCGCGGCCTTTCTGTGAAGCATCCTCGCGCTGCTCGAGTCCAGACTCCCACCTCTCATCAGCAGCAAAACAACCACCTACGGCCTTCGCACACTCCCCAGGCTGTACTGTAGCCTTCCTGTAGCCCTGGGGGTGTAGGATACATAGACGTGTTCCACCAGATACACTGCTCAAGCTCTTTCAAGATGTAGGAATAGTCTAATTTTTCCTGCTTCTACATTTTTCTACCTGGAAAAAAAAAATGTTTCCTATTATCCATTTATGTGAAGTATTTATTAATGGACATTATCATAGACAAGGTAGACAAAACAAAAATTGATATCTGGTCTACTGTTGGGTTGTATTTCTTCCAGGGACAGAAATATTGATGCAAATGGCATTTTAAAAGACCGCTTTGCTGTGTGACATTTACAAAGTTGCTTTGGATTACTGCAGTCATTGGAATTCACTCACCTTCAGAGAATATTTCAGCGTGGTCGCAACACTATGCTTTTCTTCTCATGAAAAACAGTCCATACTCACGTGTTTTGTTTGTTTGTTTGCTTGTTTGTTTGTTTTGGTCTTTAAGCTGTGCTTCTCAGTGGAGAGCCTCATATTTATAGTCAGACTACCTCATTTAATTGACATCTATTGGAAATCACAGGTCTGCAGGTAGACCATGTTAGGACACAGCCCAGAGTCCAAATTTTTATCCCAAACCTGTCACTGTCTGGGAAAGATGACGGACAGCAAAGCCAGTGATAAGAAAGGCCGTAGCTGCCCAGGGCCGTCAGATACAAAAGCCAGATGAGTAAATCATTCTGTAGATTTCCCTGAAGGCAAAGCAGGAAAAAATAAAGGTTTTGAATGTATAGTGGAAAAAAAGAAAACGCCAGAAGCAAAAGCATTCTCCAGAGCGGAAGCCACACACTTCCTGTGCATTTGGTCCTGCCCAACCCTCTCAGCCTCTACATTTCCTCCTAAGAATAAAGAGCTGAGAGAGAAAATAACAGTCGTACGCTTTGTTCAGCTTTCTGAGATTCTTGTCTTCATCAGGTGCATTGAAATATCGACTTGATCAACTCTGACAGATTATAATAGGGCTCAGTATGTGCTACAGCTTCCCGTGAGGAAGGCTGCCTCCAGGTCTGGACCAGCGCTCCTGAAAGACACATTCATTTTCCTGATCCTTCATCCTTGCTGTCAGAATCCACACACATCAAGCAGTAAGGACACTGAGGTAAATGCCGAGCTGCTGAGCCTGCTAAGTTAATTGTTGCTTATCAGCAGGTTTACCTGACCACTTCAGAAACTATTTGCTTTTCAAAATCAAACTCTTACTGCAGCACCTACCTTGAAGGGTTGTGTCTTGGGAATTCCACCTGTGGGGTCCCTGTAGAACACGCTGTGGTGCCATTCTTGTGTGAGCTAAAGGACTGAAGGGAGACAGCTGTGTGTGTAGCTTCAGGTTTCACCTTCTGGAAAGTCACACGAGGAGTCCTTTCCCCTTGATTAGCCTCCACTTGAGCAAAGTTAGGCAGCCGCCTGCCCTGGAGACAGATTCTGTCAGCACTCTGTAGTGTCGTCAAATGAGAGCAGGCAGCTTCAGCAAGGAGAACCAGAAATCAGAAAGCACATTAATGGAACAAGAGGGAAACCCTAACAAACTACACGTGGCCTCTTGAAGACATACATGAAAGCATCAGTCTTGCATCTCCCAGGAGCTCGGTCTTACAATGGGGCGTTGGTAGCATAAGCGTGTGGTCTGGCCCAGCATTTCCACTGGGCTTGCTTTCTGAGGACCCAGACAGTCTCTCCCAGAGGAACTTTCTATTTCTTGTCCTTGGGCTCCATTCAGAGCCTCAGATGCATTTCGGCCTTTCTGAGAACAGAGATGGTAAAATGCCATTAGTCTCTTGGCAAAATTGTTACTGTGAGTCTGTGAGCAACGTGCTGACAACCACCTCGAAGGCTCATTCCCTGGTCCCTGCAGGATGTGACCTCCTGGAGAGAGACAGTAAGCTTAGCTTGAAGTTCCATTTCAGAAAAATAACATCCTGCATCTGCCTTTGCATGTCACCTATTTCAATATTTCTTTGCATAATTTCCACATTTTGATCTCCATTCTTTTCTTCATTTTATCACCCTGCCCCCTGTTTTCACTGTCGCAGGTTGGACCTCTTTCATCAACTCGCTGATCACTGTTTGACTTCTATAAGCTGACACTTCTGAGTTTGTTATCACTGCCTGGCTTAGTTCCTTTTTACTCATTCCTGGGACAAACATCAACACTCAAAATGAAGGAAGGAAAGATTTATTTAGCTCAGAGTTTGTGGAGGTTTTAGTTCATACTCTGCTGGCAACAATGAAGAGCAGAGGAGCAACGGCTGTGGCATCCATCAAGCCTCTTAGCTCCTCCAAAGTGGCATGGCTGTGAAGATCAAGCGCCTCGCAAAACGAGGACTTCTGCAAGGAAACAGGACAGGGCTGGGCCAGGAAGGAAGTAGCCAGGGCAGGGCTGACCTGGGCTCATCACACAAAGTCTTCCTCAACTTTTTTTATACACTTTTTGTGCTGAGTCATTCTGGGGTGGCCAGCTGGCTCTAGGGTGGAACTAATCATATCCCAGGGCAGGCCCTCTGCATTCTGCAGGGTGGGACCCCCACAGTGCAGAGCATGCAGAGCCCATCCAGCCAAGCTTCCTCAAGTTGACACAATGTATCGGCTACCATACTGCCTAAGAACCATTACACTGCAAAGAGTTAAACCTAAACGACCACTGCAACCACCCCAAGAACAAAAGGAAATCTGGAAAAGGCTGTTCTGGCCACTTGCTAACCAACCTGGCAATGCCCCAAGATTATATTTATAACTTTTCAGACTCTACTGGATACCCCTAAAAATACTCACCGCATAAATATTTTGACTGTTCCAAAAGAACTTGCTCTTAATTTCTATAAGGGCGATGGCTAACCTTGTAGAGACAAATGTCCTGACTGCAACCAAAAATGTCACTTACTTATCACAAAATGCAACATTATAATTAAATCCAAATACTGAGATTTTAGTTTGAAAAAAAAAAAAACTAAAACATTAACATAGTTTGTTTTAAAAGAAAAGCAAATGACATACTTTTATAGACTCTATATCACTGTTCTTTGACAACTAACAAACATATTCCTTGTTTCTTTCCCATAGGTACTTTAAAGTCCCCGTATGTTATTTTAAAAGGCATGGTTCTCTTAATTTCTCTTGTAGTGCATTATTATTTGTGTATAGAAACGCTATTGACTTTTTAAGTTTTATTAATTTAATGAGAAAGAAAAACAATGAGACCACTTCAGACAGATGAGTAGGACAGTTACAATAATTAATACCTTGCATATTGTTGTCTTCATAGTAGTTGTTCCAAGTACAAGAAACAAACATGATATCTTTTCTAAACACTATTAGTACAAATCTTTCTTTTTACTAAACTAAGACAAAGTAGCTGTATGTATAGTCCAATAGTCTGTAATAGTAATGAGTTATCAGCAGAACTTGTAAGATTAGAAGCTATTGACTTGAACATTTTACAGCTCAGAGTATTAATATAGCTTTATTTTTAATACCTCATGGTTAGACTTTTCTACTGGATTGTTAAGACCAAGATAAAGCAAGACCTATATAGCAAAAACTGTAACTTTTGTATCTGACAAGCTCAGTCAAATCCCCTCAGGATTTACCCTGAAACCATGTACAGCATGTTGTAGAACCTTTCTCAGTATCAGCCATCTGGATGAGTCGTGGCTATTGCTCGACCATGTTCCTTTCTGTGAAAGACTGAGAGAATATCTTCTCTCTAGGTGGCTCTCCTTAGGCACACTATATTATTGATCCCTTTCCTCTATGGCTCCATAGATCTCCTTGAACAGAAAATTGTGGATACCACTGAGTTATGAGATGTTACATTACAGGTTCTCTTATGTCTTCACTGAACAAGGGCCAAACTATTGGCTATCATTTTAGCCCTTCTTTTTTCTCTAATATTTGGGTCCGCAAACTTAAGTTGTTAACCACCCAGAAGAGAATCTTAGTGATATTATTACCCTATAACACAGGAATTTGAGCTTAACGATTCTCACCCTAGCTATATATGCTGATATATGTGAATAAGCAACTACACTGAGGGTAGCAATGTGTAATACTAAACCCATGCTTAGAACACCTGTCATTCTGGTCTTCAAAATGCACACTGCTTCTAATGTTATGTCAACTACTGCTCTATTCTCCATCAAGTAAGTGTTTTTTTAAAGTTAACAAAAGAGAATAAGAGACAAGAAAAAAATGTTATAGGATTTTCCTGCTACAAATTTGTAAAGGGCTAGAAAGCCGGACGTGGTGGCTCACGCCTGTAATCCCAGCACTCGGGAGGCTGAGGCAGGAGGATTGGTGCGAGTTCGAGACCAGCCTGGGCTACAAAAGTGAGCTCAGGACCAGCCTCAACTGCATAGCGAGACCCTGTCTCAAAAAGACAAAAAAAAAAAAATTAAATAAATAAATAATAAAAATAAAAATGTAAAGGGCTAGATTTCTCAATTTCTATGTAAAAATGTACAGCTGTGTTTTTTTCACATTCTATAGGAATTTATTAAAATATCAATAGCTGATATAAATGCTATTGATATTCGACTATTGACTTTGTATCCTGTTATGCTACTGAATTTAGTTATTAAATCTGTAAGTTTCTTAGCAGAGTTTTTGAGGTCTTTTATGTACACTACCATGTTATCTGTGAATAGTGATAATTTCACTTCTTCCTTTCCAATCATTATTGTTCTCATTTCTTTGTCTTATGTAATTGCCCTAGCTAATGTTTCCAGAAATATATTGAACAGCATTGGTGACAGTGGGCATCCTCGTCTTCTTCCTGATTTTAAAGGGAAGGCTTTCAAATTTTGTCCATTAAGTATTATGCTGACTGTTGATTTGTCACAGATCACTTTTATCAGGTTAATGTATGTCAGTTACTTTTTACTTGTTGCTGGGACAAATACCTAACACTCAAAATGAAGGAAGGAAAGGTTTATTGGCTCCCAGTTACTAGAGGTTTCAGTCCATATTCGGCTGGCCCAAGGCTGAGTGGAACAGAGCAGAGAGCATCCAGTTCATGGCGGTGGAACAGCAACAAACACGACAGATGCAACTGAACAACCAGGGGAGCAGAGAGCAACAGCACCAGTCTGTCTCTCTGTCTCTCTTTCAAAATTACATCAGGCTCTCTGCCTTAGCCTATCTGCCTCAAGCCACGCCTATATTCTCAGCAGTACTCAGACCATAATCCCAACAGTAGTAAAACACATAATCCCAGTGGATCATCATTCAAGTCTGAAACTCTAGAAGTCCCTGCCCATGATTGCATGAGGCTTTGGCGGAACAACTAGACATAAACCATAACATAATATAAGGTCCTTCTATTCTGATGTGCTATAGTGTTTTCATCATGAATGAGTGTTGGATTTTGTCAAAATCTTCTCTTGCATTTATTAAGATAATCATACGGTTTTTGTCTTTGGCTCCGTTTATGTGGGACATCACATTTATGGTTTTGTACATATTAAACCATCACTGCATTCTTGTCATGAATCCCACTTGCTTGTGATATATAATTTGGTGATTTGCTTCATTCTGTTTGTTAGTATTTTTTGAGGATTTTTGCATCTACATTCATTAAAGGAGATTGGTTTATAGTTCTCTTTTTTGGTTGGGTCCTTCTTTGGTTTTGCTATCAAAGTAATCCTTCCTCCCTGAATATGTTTGGGACAGTTGCTTCACTTTCAGGTTCACTGAAGAGTTTGAAAAGAGTTGGGATTAGGACCTCCCTAGAGTTCTCGTAGGATTCATCTCCGAGTCCATCAAGACCGAAGCTTTTCTTTATTGAAAGGTTTTTCACTCCATTTTCAATTCCACTGACTGATATCGGATTATTCAGATTTTTATATTCAGCTTTGGTAGTCCATACATATCTAGGAATCTGTCCATTCCTTCCATATTTTTCACTCTGTGTGTGGAAAGATTTTGGAAGTAAGTGTTGACAATCTGATTAAGGTTTGCGATTTCACACTTTTCATTCCTCATTACATGAACTTGATTTTTGCTTTCCCTTTTTAAATGAGATTGGCTAGGAATTTATCAATTTTATTTATTCTTTCCAAAAAATGAACTTTTTGACTCATTAATTCTTCGTATCGGTTCCTTCATCTCTATTGCACTTATTTCTGCTCCAATCTTCATAATTTCCTGCCTTCTTTGGAATTTGGACTTGACTTTCTCTACTTTTTCTAGAAGTTTGAGACGCAGCATGAGATTATTTATTTGGGCTTGCTCTGTTTTCTTCATGTGAGAAATTATACCTACAAATTTCACTCAAGACAGTTTTCAGTGCACCCACAGGTTCCAGTAAGCTACTTTTGGTTGATTGTAAATATTGTTTAATTTATTCTTCAATTTTATCCAGAATCTACTTATTGTTCAGGAGGATGTTATTTAATTTTCATGCATATGGACTTTTTCTGCTTTCTCATGCCAATAATTTACAGTTTCATTACACTATGGACAGATAATATATATGGGATAATTTCAATTCCTTTGCATTTACTTAAACATGTTCTATGTGCTAGCACATTATGTGTTTTTGAGAACATTCCATGTGTAGCTGAAAAAAAATGTGTATTCTGACACTGTTAGGTGGAATCACCTATAAAGGTCTAATAAATCCATTTCTTTGCAAGTTTGGCTCAGTTTTGTTATTTCTTTCCTCATTTTTTGTATGGTTAATCTATCTCTTTGCATTGATGTAGTGTTTAAGTCCCCCAATGCAATTACATTATTGTTCATTAGATTCTTCATGTGTGTTAAATTTCATCTATATAGTTGGATACTCATATATTGGGTGCATATATATTTATAACTGTTATCCCTTCTCCTGCAGTTTTCCCTTGTACGTAGTGATCTTATTCATATCTTTTAATAGCACTTGGATTAAATTTCACATTGTCAACAACCAAAATAGATACCCATGCTTTTTTCTGGTCTCATGTCATATGGAGTATTGTTGTCTCTTCTTTGACATTCAATTTATCAATTCCTTTTTTAGTTAAGTGTATTTCTTTTATGCAGCATACTATTTGATTTTGTTTTTTATCCACTCTGCTAGTGTGCTTCTTTTGATTGGTAAATTGAGACCATTCTCATTGATAGTTATAACTGATATGCTTTGGCTTATCTTTGTCATGCTGTTTTCCTGCGTAGGATCCCTGATCTTCCCACCTTGCTCGGCTTCTTGCTTCATCTTCGTAGTTCTCTTCTATTGCTGTTGAATTTGTGTCCATCTTTGTCTCTTTCTAAAATATCTGTCAGTGCTTTCTGCAGGTTTCCTTAGTTTCTGGGATCTTGATTATTATGTGTTGGGGTAACAGTTTGTTTTGATTATGGCCAGCTGGAAACCATGACTTTCACAGTAATAACCCAAAAAGTAAGATACTTAAAAACCAATCTCACAAAGGTAGTAAAAGATTTATGCAGTAAAAATTATAGTAATTTGAAAAAAGAGATCAAAGAGAATTTCAGAAAACATAAAGATATTCCTTACTCCTGGATAGGAAGAACAAACATTACAAGACTGGTCATACTCTCAAAATTGTTATATGGATTCAATGCAGCTCCCATTAAAATGCCAGGAGTATACCTCACAAATCTATCGAAAGCCATCCTAAAATTCATCTGGACCCAGAAAAGACCTAAAATAGCAAAAGCAATTCTGGATAACAAAGGAAAAGTAGGAAACATCACAATCCCTGACTTGAAATTATACTACAAAGTCACTGTGATAGAATCAGCATGGTACCAGAAAATAGCAGATCTCGGGATCAAGAGAACAGATTAGAAGATGCAGCCACAACTACAAACACATTCAGCCTCCTTACCTTAGACAAAGAGGCCAAACATCCTCACTGGAAAAAAAGATAGCTTCTTTAATAAATGGTGCTTGAAATATTGATTTTCCACATGCCAAAGGCTTAAAATAGATATATCCTTATCAGCACACACAAAATTACAATCAAATGGATCAAAGATTTAAATATTAAAAGTGAAACCCTAAATCTTCTGGAAGAGAAAGTAGGTGGGAACCTTATGGACATAGGGGAGCAGGCACAGCAGCCAGGAATTGGATCTCTGGGCCTTTCGTGTCTGCCTCACTCCCTACAGTGCACTGAGATGACAACTGATACTGGGTGTGGTGGCACGTGCTTGTGATACCAGCTTTTGGGTGGCTATAAACAAGTAGATCACTATGAATCCAATCTACTAGTAAGACCTTGAACACCCTATAGACCCTTCTATAAATACAATAAATAAATAAATAAATAAATAAATAGGACATAGGGATAGGTAAAGAGTTCATGAAGAAAAATCAAATTATATGACAAGCTCAAAGAATCAGCAGTGGGGATCTTAGCTATTTGAAAAGTTTTTTTTTTTTTTTTCATGTCAAAAGAAATAAAAATCATAGTAAAAAGTAAATCTATGGAGTAGGAAACAATTATATCAGACTGTCCTTCAGACAAAGACTTCTATCAAGAACATATAAAGAATTTAAAGGGGTCAGGGAACTAGCTCCAGGGACTAAGCACTTGCCTGGCAAGCACAAGGGCCTGAGTTCAATCCCTAGTACCATTTTTAAAAAAAGTAATTACAAATAATCAAACCTCTAAAATTAAAAGATTCAGTCCAAAAAATGGGTATCTGAAATAAATATACATTTGACAAATGAGATGTAAATGTCAAATATATGAAAAACAATGTTGAATACTGATCATTCATGAGATGCAAGTTAAAACAACACTGAGATACCATCTTACACTAGAAATGGTTATTATCAAGAAGTCAACCAATAATAAAAAGCTGTGGGGGAAAAGGAACTCTTCTCTACTATTGATGGGGAGGCAAGCTGGTAAAATCATTATGGAAATCAGCACGAAGATTCTTGAAAAAACTAGGACTAGAGGTTCCATTCAACCCAACTATTCCCCTCCTGAGTATTAAAACAAAAAACTGAAATCATCCTACCACAGTGATATATGTGCATCCATATTTATAGCAGATCAATTTGGCACAGCTAAATCTTGGAAACATCTCAAATGCCCATCAACTGAGGAATAGATAAATAAAAATATGTATTTTTACACACTGGAGCATTATTCAGCTATAAAAAGCATAAATTTGAGTCTTTTGTAGGTAAATGGCCTCAGCTAAAGACTATCTTGATAAGAGAAATAAATCAGATCCACATGTGCAAACATCCAAACATCAAATTATCTCACTCGTATGAGAACATGAAAGAATAATTAAAATTTAAAAGGCACACCAGATGGGCCAGAAAGATGGTTCAGTGGTCTAAAGTGCCTGCCTAGGAAAGCTGAGGCAACCACAGGGACCACGGTTCAATACCTGGCACTACATGCTGGGCCAGCCCCACCCCCCAGAGCAGGCTGAGCTGACCATAATACAAAAAAAAAAAAAAAAAAAAAACGAGGTATAACAGATGCTTGTTTAAAGGCAAAGAAATTTCACAATGGGAGGGAGAAGCTTGGGTGCAGAACAGAACAAATAAAAGAAGAGGAAAAAGATATATTTAGGTAGATATGCAGAATAGCTTGAATAATTATATTGTTGATTTCTGCTGGTCTTTTGAAAGGAGCAGTTAATTCTTTTTTTTCTCTCTGATTTTTTTCCTCTTTTTTGATTTTTATCACTTCTTTGTATTGTTTTTTTTTTCTTTTTTTTGTCTTTAAATAAATCTTACACAATTACATCTGATAACCTGAACAACTAATTTGAAGATAGTCTTGGTAACACAATGTTGTGGCTTATATCTAGTTGTGCCCCAAAGCCTCATGTAAATCATAGGGCTGTCAAGTGAACAGCTCCAGGGACAGGGATTGAGGGGGCATGGCCAAGAGAGCACGCACTGTCAGAGGCCCCACCCACCAGGAAGCAGTTTTCCCACAGGTATGGAGCAAATCATCCTGGACACTGTGGTGTAGTCTTGAGGCCTGGCAATATAATTCAGGCTGCTTTAAATTATTAAACCTCCAGGAACTGTGATCTAAATAAACTTTTCCTCCCCTAAGTTTGCATGTCAGGTATTTGTCCCAATAACAAGAGAAAAGTAACTAAGACAGAATTTGGTACCAGAAGAGTGGGGTCATTGATGTGACTATACCTGACCATGTGGATTACAAGCTTTTAGGAATGGCTTATGGGAAGAAATAGGAAAGGTTTGGAGATTTTGCCTATGAGCAAAGCGCTGTAACAGTTTTGGCACTTCTGCAGGGAGGTTCTTGTCAGAGCTCAGACCAGAGGACTGAAAGAAAGCCAACCTATAAAGACCAGACTGGGAAGGTTTCTGCTGGAAAGAAGGACTGCACTGGCTGTTGGGCTCCAGATCATTTGTGTTTTGGCTTGGCTCAAACTTGGGGAGAATTTTATTGGTGTCCAGAGACTTTGCCTGAGACTGAGATTAAACATGGAGGACTAGTTAATCTTTCAAAGGAAATTTCAAAGCAGTCGAATACTGGGGTAGTGGTATGGTTATTGCTGGGGGCTCTAAGTCAATTATATGTTGAGAATGAATAGCAAAGAGCCCAGCAGAATGATTTAAAATATTGTGAGTTTGGTCAGAAAGAAAGGTCCAGGAAGGCAGTGACTGCAAAGATGGATCTCTATTGCCCAGGAGGAACAAGAGAATAGAAAAGATATCCTGAAGGCATCACAGGAAGTGGCAGGTTATTGGCCTTTGCAGCCTCAGAAGCACAAGGGTGAGGGACTTTGTTTTGAGGAGAAAGCCACAGAGCCCCATGCTCCATAATAGAGGCAGTGGCAACACCAGGTTCTATAATGGCACCAGTATAGTGAATTCATTCCTCTAAATCAGGATCAAAATGCTCAGAAATCCAGGCACTTGACCCCTACAGCTATGACAAAATGAAGCCTGGCTACTGCTGTAGCTGGCAGTAGACCTTGGCATCATCCATGTGGCATTAGTTTTAGGCACATTGAGAATGCAGGAGTTCTAAGGTTAAGAAGGCTTCCACCTCAATAAGGCCTGGGAGGCCAGGCAGTGTGCCCCTGCAAGGGCAGAGTGTGAAGCTATGTGTAAGAAGCCTACTATGTGGGAACTCCAGAATTTTGGAAAAGCCAGGAATGTGGATCACCTAAAGAAAACTGCAAAGAGGGAGCACAGCCAACCTAAGAGAGAAGCCATGGGAACTACCACCAAGAGTGCCATAGGGGTGGAGCCACATGGAGCTCATGATTTGCCACAGGTTGGTTTGAATGTTTCACATGGAAATGTAGGACTTAATGTTTATCCTGATGAATTTTGGACTTGTTTTGACCCCAGTGGCTTATATCCTCCTGTGTATACCTTTTGGAATGGCAATGTTTACCTTCTGCCTTTGAATGTTGAATGTACTTAACTTTTCCTTTGTATAGGGGCTCACAGTTGAGAGTTTGCCTTGCATGTTGGAGAAAACTTGGGACTTTGACTTTTCATCAATGCTGAAATGGTTGGGACTTTGGCAACTCTTAGTGATGGACTAAAACGCCTTCTATAGAAAGGGATGTACATGAGACTTTGGGGGTACAGGAGTGGAACATTGTGGTTTGTATCTAGTTGTCCCCCCAAAGCCTCATGTAAATCATGGGGCTGTCAAGCCCATAGATCCAGGGCTGGGGGTTGAGGGGGTATAGCCAAGAGAGACACAAAACATTAAACTGACAGCGCACACTATCAGACACCACCTCCAGGCCTGTTTTCTCAGAGGTATGAAGCAAATCATCTTGGACATGGTGGCATAGTCTCAAGGTCTGGCTATGTCATTCAGGCTGCTTTAAATTATGAAATCTTCAGGAACTGTGGGCTAAATAAACCTTTCCTCCCCTAAGCTTGCATGTCACGTATTTGTCCCAGCAACAAGAGAAAAGTAACTAAAACACACATCAACCGTCGTTGAATTCCTATTACTTTGTTCAGTGAAATTTTATATCATTTCTAATGCTGTTGTTTAATCACTGTTTTGTATTCACTAAAAAAGGCACTATAACTTCAAACTAGTTTAAAAAGTGCCAAGATATACTTTCTCTTATTCAAATTATCTTTAAAATGCAATGCGACATCCTTAACAGAAAATTAGTCAAATTGTAATTGCATGAAGTTTACTAAAATATCTCCATGGTCAAGCAATCCCATTCCAAGTAATATATCCAAAGAAACACTTTCATAACTCAAAAGCAGTAGCTGCTATTAGCGGGTATATGTGGCGCACGATTCACCCCCAGTAGAAGAAGCCCACTCTGCTGTGGAGAAACATGCATAAACAATTCAGAGGAGGACCATAAAAGTATGATGAGTTGGAACCTTGGAAGAGAGCTGCAGTGGTAATTAAGTGGGGGGGGGAACCCCAGCTCTCCTCCATGCCTGGATTCCCTCGAGGGGCATTAAATTCCTCTGCGAGCACCTGAGCCAGTTTTTATTTGCTGGTTTCTAAACTCAGCTAAATCTACAGTGCGATATCATCCTCTGTACTCAAACTGCCAAATTGGAAAAGTAGGCAAACTTTAGCTTTTACTTAAAATCACATGTGAAATCGCTTTGGTGTTTGGAATCCGAAGGTCCCCTCCTGCAACTTCCACTGCAGACTTTCTGGTTGGACACGTGAACAGAGCTGGCAAGGAGTGGGAAGGCAGGGCTTCCGGTCTACAGCTAGGAGCTTGGGTCTTGCCCTTACCACGTTGCGGTCCTGAGCCATCGCTTAATTTAAGTCCCACTTCCTCGTTTAAAATGATGAACAATGATAGAATCTCTCTTTTATTTGGAAGACTCATGGGGTGATAGCTGTGAAGACAGGACCACACCCCTACGATGCAGGCCCCCCGCCCCCCCCCGCACAACGCCGCACGTGGCACATCACTCCCTTGTGTGGCTGCCTGCCTCCCTGTGACAGCCAAGAGATGAAGAGCTGGTCAAACAATCAGTTGGGGCTAACTGAACATGCCCGCAACCCAGTACCCTGGAAGGCCGAGGAAGGATGTAAATTAGGTTTCTACTGAGGTTGCTTAGGGAGACTCAGTTTTAAAAATCAGAACAAAATTTGGGTTTGAAGTCTGACTATTATAAAATTATAAGTAAAACATGCAAGTATAGTTGCAATTTTCCTGATTTTTATCATCTCAGGGGATAATAATTATGTTACTAGCATTGAATAAAATGCCTTCATTCTAACGTGTGTCCCACTGTGGTTTCCACGGCCACGGGCTGCAAGCGACAGAGAAATCAGGCCTTTGAAGACTTACATTCTGGAGGTGGGCACTCACATGAAAAGGACGAAGGGCCAGCAGAGGGCAGCGATCCACCCAGTCCTCACTCCACATCTCAGCCCAGCAGTGACCCTGGTGTGCGTGGGCAGAGTTGACTGTCCTTGTGGTGTCACCAAGATTGTTTTATGCTTTTCGAAGTTGTTTGGGGAATCCCAAACTTGAAATTTGCCTCACCAACTTGCTCCTCACTCCCTTCGTCCTTCCCGCGGGCACCCTCTCTCCTGTTCATCCTCCTGGTTGCAGCCCACAGAGAGGCTTTGCTCCTTAGAATGTCACATGAAATACCCTTGTGTCCAGCATGACTCACACTCAGATGTCAGTGCAAACGGACCACCTGCTGTGTGGTCACTACTTACGTATAGTTCATCGCATTCCCAAAATGCAATTCATACACCCGAACTTGCTTCACCAATTTTTTCTGTCTAGCTAGTACATTTTTATTCTACTGGCTCTTTAGAGCACCAAGAGCACTATTCTTGTTGTCATTCCCTCATGTAATGAATGAAATTTACACAGTTTATTTAATGAATTATTTTTATAATTATCATTTTGTCATTTAGCATTGCTTATGAGACCTAATATCTCACCAAAGAAATGGCTGAAAGAGAGTCAGTAAGGTGGTACCATAGGTGCCTTCTTGACTTACTGCTATATATTCGTATTATTCCAGAGATACTAGATATTCCAAATTTTCTCAAAGATGAGGACAAGATAGAATCTTAGAGACCCAAAAAATGACTAACTCACTATCCCCAAATCCAAAATGGTCTGCTATAATTCCCGTGGACAAATGCAAGATGAATGGAAAGAGGTATCCTCTTGCCCTTTAACAGATGCTAGGCAAACAGCTCATCTCACAGAAAACATCTGAAGGAACTGGTGGTTTCCAGGCTTTTTTACTACTGAACAGTGATGTTCCGCCCTTTTGTTATTTCCAGTATCTCTGAGGTGAGCTAACCCCAGAGTTCTAGTCTTGTTCCCAAGTGGCACCCAACCATCGACTCCCAGGAGAATTCACCTGCTGTCATTGGCACTGTGGCCACCCCAGTGTTCATTTATTTTTTCTCATTTTTATTACATTTGATAAGAAATAACAATGTGACAGTTTCAAAACACATCAGTAGTACATTTCCAGTATTTAATATAATGCATATTGTTGTCTTCCTGTAATTATACAGAGAACAGGGTATAGATGTGATTATTTTTCTAATCATTATTGGTACAAAACAATTTCTTCTCACTGAACTAAGAGAAATTAGTTATATACATAATCCAATGTTCCATAGTTGGGTTATTGGCAAAACTGGCAATGATGGAAGCTGTTGATTTAAGCCTTTTGCAGCTCATCATACTAATCTAGCATTACGTTTTATGCCTCTTGGTTAAACTTTTCTGCTGAGTGGTTAAGGGCAAGTTCAAGCAAGACCTATATAACAAAACATGGAGCTTTTGTACCTGCCAAGGTCAGTCAAATCTCCTTAGGATTTACTTTGAAACCATATACAGTGCTTTGTAGAACTTTTGTCAGTGTCAGCCATTCAGATGAGTCACGGCTATTGCTTGCCCAGTTTGCTCTCTGTGAAAGCACTTAGGTACACTGTGTATCTTCAGTCCCTTTCCGCTGTAGCCCCATAATCTCCTTGAACAGAAAATTTGGGAAACCACTGAGTTACAGGATGTTACAGCGCAGGTTCTCTTATGTCCTGAGTCCTCACTGACCTTGAAGGGCTAGGGCCAAAATATTGGCTGTCCTTGTAGCCCAGTGTGTATTGAGAATATTCTGCCAGTAATTGAGAACCTCCTTGCAGCAGCACACTTTACTATCTCCCTCCTCAGTGCAGCTGCGATTCTCCCAAGGTCTCTCCTCAACACCGAGTCCAGCCCTGAGCACAAGGCTGCAATCTCACCTAGAAAGCCCAGAAGAAAGTGTGGCTGGTCCCTTCTCCCGTCCTAGACCCTGCGCCTCCCTTCAGAAGACACAGAACCGCGCTGCTTGTTGTGCACCTCCCAGTTGCTTCCCAGGTTTGACCATGAGATCAAACCTGCTGTGCCTCCTCAAGATTGGTGAGAGCCACACAGGGTGAGACTCACGACACATACCTAACGCGCACCTCTTGAAACACTGCACCCCTGCTTTCATTCTGAGCATGGGTTGATTTTTAGCTTTTATTTTTAGTGACATGTGTTTGCCGCCTATGGTGATTCCATTCAGCATGGAGAGCTGGTCACATCACAGCACATCTTAATTCTGCTCATGTCCCCTTCTCCTGCTTGCCTCCTCCATCCCTGGCCTTCTGACTTGCAAAAGTTGGTTTGCATTCTGCGGAGCCTTTCTGCCATGCGTTCCTGATGTCACTCGCCATTTCCTGAAGTACACTGATGGAATACGTTTTGAACTCCCAGGGGCGTTACACATTATCATTCCATATTCTACATTCTCCCGATCTAATGTAGTGCTTCCGAAAATGAAAAGAAATACGAATGTCCCTTTCGCAGCTCCTTTTGCAAAGGCAATACTGAAACGCAAGCTCTTTCTCCAAAGGGTATTCTGCAACAAATGACCTGCTCTCCCCACCTCTTCAGAGAAATTGGGCCCTGGAAGGCCATTTTCATCTCTAGAATAGCACATTCAATTCTGGAAAAACAGGGATCTAAGTTTTTAGCTTTGTGTATTGTGAGCCTACATGGGCAAATTTATTCCTGCAAATGTCTTGCTTTTGCTCAATTAATTCTGCTATAGTTTGGCCATTATCCCTCAGCTCAAAAAAAAAAAATGCTGCTTATATCATTTGCATCTAAATAAATTATGTACTGACTTTTGTGCAGAATTTACAGGACTGTACAGATTGCTTATACTTACAGAACATCTTTTAAGTTCTGCTTTCTGCTTCAAATGATTATGAGTGAGTCATAACGCATGGTGCTGAGTGACCCCAGCGAATGTCCTTTCCAACCATACTGTTGTAAGCTTACTGTTAAAATCAGGTGGTGTTGGGGAAAGATTGCTTCTTATATTTCCCAGTTATGATCAGTGAGCAGTTTGATGGAGGACTCCCCAGCTCTAACAGGGAAGGCATTCCATCCCAGCTGGCATATGCACAGAATGCTTGGCTACCGAAGGAGTTCTTAAAACTATCTGAAATGTCAACTCTCAGAGAACCATGAGTGACATTCGAATTTTATTAGCATCGTCCACCCTGCCTGAAAGTCTTCTGTTCTGTCAACTTTATGATACATCAGACTCATCTGAGAGTAGGGAACTTTTGGGTAAGTTCAGACTAAAGAAATCTACCCGTCTCTGGAAAGGAAGTTACAGGGTGGCTGACTGGTGAAGTCGCCGTTAGTCTTTGATTCAGTCCGTTTCCGAGCTTAAGCAGATAATACAAGTTCATGTGTCCCTATCCTCTTTTTCCTCTTTGAAAACATTCCTAATGCAGTCATGCTTGGTGAAGCCGCACACTGCCTACAAGCTGCACTGAGATACGTTGCTTAGCCTCTGAAGAGCTTTTCTGACCCAGTAGGCTGTGCACATTCACAGTAGCCTGGAGGCAATCTTCCATGAGTTATTGTAGGTTGATAACCATACCTGGATTATTTGTGTCAAAGAAAATTTGCAGCACGGACCATGGTATTCCAGCTAATGGAGCAGTATGAGCTAAGAAACATCTGGCAAACTACCAAGACGAAACAAAAGCCCACATGGTAAAAATATTTCATAAAAGACTCTCATTAATAGCACTAATATAATCACATCAGAGTCCCTTGCTAGAGCAGTATCAAATTATGTAAATGGAATAAGATCTTAAAAAGAAGTAAAAATCATCTACAACTTAAAAGTGTACTTTCTGAGTGCATAATATCCTTCTGTTAATTCATACTATAAAAAGCTTGAGCTCTGAGCAGATGAGTTATAAATTCAGAACAAAAAGAGATTATTTAATTTAAATGAAATATAGAATGAATCTACTTAGAATATTAATAATTACAGATGAAAAAGCATGGCTTCTCATTCCCTATCTTCAGCCTCTGTTTGAGAAGAAAGTTGACTCCTTCCTTATTGTCTCAATGGCAAAAGCTACTGCGGGCTCCCACAGTAGCCAAAGCTGAAAACCAAAATGTTTCCTTGCACTTAAAAAAAGAAAAAACACAGGTATGTGCCTTCCTGGAAGATATGCACCATTTATAAATTATAACTTAAAATATCTTAACACTGATAATACTGCCCCCAAATGTGGTATTTTTTATTAAAATGTCGCTGTGATAGAATTATAGGTCACTTACAATTTTATGAAATAATGTAAAAAATCTTGTGTACCCTTGCGGCAGTTTCCCTAAATGGTAGCGCAACTACAAAATGTCACAGTGTCACTCCTGAGCTACTACTAATGCTGATGCCGACACTGGCCAGTTCTGTCACTGCAAGGATCCTGGCGCGTGGCCTTTGAGGCTTGCATTTATTTCCTTCTCAGTTTATGACAACCAGTCTGCTCTTCAATCCAAAAATATTCTATAGGTGGAATTACACAACATATCCGATTCTGATACGGCCATTTTTCAGTTAGGGCGACTCCCTGGCAAGCTGTATTTCCTTCTCCATCCGGTGCAGTGCCTTCCGCGAGCTGGGCTAGGCTGTTAGGCGTCCATGCGCTGCATTTTGTTCCATTATTCACACATTTAGCTGTATCTAGTTTGGGGCTATTTTGAATAAAGCTGCTGTAACCTTAGTGCACAGGTTCTGTGCACTAATTCTTCATTTCTCAGGGATAACACATGCCCAGAAAGCAAATTCTGAGTCTGGTGGGAAGCCTGAGGGCTTTTTGTTTGTTTGTTTGTTTGTTTGTTTTGTTTTGTTTTGTTTTCTGTTTTTTTTTTTTTTTTTTCTTAAGAAAGCCTTTGCTTGGTAGAGTGTCGATGTATAGACGTTTCTATTTTTACTTCCAAGATTTTTATCATTGGTTCCCCCAAAGTTTAACTATAATGTATATTGGGGTAGGTTTCTTCAGTGTTTCCCTGTTTAGTGCTTATCAGCCCTAAATTTCTCAATTTTGCCATTTACATCCTTTTGAAAAAATTAGGCCCAAGTTAAATTTTCAGTAATTTCTTTGAGCATGTCTTAGGTGTTGTTTTCTTTCTCTTTTTCTTTTGGGACTCAGGTAACACAAGTGTGGTATCGTCTACTAAGGGCTCTTGAGTCCTTCAGGCTTAGGAACTACTTTTGCTCTATTGCCAGGATTGAGTCATTTCTGTTAGAGTTCTAGCTTCAGGTTCACCCGTCCTGTCGCCTGCTCCATCATTCTGCAGTTGAGCTTTCTTCCTTTTGCTATTGCATTGTTTCAGTTCTTTTTAGAAGTTGCTAGCATTACACGGTTGCAGCCCGTGAAGTGCGTACTCCTTGTGTGCCGTTGGCACGTGTGCGTCCCCACCTCCTTCCGGCCTCTCCCCATCTCTTGATTCCCCTGACTACTTGGGGAAGATCTATTTCCCCGCTTGCTACGACCTCTCTTTCATTACTCTTCCTTCTAAGTTTTCACCTTAGATCTTTGTCATATCTCTTATTTCTTTGCTGAGAAACTTTATTGTTTTCACTCACTTCTTGTGTATTTCTATTTCATAAAGTATTTCATGATAGGTAATTTAAAGTATTTGTTACGTAATTCTAAGACCACCACCATCTCTGGGCTAGACTCCACTGATTGTCTTTTTATTCAATTTGAGAAGCTTTCTAATCTCAGTTTGACAGCCTATTAGTTTTCACCGGAGGAACAGATTTTTTTTTTTTAATACTTTTTTTAAGAGAATTTTTTATTTTATTTCATTTTTTCTTGTTTCAGAACCTTTGTTTGTTTATTCACTCATTTTCATGGCCGGCTCAGCCTGCCCCGAGGGCAGGGCTGGCACAGCATGTGGTGCCGGGGATCGAACCATGGTCGCTGAAGCCGCCCAAGGTTTCCCAAGCAGGCGCTGTTAGACTACTGAGCCAGCCCGCCAGACCCAGGAACAGATTTAAAATAAGAAGCTAAGGTAGACAAGATGCAGTATAAAGACATACTAGCTACACTTAAGAGTGGAAAGCAAAAGCATCCCAATGTCGACCATCGGAGTTCAGGAGGAAGAATGCAGACCGTGTAGGCACCAGAGAGTTAGAAGAAACCTACTAACGGTCAGAGGCCCGGAGCTCTCCGCACAGTCGGCAGGAACCCTTGGCATAAACTCAAGGCCTCTGTCAGAGGCTGGAAAGGCTGACCTGGAAGCCAGGGGACTGGGGACGAAATGGAGAGGCCGTGTGGGAAGTCGGAACACTGCTGAAGAAGAAACAAACCTACCTGGTCTCCCTTCGTGCTCCTTCGGTCCTAGGATGGGCCCCGCCCACACCTGCCTTCCCAGCTGGGTTCCGGGCCTAACCACGCGCTTGCTCCAAGGTTTCTTCATCTGTCAGGAAGTTTTTACTCAAGTTAAATTGATATCACAATTAACGACAAGTCAGTCATTTACAACTGAAGTGTGGACGTTCTTGCTATTGTGTCAGGAGGTGCTGTGTTCTAACTACCCTTTCACTTTGAATGACTCTTCCGATACTGATTTGGCAGGCAAGTGTTAGGCGCTGACCCATTTCTACCAAGAGAAGAGAGAAGTCCGGACTCCGCACCCAGCCTCTGTAAAGATAGAAGGTAGAAAAGTCTTTTCTTTAAGGCGGAGAGGAGCGAAGCTCTCTTCCGTTTGGCCCTCACCTGAAATCACACGGCTGGGAAGGGTGAAGTACCTTGCTACACTCACAGGCAGCTTTCCCTGAGTTTCACAGAGGAACACAAATCGCTGAATTACTGGCGAACATTCCCGGAAGTCCCGACTGTCCAGCAGGTCTCCTCTAACACCACGCTGGTGGGAAGCAGCCGGGTGCTGGACTGCCACAGAGTAGGAGCAGAAGTCTAGATTTCTCACCAGTCTTCCACGACCTTGGGGAAGGCGGAGGAACCTGTTACCCAGGTGTTAAGTCCTGTTTTTATTCAGCCCTGTTTGCAAACAATGAAACAAGGTCATGAACCACCAGGAAATTTCCCTCAACATCCAACGAATGGAGGCAATGGGGTGGCCTCCAGGATCTACTGCCTGAGTCTGGCTGAGTGTCCCCGGCGAGGGTGGTGTACAGGTAATCGCCACACCTTTTTGCAGGAAAGTGAGACTTCCGAGCGCCAGAGGGCCCTTCCCTTCCTGTCCTAACGCCAGCGTGGTCAGATCTGCCGCAGCACTGGCAGGGGTGCTCTTTATTATTTCTACGAGATTATGAGGGGGTCCAGATCATCTGCAGTGTCCCTGCGGTCTCTAGACCAGACCAGGCTGGCATGGAGCCACCCATTACCAACAGGAAACTTGCAACATCTTGATGGTTGACAGCAGGGGACCCTGTATTTCTCACCATCCAGGCTTTTAATTTTGCAAATATGCAATTGACAGGACTCGAGGCTATCAATGATTTCAGGGTTCAAGTTGATGATGGGATCTTCTTAGCAGGAATGCATAGTATTTATTCCTCTTGGACACCAGGTCCTTCTAGGAAGGAAGTGCTGGCTCCTTCCGATGCCTCTGTAATCAGGGTACAGTGCTGCAGCTGTTGCTTCTTGGTTTTTCCAGTGGTGTTGACCACAAAAGAGAGAACACTGTCTGCAAGTGTTTCTGAAAACCCTGCTCTTTGGCTGCCAGTCGTGAGCTTCTCAGCCCCAAGATGAGCATATATGAGACCACAGAAACATAATAAGGGTAAAATAAAATATACACACAGAGTTCCCTCCTATGCCTTGCCTTAAGCCTCAGCATTTCTGACAGGGCCACCTTCTTCCCACCCATCTGTCTTTCTATATTTGCTACTGAATACCATACAGGATGTTTAGTTATATTCCATAGAAGAGAAAGGAGTATTCCTCTCACTATTCCAGCTTGCTGGGAAAAAAATCAAAAGGACAGTGCTTTAAACACTAAGTTTGTTATATTTTACATCATTACAGTTGATTTTTTTAATACTTACCAAAAGTCTTCCATTTCTTTTAACCATAAACTTCTACATAAATTGCTCAAATAAACAATCATAATTTTATTTTGGGGCACACAAACCTTTTAATCTGATTTAGTTATGGAGGAAAAATATCCTTTCCTTTTTGTCAGTAATCACATCAAGCTGGTATGTCATTCCCTACCAGATGAACTAATAGTGAACAAATCATATCACGAAGGAGAAAAGATGAAGAAAGATAAAAAAAAAAAAAAAAAAAAAAAAAGGTTTAGACTTGGCTCTGCTTTGAATACCGAGGACAAAGACAACTAGAACGATTTGTTTCTTCACAAGTGGATAACTATGTGCTCACCTCCTAGAAGGCACACGCACCTTCCACTATTGTTCTAGCCTTGTTAAGGAAGCTACAAAGCGAAAGGCGTTTCACTTTAATTTCAGGAGTTCAAACCACAAAGCTGAGAATAAAGACTTCAGCTCAAGCCTGCAGCAACAGCTGAAGTCTTTATTCTCTGCCTTGTGCCCATTACCTCTCCTCAAGAGCACTGAATCCCTCTGACTGGGGCCACACTGAGTCGAATCCCTGTCTCCCATGTCGTTCCAGAAGCAATCAGCAAAGCTGCACAGGACAGAAAGCACCCACATGCATTAGAAAGGACTTCACTGTCTTCTGTAGTTAAATTTTACCAGTTGTTTTTGAAACTTTAAAATTAAACTGGAAATTTCCATACAGTGGAGAAACAGGGTGAGAGCAAAGTTTATGAACCCTGATTAATTTGGGGAAGAAGTAAGTTTCTATTTTATTTAGAGGTGACCAATTTAAAAGCTAAAATTGTCTTAATCAGCAAGCTTTTGTAATGAAATGCACCAAGGCTTACTTTTATATCAAAGGAGCTCCCCTGGTAGTTAAAGAATGCAACTGAATACAATTAAAATATCACTGATAAGTAGAATGCACTTCCTTAGCAAAATTCAGGAGGAGTACACTTAATAATCTAGAATCTAGTGACACTTTAATGAGGAATTTAACTTACTGGCCCTGAATCCCAAAATTTGTCAATATTTGTTGCTTAGAAAAATAATGAAGTAATGAAGAAGAATAAAAAGTCTGTTGCTGGGGAAGAATTGTTATGCAAATAATTCAACTACTGCTTGGAACAAAAAGGAAAGTGCTATGGTTTGTATCTAGTTGTATCCCTAAAGCCTCATGCAGTCATGGGGTGGGGACTTCTAGGGTTTGAGATGAACTCATTATCCGCTAGGGTTATGGCTGATCTACTAGGGTTATAGGTCTTAGTATTGCTGGCATTATGGGTGTGAGTGTTACACCCAACTTGGGGCAGAGAGCCTGAATGCAATATAAGAGAGACAGACAGACAGACAGACAGACAGACAGACAGACAGACTCTCTGTGGCCGTTATTGGGCGGTTGCCATTGTTGCTGTTCCACCACCATGAACTGTTGCGCTCTGCCATGTTCCCCTCTGCCTTGGAGCCAGCTAAATATGAACTGAAACCTCCAGTAACTATGCACTAAATAAACCTTTCCTTCCTTCACCTGCCAGGTGTTTGTCCCAGCAAGGAGAGGAGAGTAACTGAGACAGAAAGATAGACAACTGAGAAGTCAGTAACGTGTAGGCACACACAACAAGGAAGAGTGTGTAAGAATGGTGCCATGGGAAGGATTCATCCAGTCCCTTCTGCCCCTCAATCCACAGACAAGCTAAAATCCAAGAGGCAAAGTTCCCATGGGGCTGATGTGCTTAGTAAACAGCACATTCCCCTGGCTCCTGGTAGATAAAAGATTAACCACTGGTGTCGTCTTCCAGTTACCATGTGATTTTTTATCATCTTTGCTAAGGCCAAATAGGAGGCACAAATTTCTCGGTGGTATCCTATATTCTACAAATAGGTCTCTAAAAACAAAGATCTTGATGATTTCCATCAAGGAAGCAGATTTTATGGTCACTATTTCGTTGCCAATAGCAACATGTCATTCAAAGAGAAGCATACTGATTTGATGATTTTTCCAAAATTTATTTCTCTAAGTGAAACTAATGTATCCTTAGTGGTATTCCTGCTCAGCTCTCCACTGTAAGGGCCTTTGAAAATTATGCTGAGTAGCTCTGTCCACCTACCTCTCCCTGAGCACGGTCACTGCTGCTGCCTCGTCCCTCCTGGGTGACCACTACGTTATTCCACGTTACTTCTCCTCAGAAGTAGCCTGAATGTTCTAAAACATTCTCTCTACCACATTCAAATTAGAGATATTCTAACACATCTTTTAACTGGTTCTCTTTCTTCTCCCAAACAGTCCTGAGCTTATTAAATGCTCTCCGACCTGAAAATGTTCCACTCACAGCTCACAGAAAATGTCTGGTCTGTCTCTCAGCTAAGGGAGACCAACTTGGTTGCCCTTGTCATGGACGCTCCTTTGACCTTGAACTTCAGCTTCCTCACTAGGACTGAAACCTTTCAAAACACCCTATCCTCTTCCCTACACAGAGCATGAGCACAGGGGGAGTGCGCAGCGCACCGAGGCTTGCTGCAAAGGTCATTCTGAGTAATCATCGCCGATACCCTGAGCACGTACCGTGCAGCACTGACTCAAACTGTAGTACCTCTATGTAAGGAAATAGCCTTGCACTTGTCTACTAACTGTGTTCATTTACTTCCTTCTATCATAGCATGGCGTCTGAGTATTCTATAAGTGATTTTCAGGAATGCAGGAGCACCAAGCCCAGTGGAGTAGACCCCAGGATTTGTCTGTGATCATTTGCAGCACTGGTTTCCGTGGGCAAGGACTTTCCTGACCCCAGGGTCATCCTTGTAGGGTGTTTCAGACAGGGTGATGTGGCCACCGAGTCCTGAGCTCAGTAGGGGCACTGCTGCCCCCTCCTGACTTCCTGGTGACGATGCCATGGCATCTGCTGATGCTCATTATGCTCTGCTTGCTGCTACCTCCTCCCTCAGTGTAAGTCTCTCTTCTTTGTGAAGTTCGCAGAACAGAGCTTCCTTAACTTTTCTTTCAAATCACCTTTCTGATGGTCAGGAGGAAGTCAGTTTCCGAATCCAAAGCCCAGACCCAAGGAAAAGTAAAGTAGAAGTTGATGGGCTTAGAAGCAAGTGTCAAATCCGTGGACAGCTGGCCGTGGTTCTTTTTCACCTGAAATAAGTCGTTTTAGATTACCTAGCAACTAACAAATCTTAGGCACTGCCATTGTCAGAGAAAACAGAGCGATGAATTGCCAGTGAGGAGATTGAATGTCTCTGTGTCGTTTCAGCTCGCAGGGTTCGTCTACGCCTGCTACCTTGTGAGATGCATAGCCGAGGAAGAGGACAGCTGTAAGTACCACACCCATGGGGGGTTCTTTCAAGCTCAAAGCTTCTTCCTCCCTGCCTCCTGCCCAGCCTTCCCGACCCCTCAGCGTGCCATTCAAACAGGAAATAAAACCTTCTGTGCCAGAAGCCTAAGGTGCTTTTCCTAAAAGATCAACATATTGCAAAAATGCTGCTTTCTTTTCATTAAATGTATTTCAAAATCTGTTGTTACAATAATTCTAGTAGCAAGAAGGGAGACTGCAGGTGGAGGTGAGTTAGATGCGGTGAGTGTGACTTTTTGCTTTTTCTAAACCACTTGTTAAGTATTGATAGTGAACCGGTTTCACGCAGGACTACAAGCCCAGGATTATCAGTAATCAATAATGTGTAGCTCCTGAAATTCTCATAAGCATTGACTAATCGGATGTCATTGCCTTCCCCACACACACATATTCTCTCTCTCTCTCTCTTTCTCTCTCTCTCTCTCTCTCTCTCTCTCTCTCTCTCTCTCTCCTCTCTCTCCTGTCTTTCTCTCCTCTCCCACCCCATTTGTTCCGAATGCCTGAAGCTCTGTCCTTCTCAGCCCTGAGTCCAGCTGCTTGCTGCCAAGTTTGTAGACAGTACCACCTCACAAGAATCTCAGTGGAGCTTTTCTTTGCCCTGCTCACCCAAACCTGCTAAGGAGAAGGTTTTGCTCGCCCCTTGCCCTTCACACTGGGAAGAAGCTGCTCCAGGTCTCTCTGCACAATCCCATGCATAATCACTTATACAACCATAATGACTCAGAAAAATTCAGAAATGAGAGGAACATAATCAGAATGACAGGGCTTTTAAGAAGGTAAAGTAGAAAGAAGATAAATATACCCTTCTCTCTTACATGATTATTGGGAAAATCCCAGAAACAGGTCAAGAAGAAGTCCTATTTGATGACTTGGGCCAATATCTCAATCATTCTTGTATATGACATAAATACCTCAAATAGTTTACATCATTTTTTTGTGCAAAAAGAATTGGTGCTCCTTTCACTAAATAAGCATTTGTCAAACATTCTTCATTGTATCAAATGTTTCGCCGCTCCTAGGAGATTTTGCTTTGGGGGGAGGAGGCTCAGCCTGCCCTGCGGGGTGGGGCTGGCACAGCATATGGAGCTGGGGATCGAACCACGGTCCCTGCAGTTGCCTAAGCTTTCCTAAGCAGGCACTTTAGACCACTGAACCATCTCACCAGCCCACTTCTAACAGATTTTAAGGTGAGTGATGCAAAATGTTTTACCTCAAAGGACTTGCTCTCTAGAAGGAGAGCAGATGTGAATGAATAAGTGTAATAAACATCTGTCTGGCTGGAGGAAGAGGAGCCGAAGGTTTTCATAGACAAGGACGCTCTTGACCTGGATCTTGAAAGACAACTAGACACGTGTTGGGCAGCTGACATATGAGTGAGTTGGACCCAGGCAGGTGGAAAAGCACAGAGCCCATCACGGCAAAATGAACGGTAGCGAGTGCGGAATGGGCTAGAAGCGAACACAGAGAGAGCGGATGCGCAGAAGCTCCAAGAAGAAAAGAGAAAAACCAGCAGTAACAAGGTGATAGAAAACGGGGTGGGAAAACTAAAAACGTGTATGGTACAAATGACCAAGCAGTTCGTACGCGGCTTAGATGAAGAGCGAGTCCTCTACAGTGGGCTGTGAGAATTTGTATTGGTGTCCGAGTGTGAGAAGAGCGAGGTTAGGGAAAGGAGGCCCGGAGAAGACCCCAGAGACTGAGAGCTGCGGCGCCGCTCAAGGGAATCTGCATGATGAACACTGAACTAACGTGGCTGTGGGCTGCGCTTGGGTCCTGAGTGAGGGGAACCAAAGAGGTTGGCTGGTCTTAGGCGTCTCCCGAGAGCGCATGCGCAAAGTGAAACAACGCTTAAGCGAAGTCGAGAGGTTGCGCTACTTAGCTCGGTGCGGTCAGCTTGCTCTTGGGGCACCTAATGAGCACACAAGAGCAAACCTCTAATATGCACTCGTGATCCGCACAAAAGACTTCCTCAAAGGTTAGGAAGGGTAAAGGTGCGGGTTCGGTGCACGCGTCCAACCCACGGCTGCTTCCGTAATCTCTGCTCGCTCCCAAATGCTACCTCCAAGGCTGACCTCCAACACGCCAAAGAAGGCTGGAGATTTCTAACTTTTGATAATTTCATTATAAAGAAAATTATCTTGGTCCTTGAAAACCATAGTGACAGTGAAAAGAGAAGGCAAGCCTAAAGCATAGGAAAGATTGAATGGGTCTATAAGTGGCTGTGCCTGCTTTTGCCTGCTAGGGATTGCAGGGTAGCACCCCAGTAGGAGCATAGTAGCAAGACTGGGGGCCTACTCGTGCTCCCCAGATGTTCCAGTTTCTACCCCTCAGAGTCTCCCAAGGAACAAAGATAGATAGTCGAGTTCTGCCCGCTGTGCTGAGGAGTTCTTGAGGCGAGGGCCCCGCCGCGATGACCTAACGAACAAGGAAGGCATCCTTGAAGCCCGTGCAGAGCCCCGCTGTGCTGTGCTGGGTCCTGGTCCAGCTGCGGTTTACCCAGGGGAGCCTCAGAGAGAACCCCAGAAAGCCGCGAGGAGCCATGGAGCAAGACACAGGTGTAGACGCCACCAAAGTATCAGACTGCACATGCGCAGGCTGGATAGCTGTGTCTTGACTTCTCCTTTTAAGCATGTGTTACTTGGTTTGTAGATCCCACTTAAGTTACTGGTTATGCAGACACTATATTAGTCCACCTGGGCTGTGGCAGGCACTTACAGGCTCTGCACTGAAGCTTCCAGCTCAGCTCAGGGGCCTGAAGGTCCAGTGCAAGGCACTGGTAGGTGGGGTCTCCTGAGGGCCCCTTCCCCTTTCCTGGATTGGGGCTCCTCCCTGTGTGCACCTTACTTGGCAAGGCGCAGGGGAGCTCCTGCGACTCCTATCCCCTCCCTGACCCGCAGCTGACTGCCTCACCTCCAGCCTCTGACCCTTCCCTTAGCTGCACCACAGGTACAAGCAGGCCGCTCCCTGACTGTGGCAGCACTGCCATCTGCTGTGCTGACGGAACAGGACTGCTACTGTGGAGCAGAAGCGGAATCCAGAGGGGTGAGAGGGCCCTGTTCCCAGGGCCTTGCCTGGAGCGCCCTGCAAAGCCCGGGACTGAGCTGCTCTGGGAGCGGCTGTTCTGGGAGCTCTGAAGGCCTGCTCCTTAGTCCTCCTCTCCAGGCCCCAGGGTCCTCTCCCTGTGTGGTTCAGGGCTCTCGCCTCAGGGCTGCAGTCCTGAGGACGGGTGCCCTCCTGGGGCCAGTTAACCTTCACCAGCCACTTGAAGAACTTTGTTCCAGTGCTGGTGCATGCGGGGACCAGGCCTTCCAGGTGAACTTGAGAGGTGCAGCCCGGTCTACCGCACAGCACTCCTGCACATGCACATATACACATGCTCACAAGCTCACACATTCGTGCACACACACACACACACACACACATGCATACATGTGCACAGACCACCCATGCCATGAGGCTGGTGGACCCCTGCGGGCCAGGGGCACAGCACAGCCCCACCCAGCTCCCTGGCTTCCTGCCTGCTGCATACAGCTCCCCTCCCAGGTCTGGTTGGTTGCTCTGCAGGCCTCTGCCTGCTGGGGGGGGGGGGGCCCTCTTCGCCTCTGAACCCCACTGCTGTGCGCAAGCATCGCATTTGTTCAGGACAAGGCCGCAGCTGCGGAGCGGGGTCCCCGGAGCCAGCCCTTCTCTGCACTCTCTTCTGTCACAGGCCACACTGAGTCTCCTTCTGGCCTCAGCTGCCCCACCTTCTGCGCTTGTTCTCTTTCACGGTGTCCTTAAAAGAAAGTTTCAGAGAGGCTTGGGCAGCTGCTCCTTTCATCGCCGTGCACCTCCTGCTCCTGGCAACAGCGGAACGCCGCTCTAAGGACACAGCCAGGAATTGATCTCGCTGTTTTATTTGCATTGCTAACAAGAGGAAGAAATCCATGCAGTCATCCAAAGAGCACTAATCTGTGATAGAAAGGAACCCGCTGACCTGTGACGTCCTGGTCTTCGCTGTGCTTCTCAGGAACGTCTCCTCAGCCACTGGGCTTCCTGCAAGCTGCAGCTGTCCTGCACATGGGCCCACCGCTGTGGGCAGGGTCAGCCTCGCGTCGTCACGGACTCCCCATCTAGGAGCCAACCAAGGGCAGACAGAAACTGTGTGGGGAAGCATCGCATCTGTGCCGCTCACGCACGGGCTTTCTGTCCTGCAAGGACTATGTCAGCGGCGCTCGCCTGCACTGGTCGTTACCAGCGGTCCAGAGTGAGGCACACGGAAGCGTTGCATGGGCACCTGTGGGCCCCAGAGGATTTGCACTAAGGAAACTGTGAGCACCCGTGCATTTGGGCGTCCACAGCAGGGAGCAGCAGCAGCGCCCCAGGGACAGTGCGGCACGGTGGTGGTGGAACGGAGCTTCAGTAGACTTGCAAACGGTATTCAACACGGAAATCATCTCGGAAGGATGTGGAGCACCATTCCAAAACCTTCTTTTGGAAGCAGTACCAAGCGAAGAGTGTGCGCCAGCTGCTGAAGCTTAGAGGTGGATGCGAGCACCCACCCAGGTGCAGGGGCCCCAGCCTTTCCTGGGTTCTCCAACAACCCGGTGGCCTCCGGATAAAAGTCACAACGGATTTATAGAACCTTTTGTATTTCATTTAAAAAGAGGCCCCCTGAAAATTATCCACTCTTCTGAGGATCGTAATTTTCTGTTATCTTATTTGACTTGTTCTTCTGAGCCATGCCTGCTGACACACCCTTTTGTTGAAAGCCTCTCTGTATTTTTTGTCACTCTCTCTAGTTAGCCAGGATCGGCGAGTTGCAACGTGATTCTCTGCGCACAGCCGCAACGTGTCCCTTGTAGAAAGAGCGCAGGGAAAGCAAAGCGTGCGCTTCTGCCTTGAGAACCTTTCTTCCTGTGCACAAAGAAATGGGAGTTTACTGTGCAACGTGTAGAAATACATATTTAAAAAAAGAAGAAGAAGGAAGGCAGGACTCTTACAACTCCAAATCTTGATTCTTAGAATATTGGCATATCATGCACCCCCTGCTTTTCCTCCTCTCCTCTTTTTCCCCCTTTCGTCCCTCCTGCCCTTCCTCCTTCCCCTCCTTCCTTCCTTCCTTCCTTGCTGTGGATAGCCTCCGTTCTTCCTGTCCTAGCGGTCACTCTGCACCTTCCGTTTGGTAGCCTGAGCTTTATTCCTGGTTGTTTGCAGCCCCCTTCAAACATGAGCTAACAGCAGGCGATGAGCAGTCGGGAGGAGACGCCAAGTCAACAGTTGTGCGAATCGCGTCTTGCACAACTTCTGAGCACCATACTAAGAGCAGTCCCTGGCTGTTATCATCATCTTTCCGTATCTTTACGACACGTGGCTTAGAAGTTTAAGGTTGAAATAACCTTTTCTGTATCTGCCGCTTCCTCTTAAGCCAGAACTTCCCACTCCTTGCCCCACGCCCGAGCAAGGTCACCTACCAACAACGCCCACACGTCTAATGTCCCTCATCTCGCTCTGTACTCCCAGGGACCTGGCAGGTCAGAGAGAGACAAAATGTTGCTCTCCTCCAGCTTTGCTCCCTCCCTGGGCACAGAAGCCCTGCATTTAATTGTTTGCCTTTCCCCTCTTTAAGACGTGTTTTGAACTCTAAACCCTTCAAGGTTAAAATGGTGGCGAATGACTGCCTTCTGCTCCATCTCAGCGCCTGAACTTTGTAGAGCCATACACCTCAGAGGACTCGCCTGCAGTCCCGGCTGCATCGTTAGTCCCAACGTACGTGGACGCCCTCGCTGACCCGAGGATAGATGACAGCAGGGACACCTTGGGGAATCCTACCGACTGCTCCTGGGTCCTCGGCCTGATCCGGGCCAGGAGAAAAGCTCAGGAAGCTTTGGGAGAACTGAACAGGCTGGCCACACACCGTGCATCCTCTAGAAACGGATTCATTCTAAGGAAAGGAGAAAACGATTAGAACAAAGGGACGTTGCCTTTGGGAGAAAACGAGAGATGTGCTGCCGTGTATAAAAATAAAAGGCTGACTGAGGGCTCGAGGCCGAGCAGGTGTCTCGGAGCACACAGTGCAGCTCCTCTCTGTGACCTCAAGGCTCTCTGCGGCGTTTGTGCCCTTCCCATGGTCTCCAAAATTAGCTCTGGTCTCTGTCAGCCTCCTAGGAAATTTCTCCCTCTTGTGGTCACTCAAGAAAAAGCACAAGTACTCTATGTCTAAACTTGGATTCCAATTGAAAATTTTAATCTAGCTCTTAACCAATCATTTCTTTCTCCAATTTCTCAAAGTCTCTCCGTCATGTTACACTGCTTTCCATTTATGTGAACACACACATAAACATACACACATACACAAAGTATTTATCTTTCAATAAATCTAATTTTTCCGTATCAAAATATAGGCCGGAAGGCCTGCATGCATTCTCTATTAATACCGAATAAACATGTTTCTACAATATGGAGGAGAAAAGATTTAGACAGACAAATGAGAATGTTTAACTAAGTTGTATAAAAGAAGCATTTTGCGACAGGAACTATTTCTGTTACGGTGAGCTGAAATTGTCCGGTAGAGGAGGGCTACTCAAGTCACTTAAATCAGCCTCAGTAGAAAGAGAATCCCAAGCAGATGAATGGGAGGAGAAGCGGTTGTCTCTGCAGCGATGAGCAAAAGAAATAATGTCCATTTCGCTCGCGTGGCTTCTCCCAGCTTTGCGGACACCTCGGTCACATGTGAGAGTGGTGGCGCAGGTCTGCATCCTAGCGCTCTGGAGCCTGAGGCAGGAGGATTCGCGGAAAGTTCAAGTCCAGCCTGAACTACATCACAAGATGCTGTTTGAAATAAATCCACGACAAAATAAGGACCCAGGATAGGAAGCAGCCAACATTCAGAAAGTGAGGATGAGGTTGAGCACCAGGACATTAATATCCATGCTCCTAAAATGAAGTTACCAGGAGCTCTTAGGTCTTTCTCTAAAAAGAAAGAGGGGCATCAAGGCAAAGAGCTGGGTGAGGAAGCTGAGCTCTTCCTAAAACGCCACGGGCGGGCGCAGAGGAAGGCTGGAGCGTTCTGCTTCGACTTTGTCTTAGTCGGGCGCTTTTGGCTGAAGCACTCTTCTTCATACTGCAGGGGACTTTTCTTTGGAGGTGGCATCTGGGAAAAAGGGCTGGTCCTCGCCACGGCCTTCCCAACAGGACACTGAGAAACAGAACCTCTCCGAAATAGCCGCCTCCAGTTACGCAGAGGGAAATATCTAGAAGGCACTTGAAAGAAGGGGCTGGGGGCGGGTCCCCAATCCCAAGGTATATGTAAATGAGCTCAGGAGGTTTCTGCTCTGATTGGCTGGTATTGTGTGGCAGGGAGTGAAACAGAAACAAACTTAAAAGCTCACAGGACATTCGGCTTGCTTAAATAATAGAAAGTAATTAGGCTGAAGACGAAAATCAGCGATGGCATTTTATAATTACGATTAATTTAAAGGTTAATTTCCTTTGGTGTAAAAATCTTATTTAAAATATCTACCAGGAAAGGAAATGAGGATGTTACTATCAAGAGGCACACAGCACTTCTGGGAATCCGAGCTCATTATCACTTGAAAATTAGGTTAGGTCCACAGTAGAAATCCCAACTCATTTTCTTGTCTAATAGTTCCTGGCCAGGTCTCACAGCCAGAGGGCATCTGGGCCAGGAACTGTGAAATTTGCATTTGTTTATTTGTTTGTTTATGGGATTAATTGCAAATGTTTCCAACAAAAGAGCCCAATCAAAACAGTTCAGATGCCAAAAAAGAAAACCACTCCATCATCCACCGGTCTCCAAAGGTGCCTGGGCTCCAGGACCCCTGTGGACACCACGCCTGGAGGAGCCCTAGTGCTCATCTGCAATGGCAGAGGACCTGAAATAAATGGCACCAATACCCTGGTATGTTTTCAGTCACCTCCAGGGTATGTGTAATACCCAGCATGTTGTAAATGTCCTACTAAGAGTTGTTGTGCTGTATTGTTCAGGAAGTCACACACGGAAACGTTTGTGTGTGTTCCATAAAGATACATCTTTCTTTCCTAATATTTCTCAGTTCATGATTGAATATATCAGTGAGCGTGGAATGCATGGGTATAAAAAGCCATGTAACAGAGAAGTTCATCGCCTGAACTTTCCCCCATTGACTGTGTCTTTATGGATTTGCTTATTTTAAACATTTTGTTTCTACCAATGGTGTATGCAGCAATCCTAGAAATGTGGAATGGTTCAGAACTGCATAACTATGAACAATATCAGTGTCCACCTGCTTGAGCCTCCTAATTTTGTACTTGAAGAGAGAGATTGCAGTTGCCCTGCTCTGGGTCGATCATGACAGGCAGTAGTCAGAGCAGGAGCAAAGTTTCCCGGTGTTGAGGGGTTTCCCTCTCCTCCTTACGTGCTCCTCCCCGTGCGTGCTTTCTACAGGTATTTATGGTAGAGTAGAGACTCACCCTCTGCCTTCATGGTGCCTCCATCCCAGTGGACAGTCTGCAGGAGAAAGAAGAGTTACAATAAAGGATGATGAGAATCCAGACAAAGGAGCGGTGTGTGGCAGGGGTCAATGCCAACAGAACCTCACATGGTTAAAGAGGCAAGAACACGGTCCCCCTGAAGGCATGGTGTGTAAGCCAAGATGTAAAAGTCTCCTCAGTGAGGGACCTGGATAAAGCTGGACAGAGCTCAGGAAGACTCTTTTGACCACTCATTCCCGAGTGACCAAAGGCACACAGTGACCTACACACGAATAGCTCTAAATGTTGATGAACCCAAAGCAGCCGATCAAGTGTCAGTCTGCTCAAAGACCAATGCAAAGATCAGAACAGCCCCTAGAAACTGTCTTTCCTGGCGCTGCTACTGCTGTTCTAAAAAGATGACTCACTTAGGCCTCCCAGTTTGTGGCTTTTCTTTCTGGAGGCTGCAGAATGTTATACAAATTATGTTAGCAAAATTACAAGGCAAGGAATATTTTGCTAATAATTGATTATAATATACGTGCTTACTTTTTATTGCCCTAAATATGCATATGTAGATGCACCCAGAATCCTAATTAAAACCCCTGTGTTCCAGTGAGCTGTGCATTCTAAATATACCCCGGATGTCAGCTGAGAAGACATATGCCAAATCATCTCTAACTAGCTCACCTCCAACTTGTAATAAGCGCTCCCTCCGCTTCTATCTGAAAGGCATGTCATAGGTAACTGAAAGCAATTCTAAAGTGGAAAACAAAACAAAGACTGGTGGATCCAATCCACCACAGAGCAGCGGGTCCTGCCGAAGGTGGCGTTGGCTTAGTCATCTCACGATGTTCTGTGCGACGCTGCTCATGTACAGAGAGCAGCAAAGGTGTCTGCAGGTGTTACTTTCTGCTTCGGGCTTTGCCTCACCTGCCCAGCTCTTGCGCCCGGATCCACACTCCCCGCATCCCCTACTTCATCTACCTGTCATAGTGGCCACACGTGGGCCGCCTTCTCCATGGTGGAAGGAGGCTTGTCCAAGGCAGCCAATTCTGACTTCCTCTGTGGCCTGCAGACTCCTGTTTTGTCCTCTTCCTTGTGTTCTTGCTTCTGTCGTGGTCAGTGGCCTTTGTCCTTATGGGGGTGATGCCATGCCCTAACCCCCAGATTTCTCTTGAAATTCATATCTTTCTGCTCACTACCTGCTCAAGAATTGGAAAAAGTGCCGGTGTTCTCAAGCACAACTTGGTGACAGCCACGGTTTACAGCTAGGTGTCTCTCCTACAGGGGAACTTTTCAAAGAGATTGAATCAGACAAAGGTGATGGTTAGAGGCAGAGACAAGGCAGAAGGGATGGTGGCTCGGGCCATGACCTGGGAGTAGATGAGCTAGATATCTCCCGCAGCTTGTCCTTTCATACTTGCTTCCTGGCCACCGGGATGCAAGCGGCTCTGCTTCCCCAGAGCCCTCTGCCAATCACAGTCCTAAAAGATGAGCCAAGGTAGACTTCTCCCACTTCCAGGTGTAAGTGTTGGGTATTCTGCCC